>JACEFZ010010102.1:0-33799 GCA_014155875.1 Cepaea nemoralis
GCAACCCAGTAGAGGATCTATCAGGGTTTAAAATTTCAGGTAATTGTGGATAATATCTTATAATTGTCAAATATAACATATGTAAAATAATAACAAGAACTCGAGAAGTTAACAGACATCAACATAACAACTCACCTAAATACGAGGGGCTTCAAATGAAAACCTTAAAAGTGCGATAGAAATTATAATAACCATGTCATTGTCTTGTAATCTGTCAATACAGTTGTTAAAGATCTCAAGAGTGTTAAGCATGTGACTGTACAGACGAAGACGGTGGCCTCTTAAGGACAATCTAAACATGGCCGCCTCACTTTTGACATACACCAAAGACGAGCAGCGTTCTGTTATCAGATTTTTATCATTAAAAGGGTGAAACCTATAGAAATTCATCAGCGAATAAAAGTCCAGTATGGTGATGCATGCCTGTCAGTCCAGCAAGTGTATGAACGGAGTAGGAAGTTTCAAAACCTGGCGGTCCCATGAAGAGGTACAGCAGGTTGTCCATGAGTGGTTACACACGCGACCAGGAGAATTATTTTTCTACAGGAATCCAAGCACTTTATAGGCGCTGGAAGAGTTTCACTGAACGCAGTGGTGACCACATCGAAAAATTATACGTGTCTTCTTTTCAGAATGTGTCAACCCCTCTCTCCCCACCCCCCCCCCCCCCTCCCAAAGTTTTCATTTAAGCTACTTCGTAATCCTTAAACAGATTCTTTCCTCATCTAAAGGGTTATTTGCATTGTAGCGAAACGCCAGTGGCCCATGTCCTTATGTATTCTGTTATTCTTGGTAAACAGGGGGAAACGGCTTTCGGAGGCTCTCAGTTCTCTTTATTCGCTCAATTCTCCATGAAAGATGGTTCTTTGGGTTATCTTCATACCACAATCTTTACATGGAGCGAGTATATATTTGTCTTTCCTTTCGGGTAGTCCCGAAGGAGCGCCTTGCGTCAAATGTGCACTGGTGCAGCGGCTGGTCAATTGATGGCCGGGCCAACACCTACCGTTTGAAAGTTGCAGCCTGTCCAGTAAATTAAAGATTACGACAGAGATGCAACCTACTACTGAAGAGAGGTAAAGGTAAATATGGGTTTTCGTTGGTCCAGGCAAATGCTTGGCCTATAAATATCTATTGTCTTAACGACTGAGAGGATATAGCAAAACAGCAGTCTTGCCATGTTGGGAGGGGGTGACCGTTAGCCGATCTGGCTACGCGGCTTGTTCTTGGCAGCTGATGGACGAGTGATATCTGGATTCCTACGGCTTACCGTTACTTGGTGGTATCTCTCTTTTAAATATAGGCACATTAGATAGCTACGGGGATGGGGTCCACCAATCTAGAATATATCTTCTTGAGCCAGGGGATGCTAGCCACAGGACTATCTCTTTCGTCTGTCACTCGATAGGATGATGTCGGGAGGATAATGGACTCCTCTATCTCACTGAGAGAACCTGAACTTATCTACCCCTTGGCTTGTGCAGGGCAATGCCGGTACATTGGGGCGACAGCTCAGTCGAGAGCGGCGGCCGGGAGGGGTAGTATCTTCTTTGAATGGGGAAATACACGGTGTGCCATATAACCCCACTTAGGGGGGAGAAACACACCGATTGCTGGGCACACCACACCACAAGATCTTGGTTGCGAGAAAGGCATGGTTTGCAAGTGAGAGGAAAGCATGGAAATGAATGTGCCCAATAATAATAAAGGCTTGGTATGAGTGTGGAATGTGTGTCTTGTAGACAAAACGTTCCTAGGGTGGACAATCTGACTTCACCCAGCTGGAGGTCGACTCAAGCCCGGACGTAGCCAATCCAGGGGCTACCTGACAGGTCAGGTATATGTCTAATATATTACCTGAGACCCTATTGGTCTTTAGGATTGTGTGATGCATGAGTCCGCCCAGTCGCTCAATATTGTTTGTTATCTCCAGGGTCCTCTTGTGTTGGACGTAACCAAATCGGACAGTATCCACACAGCTTCTGTGCTAGAGCCAAATACGTCTGATGAAGCCAGGTCAAAGTATTAGCCATATCACACATGGTGTGCCTAACTCTGAGAGAGAGGCAAGGGCATATCTTGAAGAAATGACATAGGCCCGAGAACAGTTAAATGCTGGTTGAGACTACGCATGATTATCCTGCATACCCATAAACAATGACAGTTTGCAGTAATGGGGCATCTCGGGTCCCTTCATTGACATAGGCCCGAGAGCAGTCCAATTCTAGTTGAATCGACGCATGATTATCCGGCATTCCCATTTTATACCGGACATTGAAAGACGCCAATATATGTTGAGTCCATGAACAAGTCTTCACCAACCAGTGGATTTGATTCTACAGAAGCCTGTGGAACTTACACCCAAGTACCGGGGAGGAAGGAGCTTCCAGCACACAGGGTGAGACGTATATGGACAGATCGGACAGTATTTGAAGCTGGGTCTGTGACTATGGCTACTTGAGGCTATGTGCCTGAACTTATCTGTGTGGTGTCTGTTTAGAACTTATCTGTGTTACCTACCTTGGTGTTTTCCTGTGCTGTCCTGTATTGATTTAATAAATCAAGTTTTAGCTTATTCCAACGAGCACTGTGTTATATATATGGATCAGCCAGAGGAACACGACAGGAAATAGGTCCCTAGGTCGAAAGAAAGAGTGACAGTGAGTCCGGGGAAAACGGAGGAGGGTTGGCAGGTAAAGACCTATCCCAGCCAGGGCTATATAAAGAGAACAATTTTGAAATATTGTGACAGGGCTATTTGGGACCCTCCACGTAGCGTGTTACAATTTCTGGGGGCTCGTCCGGGATATTTGAAATCCTGGTGGAGTTCTGGCTGATTTAGTGATAGGGGACAGATATTCTTGTCTACTATCAATAGGTTCTGCCTACCGTGCCTGGCTATTGTCTAGACTCTTCCTGACACAGACTGACCGACATACGACGTGTTGTGGTCGTGTAATATATATATTTTGGTGATGTGAGATAATCATTTTCTATACAATTTCTTGGGCACTTTCCCTCTGAGTTTAAGATGGCATCAATTGGGTTTAATGTCGCTGACGTACAGGCTACAGGGCGTGAGATGGGCTATGATGGAGCGGAGTTACAGAAATATGTGCAGGAAGTGGAAAGAGACTTCAGACAAGCTGTGCGCGAAGCCAAGAAAATTGAGGCGGAGGCTAGGAAGATGGAGGCCGAGCAGGCAGTCAGAGACCATGAGTTTCGTATGAGGGAGTTGGAGCTGAAAGCTAAAACTGTCAAGGAAAGCGAGGGTGCAGTTGGAGGCGCAGTTCTCCCTGACTCAACAACTTCTAGTGGCGGTCATATCAGGCAATGAAGTTCCCATTACTCCCGTTCGATGAACACAAAGAGAAGATCGACCAGTATCTTCAAAAATTCCAGTCGATGGCTTTGGCTATGGGACTGGAACGTGGGAAATGGAACTTGAAAATCTCGCAGGGCCTGAGGGGGACCGCGTACGAGGTCTACTCAAGGTTGCCACCTGGTATGGAGAATGACTATGAGGCTCTGGAAAAAGCATTATTGAAAAGGTTCCAGATGACAGCCCATACATACCGTCAGCAGTTCAGAAAGTCCAAGAGAGAGCCAGGAGAGATGTTCGCAGCCTACAGTGTCAGACTGAAGTCTTACCTTTTGAAGTGGATGTCATTAGCTGGATTTGCTAACGACTATGAAAGTTTGGAAGAATTAGTGGTCGTGGACCAAATGAAGAGGATGATGCCTAAGCCATTGCAAACCTTCTTGCTTGAAAATGGGGCAGAAAAGTTAGACTTGGTAAATACATTAGCGGAAAGGTATGTGCTAGCTCATGGAGATAATGGGGAACTGTCACAACCCAATCCCCGACCACCAGACACCTGGTCTGGAAAGAAGAAGAACCCTAAAACAGCTCACACCAAGAAGGAGGATCCTTTCGAGAAAGTTCCTATTAAAAAACCCTCTGGTAAGAGTCCACCTGGATCTCCTAAAAGAAAGTGGAGTGAAAAGTGGTGCGCCTATTGCAAATCTCCCACACACAATACGGTTGATTGCCGGCGTAAACAGAAAGACTCTCACTATGCTGCTTGTCTTGTAGAAACCGGGGAAGGGTCTCACAAGGAAGTAGAAGGGGGGGATCTTGGGAACAATGATTCAGAAAAACCACCAGTAGTAGAAACGGTACTTGTGAACGGACAACCAGTTGAGTGTCTCTATGACACCGGTCTGCAGTTTGAGGCTGTAATTTCATCACACTTAGTGAGCCCGGAGCAGCTAACCGGGGAATCTATTGAGATTCAAACGGCGACAAAGAGTGCGGTAGCGATGTCTCTTCCAATTGCGAAGGTAGACATCAAATCTAAATATGTTACCGGCACTATACAGGCAGCCGTTCTGCTAGATCCGATCTTCCCAATGATCTTGGGTTGTCGCTACGTCTTTCTAGGGATTCCAACCGAACCCATGTACGTAGGGGCGATGCAAACCAGATCTCAATCGGAGGATGAGCAGACGCCGGCCTTGATCGTGAATCCCTTGCCTGGGGAGTTACGAGCTGCTCAAAGCCAGGATGCTACTTTGCAACCTTGCTTCAACCAGTTGCCCAAAAGTTCTGACCCACCAAGACGGGGTCAGTATTATATGAAGAATCGGATACTGTACCGGAGAGCCGGAGTGGAGGATCGCCAGCATGGACAGCTGGTAGTTCCTAAGGCTTATCGGGAACAGCTTCTTCATATGGGACACACCATTTCTTTCAGTGGACATATGGGTGTCGGGGCAACTCTCCAGCGCATTTCCTGCCATTACTACTGGCCAGGGATGACTGGAGACGTGCGTAGGTACGTCAAGTCGTGCCCAGAGTGCCAGCGTGTGGCACCAAAACACTGGACAGCTCCGGTAGTCCTGGGAGACATGCCCATTATGAACTCTCCTTTCGAGAGAGTTGCCATCGATCTTGTTGGTCCTCTTCCTCGGACTAGGAAGAGGAATAAGTACATTCTCACGATGGTGGATTGCTGTTCCATGTGGGGCGAGGCGATACCGTTGGCCACAATCGACTCTAAGCGAGTGGCTGATGCACTGATGGAGACCTTTACTAGGTTGGGATTTCCCAACCAGATCCTAACGGACAATGGGTCTCAGTTCTGTGGTAAGCTGATGGAAGAAGTCTTTCGTATCTTCCAGACTAACCACATTCACACAAGCCCATACCACCCTCAGTCTAATGGGCAAGTAGAGAGGTTTAATGGTACCTTGATGACCATGCTTCGGAAGCTGGCTCAAGAGAAACCAGACAGATGGGATGAGTATATCTCGGCCGCCTTGTTCGCCTATCGGGAGGTTCCCCATGGGTCGACCGGGTTGCCACCAGCCACTCTACTATTCGGGAGGCCAATCAAGGGTCCCTTAGAAGCCTTATTGAGATGTTGGACAGAGGAAGAAACTTCCGAAGAAGTTGTATCCTCATATAAATACGTCGAAGAGTTAAAGAAGAAACTCCAGACGGGTTGGGCTTTGGCAGCTCAGAATCTGAGAGCGGCCAGGAAGAGACACGCGGCCTACTACAATAGAAGGACGAAAGATAGGTCTCTTAAGGTGGGGGATCGGGTTCTGTTGTTACTTCCAGTAGGTTCCAATAAACTCGAGATTGGTTGGCAGGGGCCTTTCCCGGTGGAAAGGGTTGTGTCCCGTACCAATTATGCTATCCGGATCAGGGGGAAATCTAAAATCTTCCACATTAACCTCCTAAAAAAATATGAGGAACGATCCGATGGTACTTCTCTCCCACTCATGACTATGGCGGTCGCGATGGAAACTGAATCGGGCGAAGACGCGGATAGGGAGTATCCTTACAACCTGGGGAAACCTATAAGGATGTACATATAAATCCTGATCTGTCGACTGAAGAAACAGAACTGGTCATCCGTTTGTTGGAGTCCCATCAACAGATTCTTACCGATCGTCCAGGGCGGACAGGGTTGGTCGAGTTTGATATGACTCTGACTACCCAAGACCCCATTCGCCAAAAAATATATCCAGTGCCCTTTTCGAAAGAGAAGGCCCTGGAAGCAGAAATCCAGAAGCTTCTGGATGATGACATCATAACTCCTTCGACTTCTCCTTATAATGCCGGGGTTGTCTTGTTGAGGAAGCCAAGCGGGGAGCACCGCTTATGTATTGATTACAGGCATTTAAACAGTTGTACGACATTCCAAGTTGAGCCGTTACCAAACACAAATCAACTATTTGCCAGATTAAATAGGGCAAAGTACTTCTCAAAAATCGATTTAAGTCGGGGATATTATCAGATCCCTGTGAAGCCTGAGGTTCGGCCCATGCTCGCTTTCAGTACTCCGAGCGGCCATTACGAATTTAAGGTGATGCCTTTTGGGCTGAGCAATGCGCCCAGTGTGTTCACTCGCATGATGAGAATGTTATTAGACCCTTTAAAGGATCCCTCTGTGGTCTCGTTTATGGATGATATTCTCATCGCGTCTGACAATCTGAGTGATCACCTGAGGTCCTTGGGACAGATCTTCAAAAGGTTAAAAGAGGAAGGGTTAACCGCCCGTCCAGCCAAATGCATGATTGGCTATCAATCCTTGGAATTTCTGGGACACACTATTACCCCAGGGGGACTGGTACCGGAAGAAAAGAATATTGAAAAGGTCCGTCTCGCACCCCGTCCTAGATCCAAAAAAGATGTTAGGTCTTTCTTGTCTCTGTGTGGGTTTTACCAGAAATTTATTCCAAAGTTCAACGAAATTGCGGCGCCGTTAACCGAGACTCTGAAGAAAGGATCGCCAGATCTTATAATCTGGACCCCGAGCTGTGAAAAGGCTTATGGGAAGCTGAAACAGGCGTTGGTGGATAGGCCAGTCCTGCAACTCCCAGATTTGGAGAAAACGTTTGTTCTGAGAACCGACGCGAGTAACATAGGGATTGGGGCAACTCTGTTGCAGGAAGGGCGAGATAATCCTTCGGTGCTGTGTCCGGTGGCATATGCCAGTCGAAAACTGTTACCCGCCGAACGGAATTACTCCACCGTCGAACGGGAATGTCTAGCTCTAGTGTGGGCAGTACAGAAATTTCAACCTTATCTGTATGGAGTACCGTTCAAAGTGCAATCTGACCATCAACCTCTGACGTTCTTGGCAACTTCTAAGAAACTGAACGCGAGGTTAATGAGATGGTCATTGCTCCTACAACCGTATCAGTTCACGGTCGAATACATCCCCGGAAGGGAGAATGTGGGAGCAGATTTCCTATCACGGCATCCTATAGTTGAATGTGAGGGTGGGGTCATTCGAACAGAACCACTGACAGTAGAAAGTTCGTAGGGTTCGACTTTCTTAAGAGGGGGCCTATGTAGCGAAACGCCAGTGGCCCATGTCCTTATGTATTCTGTTATTCTTGGTAAACAGGGGGAAACGGCTTTCGGAGGCTCTCAGTTCTCTTTATTCGCTCAATTCTCCATGAAAGATGGTTCTTTGGGTTATCTTCATACCACAATCTTTACATGGAGCGAGTATATATTTGTCTTTCCTTTCGGGTAGTCCCGAAGGAGCGCCTTGCGTCAAATGTGCACTGGTGCAGCGGCTGGTCAATTGATGGCCGGGCCAACACCTACCGTTTGAAAGTTGCAGCCTGTCCAGTAAATTAAAGATTACGACAGAGATGCAACCTACTACTGAAGAGAGGTAAAGGTAAATATGGGTTTTCGTTGGTCCAGGCAAATGCTTGGCCTATAAATATCTATTGTCTTAACGACTGAGAGGATATAGCAAAACAGCAGTCTTGCCATGTTGGGAGGGGGTGACCGTTAGCCGATCTGGCTACGCGGCTTGTTCTTGGCAGCTGATGGACGAGTGATATCTGGATTCCTACGGCTTACCGTTACTTGGTGGTATCTCTCTTTTAAATATAGGCACATTAGATAGCTACGGGGATGGGGTCCACCAATCTAGAATATATCTTCTTGAGCCAGGGGATGCTAGCCACAGGACTATCTCTTTCGTCTGTCACTCGATAGGATGATGTCGGGAGGATAATGGACTCCTCTATCTCACTGAGAGAACCTGAACTTATCTACCCCTTGGCTTGTGCAGGGCAATGCCGGTACATTGGGGCGACAGCTCAGTCGAGAGCGGCGGCCGGGAGGGGTAGTATCTTCTTTGAATGGGGAAATACACGGTGTGCCATATAACCCCACTTAGGGGGGAGAAACACACCGATTGCTGGGCACACCACACCACAAGATCTTGGTTGCGAGAAAGGCATGGTTTGCAAGTGAGAGGAAAGCATGGAAATGAATGTGCCCAATAATAATAAAGGCTTGGTATGAGTGTGGAATGTGTGTCTTGTAGACAAAACGTTCCTAGGGTGGACAATCTGACTTCACCCAGCTGGAGGTCGACTCAAGCCCGGACGTAGCCAATCCAGGGGCTACCTGACAGGTCAGGTATATGTCTAATATATTAACTGAGACCCTATTGGTCTTTAGGATTGTGTGATGCATGAGTCCGCCCAGTCGCTCAATATTGTTTGTTATCTCCAGGGTCCTCTTGTGTTGGACGTAACCAAATCGGACAGTATCCACACAGCTTCTGTGCTAGAGCCAAATACGTCTGATGAAGCCAGGTCAAAGTATTAGCCATATCACACATGGTGTGCCTAACTCTGAGAGAGAGGCAAGGGCATATCTTGAAGAAATGACATAGGCCCGAGAACAGTTAAATGCTGGTTGAGACTACGCATGATTATCCTGCATACCCATAAACAATGACAGTTTGCAGTAATGGGGCATCTCGGGTCCCTTCATTGACATAGGCCCGAGAGCAGTCCAATTCTAGTTGAATCGACGCATGATTATCCGGCATTCCCATTTTATACCGGACATTGAAAGACGCCAATATATGTTGAGTCCATGAACAAGTCTTCACCAACCAGTGGATTTGATTCTACAGAAGCCTGTGGAACTTACACCCAAGTACCGGGGAGGAAGGAGCTTCCAGCACACAGGGTGAGACGTATATGGACAGATCGGACAGTATTTGAAGCTGGGTCTGTGACTATGGCTACTTGAGGCTATGTGCCTGAACTTATCTGTGTGGTGTCTGTTTAGAACTTTCTGTGTTACCTACCTTGGTGTTTTTCTGTGCTGTCCTGTATTGATTTAATAAATCAAGTTTTAGCTTATTCCAACGAGCAATGTGTTATATATATGGATCAGCCAGAGGAACACTACAGGAAATAGGTCCCTAGGTCGAAAGAAAGAGTGACAGTGAGTCCGGGGAAAACGGAGGAGGGTTGGCAGGTAAAGACCTATCCCAGCCAGGGCTATAAAGAGAACAATTTTGAAATATTGTGACAGGGCTATTTGGGACCCTCCACGTAGCGTGTTACATGCATATCCTTTATAGGACGTGGCAGTCAATCCCAGAATTTTTAGTTGTGATTTCTAGGCAACTTGCTGGGGATGGGGACGGAGCGCTTATGGGAATGCCCCGAATGCTGTGATGTCGGTTCCTAAATCAATCAATCAATCAATCTAGGCAACTTTACGTTCAGTAGTTTGTAATTGCTTTCTGAACTACCGGCACACATACCATTGTATGAACACCAGCGCAAGGCGGTCTGCTTCCAAATCGCCAGCAGCAGTGTTTTAAACGCGGTATGTGGGATTGTTAATAGCGTTCGTAACCCCTTAGCTACAGCCGCTGGTATCTAAACAATCTGTTAGCTTGTCAATTTCCCGTGGCCGTTTTATGTCCGTTGAATTCATTGGCCGTGAACTGTGTTTAGTGAGGTCTTTGTGGAATTCACACTCAAACATGTTGGTGGGTGATCTACCTTCTGGGAGTCGATAGGTCTATATAAATATGGGCAGCATATATCCAAAGCTCCTCAAGGCGTGTCCTTAACGGATTCAGTGCCAAAGAAAAGGTCGGTTTGCACAAAACAAAAATGGATGTCGGAATATGGGAAGTAGGTATGTGTCAATTATGATGACTTAAAAGTTGAAATTATATGAAATTAAAAGGGGCTGTATGGGGAAAACTACTGTATATAATCTCTTGGCAGATATGGAAAGTAGCTTAAGACGATTAATAACCCCATGACATAATCAGTTTACATTTACTCTATTGGTTGGTGGTTGGCAGGGGGTGAGTGGGGCTAAACAGATGACCCACTTTAACCAAGTGTGTCATATAGGTTGGCGGAAGAAAGGAGAAGCCCTATGTCTCTTTTGATAGGGTATACCACCCAATTCCCCCAACCCTTACACAACGTTATGTGTATTTAAATTATCCTTTCAACACTACACGGCTATAGTTTAAGAATCCCTGAAATTAAATATGTCGAAATAGCGGCCGGTTTACGCATATCTCGTGGTCCGTTTGTACAGAGAATACACATATTGCCTGCTAATGTTCTTTAGGGTGCGCAAGTTCTCCTGTATGGATTTTATGCTGGTGAATTCAAACGAGATTGTCAGACGTGTCAACTAAACAGATTGTAAACATTAGTTGCTAGGATCAGCTTAGTCGGCTGGGTACAGCTAGAATAGTTATTTTTATTTCGACGTGGAAAGTAAATAAGCCAAAGAGAGTTTATAGGTAAATACAGGTAAGTTAAGCGTGACGATTGATTTTAGGTACCTGTTTTACTTGTCTGTCTGTCTGTCTGTCTGTCTGTCTGTCTGTCTGTCTGTCTGTTTGTTTGTCTGTTTGTCTGTCTGTCTGTCTGTTTGTCTGTCTGTCTGTCTGGCTGGCTGACTGGCTGTCTGTCTGTCTGACCGTCCATCTCACTCTGTCAGTGAATGGCTGTACACCTCTATATCTTTCTATTTCTGGATGATTTTTTATCTTCTTTCCTTCCGTCTCTCTTCCTTTTTCTTGCCTTTCTTTCTTTCTTTCTTTCTTTCTTTCTTTCTTTCTTTCTTTCT
The DNA here is from genome assembly GCA_014155875.1 of Cepaea nemoralis. Taxonomy (NCBI): domain Eukaryota; kingdom Metazoa; phylum Mollusca; class Gastropoda; order Stylommatophora; family Helicidae; genus Cepaea; species Cepaea nemoralis. Next base: position 10,949 of record JACEFZ010010102.1, read on the forward strand.
TTCTTTCTTTCTTTCTTTCTTTCTTTCTTTCTCGGTATGTCTTCTTTCTTTCTTTCTTTCTTTCTTTCTTTCTTTTTTCTTGCGTACTATGTTAAATTTTTTTTTTTTTCATATCATCATGTTTTTGTCTTTTATTGTTTTTATTTCATGCTTTTTTTTCATTCTCCCATTGTATCCGTGACATCTAATCTTACTTTCTTAGCTTTTCTGCTTCCTATCTGTCCGTTTTTCACACCTATTTCATTCTGACGCTGTACTTGTCTTCTGTGTCTTTCTTCCCCTTCTCTCTTTTTCACCTTGGGTGTCGTCTTACTTGCATGTCCTAACTCTGCTACTTGTATGTATGTATGTAGATTTGAATATAAAATATTGCAGGACGTTGCAATTAATCCAGGCCTTATTTTGGCGGTTTCTAATTTATCATATAATTTTACGTTCAGTAGTTTGCCATTGCTTTTTGAACGAGACGTCAACATTGTTGTCCAAACAAACAGCCAATAGGTCTGGGGTTCATTGCAACGTTCTGCAAGGGACAAGCGAATGTGTGTGTGTGTATGTATGTGTGTGTGTGTGTGTGTCTGTGTGTGTGTGTGTAGTTTATGCGTGTGCGTGTATAATAAACGCCATACTCCATTTCGATTGTCATATCCATCTCATTGCCCGCCATTTTTATAATAACTGTAGCCAGAACGAGGCCAATCCCCCAGAAACAATACAGTGACAACGGACAATGGTAAATTATTCATAATAAAACTGGGGTGCTGTCACTCACTGGGATTGTAGGAAACCCACCTGTCATTGGTGACCCGGTAGCAGCATTTAATTAGCACCTGTTTTTGCTGAAGGCGACGTGAGAGAGCTGGGGAGACTAATAGAACCCTCCCCCGAAACCTTCGCTTTCTTGTTCCGATCGACTAAATTCAAGCCGTATTAGTGAAGGCCAGGGGAGTCTCTTCATTGCACCGGGTTCAATCCCACACGGCTCGGTCTTATGTCCGTAGAGCGGTATGTCGATCGCACCATGTCCTTAGATCTGTCTGTCGAGAGCACCATTTCCTTAGATCTGTCTGTCGAGAGCATCATTTCCTTAGATCTGTCTGTCGAGAGCATCATTTCCTTAGATCTGTCTGTCGAGAGCACCATTTCCTTAGATCTGTCTGTCGAGAGCATCATTTCCTTAGATCTGTCTGTCGAGAGCACCATTTCCTCAGATCTGTCTGTCGAGAGCACCATTTCCATAGAGCGGTCTATAGCGAGAGCACCATTTCCTTAGATCTGTCTGTCGAGAGCACCATTTCCTTAGATCTGTCTGTCGAGAGCATCATTTCCTTAGATCTGTCTGTCGAGAGCACCATTTTCTTAGATCTGTCTGTCGAGAGCATCATTTCCTTAGATCTGTCTGCCGAGAGCATCATTTCCTTAGATCTGTCTGTCGAGAGCACCATTTCCATAGAGCGGTCTATAGCGAGAGCACCATTTCCTTAGATCTGTCTGTCGAGAGCACCATTTCCTTAGATCTGTCTGCCGAGAGCATCATTTCCTTAGATCTGTCTGTCGAGAGCACCATTTCCATAGAGCGGTCTATAGCGAGAGCACCATTTCCTTAGATCTGTCTGTCGAGAGCACAATTTCCTTAGATCTGTCTGTCGAGAGCATCATTTCCTTAGATCTGTCTGTCGAGAGCACCATTTCCATAGAGCGGTCTATAGCGAGAGCACCATTTCCTTAGATCTGTCTGTCGAGAGCACCATTTCCTTAGATCTGTCTGTCGAGAGCACCATTTCCATAGAGCGGTCTATAGCGAGAGCACCATTTCCTTAGATCTGTCTGTCGAGAGCACCATTTCTTTAGATCTGTCTGTCGAGAGCATCATTTCCTTAGATCTGTCTGTTGAGAGCATCATTTCCTTAGATCTCTCTGTCGAGAGCATCATTTCCATAGAGCGGTCTATAGCGAGAGCACCATTTCCTTAGATTTGTCTGTCGAGAGCACCATCTCCTTAGATCTGTCCGTCGAGAGCACCATTTTCTTAGATCTGGCTGTCAAGAGCCAGCATTTCCTTAGATCTGTCTGTCTAGAGCACCATTTCCTTAGATCTGTCTGTCTAGAGCACCATTTCCTTAGATCTGTCTGTCGAGAGCATCATTTTCTTAGATCTGTCTGTCAAGAGCCAGCATTTCCTTAGATCTGTCTGTCTAGAGCACCATTTCCTTAGATCTGTCTGTCTAGAGCACCATTTCCGTAGATCTATCTGTCAAGAGCCAGCATTTCCTTAGATCTGTCTGTCGAGAGCACCTTTTCCTTAGATCTGTCTGTCGAGAGCACCATTTCCTTAGATCTGTCTGTCAAGAGCCAGCATTTCCTTAGATCTGTCTGTCTAGAGCACCATTTCCGTAGATCTATCTGTCAAGAGCCAGCATTTCCTTAGATCTGTCTGTCGAGAGCACCATTTCCTTAGATCTGTCTGTCAAGAGCACCATTTCCTTAGATCTGTCTGTCGAGAGCACCATTTCCTTAGATCTGTCTGTCTAGAGCACCATTTCCTTAGATCTGTCTGTCCAGAGCATCATTTCCGTAGATCTATCTGTCAAGAGCCAGCATTTCCTTAGAGGGTCTGTTTAGAGACATTTTGCTTTTCACTGGGATATTGTCATGAGTGATGTAACTTGTCATCGGGGGGGGGGGGTGTCAAGGTCATCTATGAAAGATGAAAGGAGTCGCCTTGATATTAACGAAATAGCAAATTTCAACAGAACATCATGGAATCCTCCTATGGCAAAGCAACCCAACGTGGTGGAATTAAGCAAGGCATCTTTTGGAACACCCTCTGGCTTAGCCAGGCCCACCAGCCAACACGGTTTACAACAATATTTATAACAACAATATTTATAGCAATAACAGCTACACCAACTATTGCTGTAACCACAACCCTGATATCAGTAACTTTAGGGTCCGGATTTCATAGACTTATATATATATATATATATATATATATATATATATATATATATATATATATATATATATATATATATATATATATATATATATATATATATATATATATATATATATATATTAGAAACTGTGACAGCTTAATTGACATCTTTAGCATTTTAAAAAATGGTGATAGCATCATTGACAATTCTAGAAGTGGTGATAACATCATGGACATTTGTAGACGTTGTGTTAACCGCATGGACTTTGTTAAATAGACGTGTGGTGATTTCATAAACTCTTAGTTTTATATGTTCGGTGAACTTAGGATGAGTACAGTAATCCAGGAGTGAATTAACGGTGTTACTTTATTACTCCCATGTGAGGACACCGGAACATAGTTTAATACTTCATAGAGATATTTAGTTAATCTATTATGTCTTTGACTTAAGTATTATTTTTTTTTTTAGTTGTGTAAACTGTCATGCCAGTTGAACATCCCCAGCCCCCTGTTATCCCATTATAATACTACAATTTATATCTAAGTGTTATTATCTTTTCTTGTGGAGTTGTAACTGTGTTTATTTCGTTAATTGTGATACTATTACAAAATGAAACATCAACTTTTGAGAGCAGAGTGTGGCGAGAAGACAACACTTCTTCAGGCACCAAAGAGTGAGTTTGCTCCTCTCTGAAGTGAGATGACTTTCTTAACTCTCAGGACCCTCTACGTGAAAACTTGTCTGATATCTATTAATACCTTACCTTAAGACTCGTCTCCACCCCTAGGGAGTTTCACGAGCCAATTCAAAGTTTCTTTAGTAGTAGGTCTTAGTTGATAGGGATATCTATCTTCCCTGTTCAAAATGTACTTTTCATACCAACAGAGATGATTGTAGTGGCTTTCCTTTACCGCTGGAAAGTATAGGATTGTAGATAAGTAGGCCTTTGCTGTTTCATAAAGGTGAGAGCTATGTTTGAAAGAGAATGAATATTGACAAATCGATATTGATTACTTTGCTATTGATTCTCACTGTAATGTAATTTACTTAACCCCCAAGTGAGCTATTACAACGAAATTGCTTCTTGTATGTCTCTTTTGTCCGCAAATTATAGATCCGCGGCTGAACACCACTAGCCAAACACCATTATTTATGAAAATTGTAAACGGTTTACAGTAAACCAAATATAAATATACCAGTGGCTATATTCATCTATTGTTAAGCGGTTCATTTGCTTGAGTTTTCTCCTCAAACAGTTCGTTCCTGGCAATAGGCAGTCATTGCCCGATAGAGTAAACGCTTTCAGAATACATACAATGTCCTTGTAGGCATTATGTTAATATTTGTTAACCCTTTCTGACCTCTCATAGTCTCCGTGGCGAAGGCGTTACGGACGCAATTCGTAATCCAGCATACCGCTTTCGAAACACAGCTGTGGGCGATTTGGCAGCAGATCGCCTTACGTTGGTTTTTTTATGCATTGGTATGGGTGCCGGTCGTTCAGAAAGCAATGGCAAACTTCTCAACGTAAACTTGCCCAGGAATCACGAACAGTCAAAAAATGCTGGGGGTTGAGTGCTACGTCTTGTAATAGAAATGCAACTAACTTTTGTAAACTCGGACCTCAGTAACAATAACTATATTAAGGTGGGGGAAAGGGGGAGGGTGCATTTAGATGGGTTGGGTACGTATATCAAAAGTGTAATAATAATAATAATAACAATAATAATAATTGTTAACGTTCACGCGCTTTGAACTCAAACGTAGTCCACATACGTGCTAGAACGTCTAGTAGCACCGAACTGATGTTTGCTTTCCCTTTTACCAGTGTCCCTCGCCATCAGCTGAATCCCACCGCGACTTCAGAAATATTTGTTAATTTATGTCCCGAAGTCAAGGACGATAAGTCAATATTTTATTCCAACTGTCCGATGTAGGGGTTGAACCCCTTACCTCGGCATCAGCGCACCGGATGTTTAAGAACGGGCGCTTTTATCCATTCGGCCATACTGATCTCCAATAATAATAATAATAATAATAATAATAATAATAATAAGAATAATAATGTCCTGCCGATAAGTGCGGGCGGTCATGTTTCGCCATCCCAACCGATCACCAGAGTCGTGGATCTGCTCTGTGTTCCTGTCTCGATAACGCCACGTGGACAAGCCATCCTGATAGTTATCTCTAGCCTTGTTAAGTTCCCAGCCAGCTCTGCGTTCCAGTCTCGATAACGCCATGTGGACAAGCCATCCTGATAGTTATCTCCAGCCTTGTTCTGTTCCCAGCCAGCTCTGTGTTCCTGTCTCGATCACACCACGTGGACAAGCCATCCTGGTAGTTATCTCCAGCCTTGTTCTGTTCCCAGCCAGCTCTGTGTTCCTGTCTCGATCACACCACGTGGACAAGCCATCCTGGTAGTTATCTCTAGCCTTGTTCTGTTCCCAGCCAGCTCTGTGTTCCTGTCTCGATAACGCCATGCGGCCAAGCCATCCTGGTAGTTATCTCTAGCCTTGTTATGTTCCCAGCCAGCTCTGTGTTCCTGCCTCGATCATACCACGTGGACAAGCCATCCTGGTAGTTATCTCTAGCCTTGTTCTGTTCCCAGCCAGCTCTGTGTTCCTGTCTCGATCACACCATGTGGACAAGCCATCCTGGTAGTTATCTCTAGCCTTGTTCTGTTCCCAGCCAGCTCTGTGTTCCTGTCTCGATCACACCATGTGGACAAGCCATCCTGGTAGTTATCTCTAGCCTTGTTATGTTCCCAGCCAGCTCTGTGTTCCTGTCTCGATCACACCACGTGGACAAGCCATCCTGGTAGTTATCTCTAGCCTTGTTCTGTTCCCAACCGGCTCTGTGGCCAACGCGTTTCGCAATCCCTCATACTGCATTCGAAACACAGTTGCTTGCGATTTGGAAGCAGACCGCCTTGCGTTGGTATTTATACAATGGATATGAGTGGGATCGTTCAAAAAGCCTTGCCAAGAAATCACAAGTAAAATAAAAAAGGTAGTTGCATATCCTTTACTGGACGTCGCTGTCAAGCCCAGCATTTTTGGCTGTTTGTGATTTCTTCGCAAGTTTACGTTCAGTAGTTTGCCACTGCTTTCTGAACGACCAGTACTCATACCATTTTATAAAAACCAACGTAATGCGGTCTGCTGCTAAATATCCTGCAGCCGTATTTCGAACCCGGTATGCTGTATTACGTACTGCGTCCGTAACCTATACGCCACTTTGCCGGCAGAAATCACAAACAGCCAACAAACAAAATACTGGGGTTGACTGCGAGGTAAGCAATACGCAACTTACTGTTCTTCTGTTTGAATTGAAAGTTCCAGCTGGGTTCGTTTGCGCAACTTTGTCCCACAATACGAGATATTTAAATAAATTATCATGTCTTCTGTGTGGTTTATGACAGATTAGTTTATGCTCAAAATGTCGGTTGAAGAATTCATTATCGTGGGACGTATTCTGTGCAGAATTTTGTCGTCATGTTAGTCTCTGTGATGTTCTCAGCGAGCTGCCGTGACGTTCTCAGCAGGACTCTGTGACGTTCTCAGCAGGACTCTGTGACGTTCTCAGCAGGACTCTGTAACGTTCTCAGCAGGACTCTGTGACGTTCTCAGCAGGACTCTGTGACGTTCTCAGCAAAGCTCTGTGACGTTCTCAGCAGATCGCCGTGACGCTTTCAGCAGGTTTCTGCGACGTTCTCAGCCGGTCATGCTGATTCTGTTAGTGACGTCAACATATTCTCGTTGATGTCCGGAACAAGCCGGTCTGTACCTGTTAGCGGCACAGGTATACTTTCTTTGATGTCCTGTATGGGCTAGGCAGCTAAAAAGTCAGCGTTCGCACACAAACAACAAACATACACTGTTACAACGTCTCATGTCGCATGTCGTGTGTAGGGTTTTGCGATCAACCAAACGTTGATTTTATAAGCGATGTTTAAAGATTAGTAGTTTGGACTATAAGAAGATTGGCAGTACACGAGACAGAAGGCATGGACTATAAGAAGAAGAACTAGACGCATCTTGCGACTGGGAATGGATAAAACAGCTTGCGGTTGTGAATAGTTCAGACAGTGTCGCATGATTGCGCACTCCGTCTTGTTCACATCTGCACATCACAACTTCAAAACACACTTCTCACTAAAGGTTTGCACTAGGGAGAATTGGAATGCTGGGAATGTAGCGTCAACATTATTAATAGCTGTGACACCCAATGATGGACAGATCATGTGGTCTAGGCCTGTTCAATTCATTGGTTAACCTAGAATAATCGCGTCGCCCGCGAAATGTTTTGGGGCCAGCGACGCTAAATTTCAAGCACATGCAGATCAACCGGCAAAGCATCTAGATGTGATTTAGGTCTCTGTATGTCCCTCATCCTGATTCAGAAGGAAAGCTTCAGACGAAATTATGCCTGAGTTTGTTTATTTCTGAGTCAGGTGAGGATGACGGTGTTCGGAGATTGTCATGATCCAGAGGTGCAGAACATTGCCCAATAATGTACAATGGCTGTCAACCTAGAGCAGATCTGTAATATAAAGGTGCAACAGGAATCTGTGGCCAGGACCAAGAATATTCAATGAGTCCCCACTGAACTGTGCCCAAACCTGATCTGTGTTTCATGATTGATCTCGTAATTGACTATATCTGAAGTGTAGAAACAGTTCTAAGATCATTTGGATCAATTTTATAATTCAAAAGAGACTTGCAAATTACTAATTTAAAGCTGAAGTCTTATAGACAATTTCATACGAAAGAACTGTTATCATAAAGTATTCATTCCAGAAAGTTCTCCGGGATATGTGTAGATTTGTTTATTCCAAATCACTTACAGATTCATGGAAATTTCACAAAAAGAACAGTGTTATAGTGCAGAGACATTGAAATGCCAGAACAACAATAGATCTTTTCAGGAGTTCTAATCTCCATTGTGTTTTTGGAACCTGATCCTGTAGACTAATATGTTTGTTCATATGTCATAATGCATCACTGGTTACTTCCACAGGTTTTTATTTTGATTAATAAACCAAATTAACTGTTCCTGCATTCTTCTGTCAAGTCCATTGTGGTGTAGCAAAACATTTTATTATCTATGTGTTTAGTTAGTGAAACTACTTCACATAAAGGTAGTATCTGGAACTACAGGTGACTGGGTAAACACTAATAGACAGCTAAATTCTGTTCTATTGTAATCTCCCAGGTTCCAGTTTACTCAGAAAAGGGAACTTTAAATTTTATTAATTCCTATGACCATTTCACCTAAAAGGGAAAATGATCATAGGTGGGGGACTCTCGAGCTAACTAAGTTTCTCTTTTCGGGAAGGAAGATTTTGGAGGGAAGAAAGTAACATTCCTGGGGAAACCCCTAGATTTCCAGAGCTATTATGGGACACTTTGGCTTCCAAGGACCCATCCCCTCCAAATGAAATCAGTCCCATCCTCATAGCGATACTTCATTGTGGGGTAAGTCGAGGTGGGTACTGCTTCCAACTCCCAACATGTCACAGACAGCTTGCGGCTGTGAATAGATAAGACAACCTAGGGTTGTGAATTGTTAACCCTTGCCGTTTCGTGCGAAAACCACTGCCCACGAACTCTTCTAGCCACCTTCCGATGGTTCGTGTACAAACAAGACACGATGATTCAGCCCCGCTAATTGCTCTTCTCTGTAGATCGTAATCTTCTCATTTATCTTGTCTGCATTCTTGAAGGGGCAGGTGAGTTGAGCTTAAGGCGTCCTGACCTTTGCATCGTGGAAAGCTGGATTCATTTATCAGCTCCTATTTTAGACATAGTTCTTCTTAGTCAAACGCTTGTGAATATGTACAATACTCAGGTTCCTTTGGTATTAAGAATGGATAAACATGTAGGAACATTTCTTTGCATTAACAAGCCTGTCAGATATAGATGTTTACTTTCCGCTGATTGTTTTTCTCCGTTTTATATGGTGGTAATATACTGAGATCGTTGACTGCCACCGTTGCGAAGAATTACCGAAGCAATTCGTGTTCACGTGTACCGGGGTTCGAAACACAGCAATGCTGTTTTTTTTTTTTCGAAAAAGGTATAGGTGTCGGCCATTCAGAAAGCAATGGTAAACTATTGAGCGTAAAACTTGCCAAGGAATCAGGAACAGCCGAAATGCTGGGGTTGACTGCTACGTCCTGTGAAGGACATGCAACTAAACATACTGAGATATATAGTTAGTTAGTCTTTCCTCTTGAGCCTAAGGCGGCGCATAGGGCAGAAGTCATGGCTATCCATGTCCGGCGGTTCGCTGCTACCTGTTGTAGATCTTGGATGTTTACTTAGCCGTTGAATGAGCCTTCTCTGATGATGGTTCTACGCAGGGTCTCTCTTGGTCTTCCCCGTTTTCTTTTCCCTACTGGTGACCATAAGAGGGCTTGGTTGGGGAGTCTTGTCTTGTCCATTCTGAGTACATGGCCGATGTAGTTCCAACGGTGTTTTCTTATAAAATTGAATACAATATCTTGCTTAGTCTCTTGTCTTATTTGCGTATTGGTTCTGAAATCTGTCCAATGGAGGTTTAGAATTCTTCTTAGACATTTGTTCTCAAAATTGTCTATTTTTTTATCTAAAGCTACCGTTGATTTCCAACTCTCACATCCATACGTTAGCACTTGAATCACACAAGAGTTGAAGATTTTAAGTTTCGTATGTTTGCTGAGTGTCTTTGACTTCCAGATGTTTGACAGTTTATTGAAGGCACCAGATGCCAGTGCGATTCTAGATAATATTTCTGGTGTTGAGTCCCCTGTAGATGTCATTTTGCTTCCTAGGTATGTGAAGCTATTGGCTTTTTCAAGAACAAGGTTGTTTAATTTCGTGTCGTCTGAACTGTTGGTAAGATCAATAGTTTTTGTTTTTGAGATTTAGACAGTTGGATTAAAATGCTGTCTACCCGTCTTTGACTTGGGACGTAAATTACAAGTACCTCAAAAGTTGGAGTGGGTTCGAGTGATAGCGAGGGAACTGGAAATAGGGAAAGCTGGTCAACATACAAAAAATATGTTGTGACAATTGGAAGATGTTGTGACACTGGAACATGTTGTGACTACTAGAACGTACTGTGACAACTGAAAAATAATGTGACAACTTAAAAAAAGCCTTAAACGCCGAGAGGTCGGCGTCACTGCTCCGGGATTTATCCCATTTGGCTCGGTCTCTTTCCGCAGGATGACCTGCCGAAAGCATCACACAAAGCGCGAACTCTGTAGCTCCGGCAACGACCCCCAAGAGTCTCCGAGAAAAATCTAATCGTGAACCGAAAGACGTAGCTGGGAAACGAACCCACAACCTTCGGAGCTCGAGGCAGACGACTTGACCACTTCGCCGCGGAGACTCCCTACTGTGACAACTGGACAACTGAAACGTGCTTTGATAAGTGCAACATACAGTGATAATTGGAACCTGCTGTGACAAGTGAAAAGATATATGCACACGAAATAGAGGAGGACAGCGAGAGAAGATATCTGACACTTGTTGTGATAGCAAAGACGGTACAGGAGATGTTGGAGATGTCAAGATGTGCAGAAACCTGGCTTCAAACAAAAGAAAAGGAGTCGAAGAAGAAGAAGAAGAAGAGAAGAAGAAGAAGAAGAAAAGAAGAAGAAGAAGAAGAAGAAGAAGAAGAAAGAAGAAGAAGAAGAAGAAGAAGAAGAAGAAGAAGAGGAAGAAGAAGCGGAAGAAGAGAAGAAGAAGAAGAAGAAAGAAGAAAAGAAGAAAGAATAAGGAAGAGAAGAAGAGAAGAAGAAGAAAAGAAGAATAAGAAGAAAGATGAAGAGAAAGAAGAAAGGAGAAGAAGAAGAAGAAGAAGAAGAAGAAGAAAGCGAAAGAAGAAGAAGAAGAGAGAAGAAGAAGAAGAAGTAAGAGAAGAAGAAGAAGAAGAAGAAGAAGAAGAAGAAGAAGAAGAAGAAGAAGAAGAAGAAGAAGAAAAGGAAGAAGAAGAAGAAGAAAGAAGAAGAAGAGAGAAGAAGAAGAAGAAGAAGAAGAAGAAGAGAAGAAGAAGAGAAGAGAAAAGAGAAAAGAAAAAGAAGAAAGAAGAAGCTGCAAAATATACGGCGGATAAGGAAGAGTGGGAAAAGGAGGGTTTGGAGGAGGCGGTCGTCGTAGTGGTGGTTGTGGAAGCACAATAGCAACAGACCTGACATAGATGTAACAACAGCAACAGACCTGACATAGATGTAACAACAGCAACAGACCTGACATAGATGTAACAACAGCAACAGACCTGACATAGATGTAACAACAGGAAGGATGTAGAAGACACTCACATGCATCTCTCACACCTGTAGTGACAGGAAACCACAAAACATCGTCATAACAACGAGCTTTATTTATTAGTTATGATTGGTTGAATAATTACAGGCATTATTGTGTCACATACATACACAATACAGCCCAGCTGTTGAGCTTGTTGGTTTGTGTTTAATCGTGGACATGCCAAGAACGAAAGAGAAATAAATAATGGTTTACATAAATACATGACGTGTAATCCTCGCGAAGATTTAAAGTTTTTAGTTTTGGGACAATGTGTTATTTTTTGTGTTTTAGATTTTGTTTTACGCGCCAAACTTTGATCTTGGTTTTCTTATCTGGCAATATATAATTGTATTCTTTCACACTTCGAAGGCTATAGTCTGTCTGTCTGTCTGTCTGTCTGTCTGTCTGTCTGTCTGTCTGTCTGTCTGTCTGTCTGTCTGTCTGTCTGTCTGTCTGTAGGCAGGCAGGTGTTTAGGTAGGTATGTCTGATCAGCTTGAGTATATATGTGTCTGCGCGTACATGATTGCGTGTATGTATGTTTCTTAATATATAAATCTGTCTGCGTGTCTTTGTGTATCTCTTTCTGTGTGTGTGTGTGTGTGTGTGTGTGTGTGCGCGCGCACTGACAAGGCAGATGTGGCCTGTGCCCTTTGGTATCATGTGTAGAGAGTGGAAGAACAGATACCCCATCATTGTCTGGAGAGGATCATGTGTAGAGAGTGGAGGAACAGATACCCCATCATTGTCTGGAGAGGATCATGTGTAGAGAGTAGAAGAACAGATACCCCATCATTGTCTGGAGAGGATCATGTGTAGAGGGTGGAAGAACAGATACCCCATCATTGTCTGGAGAGGATCATGTGTATTAGAGTGGAGGAACAGATACCCCATCATTGTCTGGAGAGGATCATGTGTAGAGAGTAGAAGAACAGATACCCATCATTGTCTGGAGAGGATCATGTGTAGAGGGTGGAAGAACAGATACCCCATCATTGTCTGGAGAGGATCATGTGTATAGAGTGGAAGAACAGATAGTTAGTTAGTTAGTCGACAGATCATCCTCATTGCACATCGAACCATTCAGTCCATAAGTGCTCGGATCCCCTCCTCAGCAAATCCCGCAGCGTGTAGCGGCTAACGACGCCAGTTCTGTGTTGGTTTATCAATCTTCTTTGGCTTCCTGCGTAGTGTTCTTGTTTGGCCACCCCTCTTTTAATTTGCTGCTCTAGCAGTCTGGCTATTGTTGTAGATTCACAGTCATCACTTGGTTCTCGCAAAAGTCTTACTTCTCGTAGAGCATTCAGAATGTCAGCCTGGTCCATGGCACGTCCGCCCTCCACAGTAGCCTCACCTGCGAGCTTGTCAGCCCGCTCATTTCCTTGTACTCCCGCATGCCCTGGCACGAAGACGAAACTAATCTTTGCCAGCCGAGACCGCTCCAGAGGCAGCATCCATTCTCTTCGGATCGACCCCTCATCTATCCTCTTGATCATGTTCATTGAGTCGCTAAGGAAACAAGCCCTAGTGAATGTCTGTGTCTCGAGCCATGTTATTGCTTTACTTACTGCCATGACTTCCATGGTCAGGCTACTTGTGGTTTCAGTGAAAGCACCAGAGTCCTCCTTCACAATTCTCCCTTCGGTCCGAGCTGTAAAGGCCCATGAGCTTCTCACATGTCGGACGACCGACCCATCTGTGTAGATGACCGCGTCACCGTCTAGCGAATTCTCGAAAATCAACGCTTGTACTTCAGCCTCCACAGCAGCCGGATTTTCTTGTCTGCATTTCCTATCTAGTTGGATGCAAACTGAAAAGGATGTGCAGAAGTCTGTTGGCACTTGCACCCACTCCTCGCCAGGTTCTAAGTCCTCAAGTGAACACACCTGTTGAAGAATGTCTTCGGCTTGACCCATCCACGACCGTCCTCTTTTTAACCTGCTGCCCTTCACCTTCCTAATTTCACTATGCAGTGGATGTTGTGTGTTTGCGTTAGAAGAACAGATGCCCCATCATTGTCTAGAGAGGATCATGTGTAGAGAGTGGAAGAACAGATACCCCATCATTGTCTGGAGAGAACAGAGCTGCGGGAAGATTACCAAAGGATCTGACCGAAACTAAATACTGCAAGGAAAGGTCAGACAGTCTCATAATTAGAGTGCATTTGTTTCCATTAGTATTTTGACTCTTCGCTGGCTATTGAAGATGAAGTTACTGACTTACATATCCTTTACAGGACGTCACAGACATCACCAGCATTGTTTGTGGCTGTTTGTGATTTCTGGGCAAGTTTACCTTTAATAGTTTGCCATTGTTTTCTGAACGACCGGCACTCATACCATTTTATAGAAAGCCAACGCAAGGTTGTCTGCTGCCAAATAGCCAGAGCGCGGTATGCGGGATTAATAATCGCTTTCCGTAACCTCTTCGCCAGAGCCGGTGAAGATGAAGATAGGGCACATTTGTTCAGAGTGCTGTGTTGTTGGTTCGTGACTCAGCTCAACTCAACTCAACTCATCTCAACACATCTCAACTCAACTCAGTCCAGATCATCAGTATGCAACATATTTCCAACCGCTTTAAAAAAATGAAAACGAGCAATTCACCTCTAATTGTTTCTATTTACAAAATCATTATTGGGTTCACATCAGTATCGATCTGTCTGTTCAGCTTTCAGCTCTCTGAACAACTGGCTTGAATATATTATCCAGGATGCCCCGCCCTCTCCCGCCTCTAGCACTTGTTGGCTTTGTCTGTTGCTATGGGAACAACAGTTCGAAGGCAGTTTTCTGCTACGGGTCTTTAATGTGGTAGTGACGTCACATTTAGTACTCCTGAATAATCATCATCATGTCCCATGCCGATAAGCGTGGGCGGTTATGTTTCGCCATCTGTTCCGGTGTGTCGGCCTGCCTAGGCTACCATCTTCTGTGTGTAGTATCTTGTCCACCCAATTCGAATGTGTTCCGAAACCCTGCAATGTAACTGTCAGCTCAGTTCTGCCTATGTAGATGGCCTCGCATCTACATGTAAATTGGTAAATACAATTTGATTTGGCGTACAAAGCTACAGGTTCTTTTACTGCTGGGACAGGGATCGGTGTGTTTCTGTACCTGATGACTAGAGTTGCAGCACAGAATGTTCGCTCGACTGCTGTGGTGAGCCGGTTGTTCCGTGACTGCTGTTGTGAACATTATCGTTGGACAGGCTTATGTGGGACATCTTTCATGTCTGATTATTGTGGGCTCCATGTTTATTAAAAGCCATAGACACTTGGTCGCGGCAGACATGTCACATTTTCGAAACAAACAAGATCTCGAGTGTTATTTTTTTTTTAGCGCTTTTCTATGCGCTTCGGAGGGCTTGGCATGTAATTGCTCTCTGTCACCTTATGTCGCAGGATATGTTTGTTTGTTGTTCAGGTGTTTCCGTTGTTGTGTAAACTTGTGGACTCTGCTCCTCTCTTCCTGTGTCTCCAAGTTGTTGCTTTATGAGGTGCGGACGTTCGGGATTGGTGAGTGTTTGTGTTTATTCGTGTGTTCTTTCTTTGTTCTTGGTTGCATAAATAGGATTACGCCGTATGTTCTCTCTCTTCTCTCTCTCTCTCTCTCTCTCTCTCTCTCTCTCTCTCTCTCTCTCTCTCTCTCTCTCTCTCCCTGCCTCTCTTTTTCTATCTATTTATCTTTTTGTCTCCCTCTGTGTCTCATTTGATCTTACTCTTCATTCTTTGTCTCTCTCTTTCTATCATTATCTTTCTCTGTCTCTTTCTTTCTTTCTTTCTTTCTTTCTTTCTTTCTTTCTTTCTTTCTTTCTTTCTTTCTTTCTTTTTCTCGCTTTCTCCCTCTGGCCTACTCTTTCTCTACTCTCTCTCTCTCTCTTGAGCGAGTTTCCTCTCTCTGTCTCTCTCGTTCACTCTCTCTTTCACTCTTTCTCTCGCTCACTCACTCTCTCTCTCTCACTCTCTCTCTCTCTCACTCTCTCTCTCTCAAATAATGTAAGTATGCATGCAGGTATGTATGTATGTGTTTATGCATGCGCATGTCTTTGATAGTTAGTTAGTTAGTTTAATAGTTAGTTAGTTACTTTAATTGTCAGTTAGTTTAATAGTTAGTTAGTTTGATAGTTAGTTAGTTAGTTTGATAGTTAGTTAGTTAGTTAGTTAGTTAGTTAGTTAGTCACTTAGTTAATTTGATAGTTAATTAGTTAGTCTTATCGTTAGTTTGTTAGTTAGTTTGATAGTTAGTTTGACAGGTAGTTAGTTTGACAGGTAATTAGTTACTTAGTAGTTAGCTAGCTAGTTAGTTAGTTAATTAGTTATTTAGCTAACTAGCTAACTAGATAGTTAGTCGCCAGGTTATCCTCACTGTACATCGTACCATTCAGTCCATATGTACTCGGATCCTCTCCTTCTGTGTTGGTTGACTATCAGTCAGTCAGCCATTTTCCCACTAACCCTACTGAATTCAACCTCATAAGCGAAGTTATAGTTAGGGCCCATCCCAGCCTGAGATTAATAATCCTGTGTCCAAATCAACCATTTTTCGGAATTTACTTTGAAAGGGTCTGTAGTCCATAGGAGATAATAAATAATTATTTGTATCCCCCAGTATAGCATATATCCTGTCTGACTTCTTCCCTTTTCTCGTGATTTTCTTCTGGTCAAGAGTGCAAATTGGCAGTCTTCTCTTGATTCGTGTAATCTCGCCGCCTCTCTGACGGCATTCGATTTATCAACCTGTTTCATTCATGAGAGTAATACCCTGTAGTGAACATATCGCAGTTCAAGTATTTCTAATCTTCAAATTACAAAGAAAACAAATTAGTGAACAGCTGCTGTAGAAGACTAAAATAGTTACCTCATTGAAAAAATACAGTTGCATATCTTTTACAGGAACGTCGCTGTCAATTTCAGCATTTTTTTTTTCTGTTTTGGCTGTTTGTTGTTTTGTTCAGTAGTTTTCCATTGCTTTCTGAACGACTGGCAACTTATACCATTATATACAAACCAAGGATAGGCGGCCTGCCTCCAAATCGCCCACAGATGTGTTTCCAACACGGTATGCGGGATTACGAATTGCATTGGCAACCCCTTCGCCTCAGAATGTTAAAAGCAGACATTAAATCACGTGTCTAATTAGCAAAACTGTTGACATGTGTTAAGACATGACACCAAATTTAACATCAAGCACAGCGCCGCTTTGTTTTACGTCATGCTTAAGTAGTTTTACCCCGGGCCTCGTTCTGATGTTTCCAAGTTACACCTGCCTTGTTCTGTTGTTATTGTTTATGGTTTAATTACCTCACACCTTTTTGTTGAAGCCTGCTCCGCAGCGAAGAGGTTACAGACGCAGTTCGTAATATCACATACCGCGTTCGAAACACAGCTGCCGGGCGATTTGGCAGCAGACCGCATTGCGTTGTTTTTAATATAATGGTATGAGTGCAGGTCGTTCAGAAAACAATGACAAACTACTGAATGTAAACTTGCCAGGAGATCACGAAAAGTAAAAAAAAAAAAAAAGGCTGTGGTTGACTGCGACGTTCTGTAAAGAATATGCAATTAACTAACTATCTGTTTGTTGAACGTCGGGTACACACATCAGATGTTCTAACATATGGCTGTGTTGATGCCCAGGTAGCGGGTTCAACCCCCACACTGATCACTCGGACTAAAATGTTGACTTCGTGTCCTTGACTTGGGGACGTAAATTACAAATACCACTGAAGTCGGAGTGGGTTCGCCTGATAGCGAAGGACACTAGTAATAGGAACAGCTAAAGCACAATTAAAAATAAGTCCAGAGCACTAAAAGTAGTAGCACATGGATGGATTTTCCTTGAGTTCAATCCCAGTGAAGGAAACACAACAACAAAAACAAAGAAATGGCTACCAATCCTGGAAAACTAGTAAACAGACAACAACAACAACAACAACAACAACAACAACAACAACAACAACAACAACAACAACAACAACAACAACAACAACAACAACAACAAAATACCTAGAAGCCTGAATATTCCATGGACAGTTAAAATTAGCAATGTGGACCCCGAGGTAGACCAAGAAGGTTGTGGAGAGATAATACATGTACAGACCTACAAGCACTTGGAATCAACGACTGGCAAGAGAAGGTCCACCAGAGAGACGAATGGAGACGGATTGTATTTGCAGCAAAGAACCTCAATGGCTCGGAATGCTGAAGAAGAAGAAGAAGAATGTGGACATTATGAAGGAAGCTAACAATGGACAACTTATCATACAAATCAGAAAGGCAGTCATAATATTTTGGTGACATCATGAGAAGACAAAAACTATAACATGTTGTGACAACTGAACAGATTCGTGGAAAGAGAGATGGAGGATGACAGCGAGAGAAAATTCTGGAATTATGTGTCATGGCACGGAAGGGAATCAATACACGATCTTCTTCTTCTGCGTTCGACCGAAATGTTGTTTTAGACGTAATTTCATTGTGCCTGTTTACATCAAAGCTGCGATATTTCCACCTTTCGGCTGACACATCCGACTTCTCCAGGCACTTGTTGGCCGGGTTTCTTTCCCGGAACGCACGATCTGATAAAGCTGTTGGAGATCGTGAGATGTGGAGAAGAGAGATCGCTCATGAAAGTCGGCCAGGCACTTGATCACACAAGTCTGCTTCTCAGTCTCGAGCAGCTTCAATGGCTTAGTCTTGACTGTTTCTGCCTTGAAAGAGAGCGACCGGGGTTTAATCCTCAGCATAGACGTGAGTGTATATTTCCGACCAGTATTGGAAAGCAATAGGAAACTACTAAAGGTACAAATACCAAGGTAATAAACCTGGGGTTGATCGCAACCTCCTGCGATGGACCTACAACAGGTAAGGCTCTGTTTCAGAAGGTATTTCCATTGTAAAGTATCTCTCTGAACACTTATCTCCCTGGGCAGTTATCTCCCTGGACAGTTATCTCCCTGGACAGTTATCTCCCTGGGCAGTTATCTCCCTGGACAGTTATCTCCCTGGACAGTTTTCTCTCTGGACAGTTATCTCCCTGGGCAGTTACTTCCTGGACAGTTATCTCTCTGGGTAGTTATCTCTCTTGACAGTTATCTCGTTGGGCAGTTATCTCGTTGGACATTTAACTTCCTGGACAGTTATTTCTCTGGACAGTAATCTCCATGGGCAGTTATCTCCTTGGGCAGTTATCTCCTTTGGCAGTTATCTCCATGGGAAGTTATCTCATTGGCAGTTATTTCCCTGTGCAGTTATCCCCCTCGAAAATTATCTCCCTGGCAGTTATCTCCCTCGATATTTATCATTCTGGGCAGTTATTTCCCTGGACAGTTATCTCCCTTGACAGTTATCTCCCTCGACAGTTACCTTACTAAACAGGTAACACAATCTATAAATATACAATATGTTTATGCAGTACAGTTATCCGTCGTCAGGGCTCTTCGGGAGCTCCCGTGCGTGTTTAGTCTCCTACAGCAGATATAAAAGACATGTGTACGTCCTTTCAATATAGGACACCGGACGCATTACTCTCATACGGCTCCAGTACTAGTCAGTGCAGGGAGAGTAGAAAGAGGAAGAGGATGTAAGGGTAAGGAGAATAAGGAGATCGAACATTAGCAGAAACAGGGAGAAGTGAGGAAGAGGAGGAGACACATGATTGTGCTACCTAGATTTCTGCTCATACTCTTCTTACAGTCCATGCCGTGTGGCGTTGGTGATTTTGTCTGTCCACAACCTTCTGTCTCGTGTACTGCCAATCTTCTTATAGTCCATGCCCTGTGGCGTTGGTGATCATGTCTGTCCACAGCCTTCTGTCTCGTGTACTGCCAGTCATGTCTGATAAAGACGTTACACCATGCCATGATGTCAAACTGTCCAGCATCTTCTCTCTTGGTCTCCCACTGCCTCTCCTACCCTCCAACTTTCCCGTTGTGACAACATACTCCAGCTTTCCCCTTCTCATGACATGCCCAAAGAATGTAGACTCTCCTTTTCTGATGTATGCTGTCTTGTCCTAGATAACCCATGTTTCTTTTCTACATTATTATACACCCTTACTCCCAATATTAAACTTGCCGAGAGATCACAAAAAAATATTGATGTTGACTGCGACTCCTGTAAAGGATATGCAAGTATCTTTTAACCCCCAACATACTGGCACCTTGCTGTATTAACAGACGATAGCTTGTTACATTGTGCTTCAAAAAGGCTTAATAACTACAACCCATAACGAGGACCAAGGATGGGATTACATTTCTCCGTAGCACAAAGCTTGGACTAAATTGTAGAGACCATGTGTTGCCCATGCAGCATGATCCCTCCCGGCGCTAACAGAAAGCAGGTAGTACCGTCTGCTGTTGTACGGTAGCTCAGTCATACCTGACTAATGCATGGCAGCAACTGCCCCTACATAAGGGCCTGAATAATATGCGTTTTGGGGCTTTATTGCTAACCATTAATCCTCATCGAGCTACAATAAACTATAGCCATACAGTTTTTAAAAAGTCTTAAAAGTCGAGAGGATCGACTTCATTGTACCGGGCTTTATCCCACATGGATCGGTATATTTCCGCAGGGCGGCTTGCCGACATTGTCGCACAAAGCACGAACTCCGCTGCTTCAGTGACGAACCCCAAGAGTCTCCTGAGAAAAATGCACTCATGAACCGAAGGACATAGCTCGGATTCGAGCCCATAACCCTCGGAGTGCGAGGCAGACGGCTTGACAACTTCGCCACGGAGACTCTTGTCATAAAGTTAATAAAGATATAATGAATTAGTGAGGCCTTAGCAATTAGACCGTTCCAGTCAGTTTTATGCAAACAAAATGGGTTCGTTTTAAATCACTGTGTGGATAATAAATGCTCCACATTAAAATTATACCTGTGACTACGTGTTTTAGTGTTTCAGCCGAAAAATTATTCATTTATTCACTTCGTATGATATATTACTCTGCAGGACACCGTCGCCAACAATGTCTCCTGTAACATCATTGATCGGCTTTGTTACAGTCGTTGTCATGACAACAGTAGTGTCTGCGGAGATATTTACCTCTTCGCTGAAAGTGGAGAGGATGGTGATGGAGGAGGAACATCTTCTGAGGGAATTTAAACGTTACATCGACATCCAGTATGACAAACTGAAAGGTTTTTCAAAGTTAGTGTTGCAGTCTTTGTATTTTGTCTCCACCGTTTTGCAATGCATTATCTATATAATATACTTACCTGACCCTAACTACTTGCTCATCTATACACTCAACAATACTTAATCAATTATCTATCTATCTATCTATCTATCTATCTATCTATCTATCTATCTATCTATCTATCTATCTATCTATCTATCTATCTATCTATCTATCTATCTATCTATCTATCTATCTACCTACATATCTATCTATCTGTCTGTCTGTCTGTCTGTCAATCTGTCTGTCTGTCTGTCTATCTACCTATCTATCTGTCTATCTATCTATCTATCTATCTATCTATCTATCTATCTACATATCTATCTATCTGTATGTCTGTCTGTCAATCTGTCTGTCTGTCTGTCTATCTACCTATCTGTCTATCTACCTATCTGTCTGTCTGTCTATCTATCTATCTATCTATCTATCTATCTATCTATCTATCTATCTATCTATCTATCTATCTATCTATCTATCTATCTATCTATCTATCTATCTATCTATCTATCTATCTATCTACCTACATATCTATCTATCTGTCTGTCTGTCTGTCTGTCAATCTGTCTGTCTGTCTGTCTATCTACCTATCTATCTGTCTATCTATCTATCTATCTATCTAATCTATCTATCTATCTACATATCTATCTATCTGTATGTCTGTCTGTCAATCTGTCTGTCTGTCTGTCTATCTACCTATCTGTCTATCTACCTATCTGTCTGTCTGTCTATCTATCTATCTATCTATCTATCTATCTATCTATCTATCTATCTATCTATCTATCTATCTATCTATCTATCTACATATCTATCTATCTATCTATCTATCTGTCTGTCTGTCTGTCTGTCTGTCTGTCTGTCTGTCTGTCTGTCCGTCTGTCTGTCCGTCTGTCCATGTGTGTGTGTGTGAGTGCGTGTGTGTGTGTGTGTGTGTGTGTGTGTGTGTGTGTGTGTGTGTGTGTCGTTAGAGGTAAGGAGTCCGTACTCTGTGTGATGTTTCCGGCAGACCGCTCTGTGAACAGAGACCGAACCACAAGAAGTAAGTTAGTTAGTTAGTCGCGGTTCCAACTTCACAACAACGAGTCGTCCCAATTATACTCCGTTCCTGTGCCAGTGATTATAACATAAAATGCTCCTCACTGCCTTATGTGAAAAGTGGAAAAGACAGGAGTCTCGACAAACCAGCAGCCCACACGGGTACACTGTAAATAATACCGCCGCCAGAATGTCCTCCACGAAAAATACAGTTCATCTTCGATGGAAGCGGCAGTCCCTAGAAAACCAGCAGCCACAAATTACTGCAGAAGGCAAAACCAGTCCGTTTTGCCACAAATCCAGCTACGCCATTTTCCCTGAAGATTCAGTTCACGCTACAAACAACCGCGGACAGATAGTAACAGAATTTCCTTGTGCATAATGCAGCCGCCAGAATGTCAACACAAAAGTCCTTCACGAAACATACAGTTCATCTGTGATGGAAGCAGCAGTCACTTTCCCTTCCGGGTTATTTTTCTAGATGTTCACCTACACAGTTTAGATATTTCTAGATGTTGTTTTTTCCGTTTCTAGATGTTTTCACATGGAATAAAACCCGGTGAAAGGAACTTGATCATCGTGTCAGTAAATCTCCTGTCAACCCTTGTGTCTGTACGTCTATCTAAGTACATTGTCTCCGCCACCAGTCCGTCTTGTCTCTAAACCCCTTTATACAGTTCGTTTCATTATGACGTAATCGTCTTTGCGGAGACTGTGCTATCTATTTATCCATTCTAAGAGGCAAAAGAAGTGCAGGGGGATTCATAGCAGAGATTAATGCGCGGTGTTTAGTTAAGGAGAGCATGGTGTATGGAACCAGACCATCTAGGCCAGTGTTTCCCAACCTTTTTTGTGCTGTGCCCCACCTAAGCCTTTCTAAACTTCTTATGCCCCCCTCACCCCCCCCCCCCCCAACAAATGCATCATTTTTAATATTCAAAAATTGAAATGTTCACTAAAGAAACTTGAATGATAGGTTTTAGGAAGAAATCACTAGGAAATTATTGAGTAAACACAATAAGTACATTTTCAAAATATATTATTTTTTTTAATTTTTTTTTGCATATCCTTTACAGGACATCGCTGTCAACACCAGCATCTTTCAGCTGTATGTTGATTTCTTGGCAAGATTACGCTCAGTAGTTTGCCATTGCTTTCTGAGCGGCCGGCTCACACACCCCGTAAGTTACCGATGCGATTCGAACCACTGCTGATTCTAACCGTCATCACGTTACCGACGAGAGTATACGAGATTACGGAGAAAAGTCATAACCTCTAAGCTACGAAGCCGGCAAAATATATAATGGAGAAGTGAAATTCAAGTACAAAATAATTTTAATTAAAGATTTGTCTATATTATTTTTAAATTTTTAGTTTTTTTTTTTTTTTTTTTTAAAATTATTT
>JACEFZ010010103.1:0-467500 GCA_014155875.1 Cepaea nemoralis
TACGCTAAACCTTCCTAGACTCCATACAACTTTGACTCCACCTTTTGGGGGGGATTATTCTTCTCATATACTACTACTTCACGGCAGTACTCCAAGTACTCCATGAACCGAGTCAGGGTTCCAGAAGAGTAGAATATTAGAGACAGAAACGGTTAGGTTCAAACCTCGATCTATCTAGACACCACGGCCTCGAATTACGGAGTGCCGCATCACCCTCGATCGGGTATGTTCACTCTTCGGATCTGCACGATCGCATTGGGTCGGACCTATTACCAATCAGGTTGGGCGTACCGGCCTACCTCCCGCTGCCTAGACAAACGTAAGATGGAACATGCACGGTCATCATAGCGGACGGACATGACAACAAGCAGTAACTATAGTATCATGAATACTTTCTATCAACTGTTATCCTATCGATGCAACACCATTCGGCTTACGCGGAATAACACGGCTATCTGCACACACCAAATACACCACTGCTGATCTCTCCTTGATTCCTCGAAAAATCACCACCACTGATAGAACCATAAAGTTACAATTCTAATGTCACGAAGCCCATTCAACATCTTTACTAATAAGCTCTACCTTATCATTTACAGCGTCTCGCATGTTGATGTAATGACTGACAAACTGTCGCCTTGCCTGCGTAATTAATAAACCAAACCAGTAACTGCTACACACTGTACAGCACATCGTTCGGCCTATTTTATTTACACACCACTCGCTGTGGAATACGGCTTGTTCCGTCAGGTAACACATTACATCGCTGATCGATAAAGCCTACTTAAATAGGCAAACCGCCAACTGTAACTGATAACTCTACGCGACACTTAATTTTGCGACGGCAATTAATTCATTCCGGGAACTCAGCAACGCATCACGACAACAGTAAAATAATAGAATAAGTATTCAACTAACCTGTGATTGAAGAATCACAACCTTGACTGCAGATGTCCGCACTGGCCGCGAATATAGACATCAAAATTACATCAGCCTGTTGGCTGCGATCTGTTCACGCTGAGATTTGGTGGGCGACTGACCACGACAATGTCAATGCGCCTTCCACTCGCCTACACGGGCCGCGTGACTTTCATGATTCAGGAAGAAAACCAGAGTCACGATAAGTTCCACCAACCCGTGCTGCCTGAAGCACTCGTGAACTTATAGCTATTTCCCACGTACGCACTTAAGGGAACATTCTAGATTTTTCTATAAATAACTAGAATAGTTCCGCCCCGCACTACGTTTCTAGGGAAATCCCCTATTAATTGATATTAATTTCAAGGGAGACCAACGCCTCGCACTCCCTTCAAAGGGCTATTATGCAGAGATCTGACGATCTGTAGGCGTTTCGTCACAGCTAGATTAGATACAACAATCACGGTCTAGATTAGATACAACAATCACGGCCTAGATTAGATACAACAATCGCGGTCTAGATTAGATACAACAATCACGGCCTAGATTAGATACAACAATCACGGCCTAGATTAGATACAACAATCACGGTCTAGATTAGATACAACAATCACGGTCTAGATTAGATACAACAATCACGGTCTAGATTAGATACAACAATCACGGCCTAGATTAGATACAACAATCAGGAGCCTAGATTAGATACAACAATCACGGGCTAGATTAGATACAACAATCACGGTCTAGATTAGATACAACAATCAGGAGCCTAGATTAGATACAACAATCACGGTCTAGATTAGATACAACAATCACGGCCTAGATTAGATACAACAATCAGGAGCCTAGATTAGATACAACAATCACGGTCTAGATTAGATACAACAATCACGGTCTAGATTAGATACAACAATCAGGAGCCTAGATTAGATACAACAATCACGGTCTAGATTAGATACAACAATCAGGAGCCTAGATTAGATACAACAATCACGGTCTAGATTAGATACAACAATCAGGAGCCTAGATTAGATACAACAATCACGGGCTAGATTAGATACAACAATCACGGGCCTAGATTAGATACAACAATCAGGAGCCTAGATTAGATACAACAATCACGGTCTAGATTAGATACAACAATCACGGTCTAGATTAGATACAACAATCAGGAGCCTAGATTAGATACAACAATCTCGGTCTAGATTAGATACAACAATCACGGTCTAGATTAGATACAACAATCAGGAGCCTAGATTAGATACAACAATCACGGTCTAGATTAGATACAACAATCACGGTCTAGATTAGATACAACAATCAGGAGCCTAGATTAGATACAACAATCACGGTCTAGATTAGATACAACAATCACGGCCTAGATTAGATACAACAATCAGGAGCCTAGATTAGATACAACAATCACGGTCTAGATTAGACACAACAATCACGGTCTAGATTAGATACAACAATCAGGAGCCTAGATTAGATACAACAATCACGGGCTAGATTAGATACAACAATCAGGAGCCTAGATTAGATACAACAATCACGGTCTAGATTAGATACAACAATCAGGAGCCTAGATTAGATACAACAATCACGGTCTAGATTAGATACAACAATCACGGTCTAGATTAGATACAACAATCAGGAGCCTAGATTAGATACAACAATCACGGTCTAGATTAGATACAACAATCAGGAGCCTAGATTAGATACAACAATCAGGAGCCTAGATTAGATACAACAATCACGGTCTAGATTATATACAACAATCACGGTCTAGATTAGATACAACAATCACGGTCTAGATTAGATACAACAATCACGGTCTAGATTAGATACAACAATCACGTTCTAGATTAGATACCACAATCACGGCCTAGATTAGATACAACAATCAGGAGCCTAGATTAGATACAACAATCACGGGCTAGATTAGATACAACAATCACGGTCTAGATTAGATACAACAATCACGGGCTAGATTAGATACAACAATCACGGTCTAGATTAGATACAACAATCAGGAGCCTAGATTAGCTACAACAATCACGGGCTAGATTAGATACAACAATCACGGAATAAATTAGATACAACAATCACGGAATAAATTAGATACAACAATAAGGGTCTAGATTAAATACAACAATCACGGCCTAGATTAGATACAACAATCACGGGCTAGATTAGATACAACAATCAGGAGCCTAGATTAGATACAACAATCACGGGCTAGATTAGATACAACAATCACGGTCTAGATTAGATACAACAATCACGGGCTAGATTAGATACAACAATCACGGTCTAGATTAGATACAACAATCAGGAGCCTAGATTAGATACAACAATCACGGGCTAGATTAGATACAACAATCACGGAATAGATTAGATACAACAATCACGGAATAATTAGATACAACAATCAGGGTCTAGATTAGATACAACAATCACGGCCTAGATTAGATACAACAATCACGGTCTAGATTAGATACAACAATCACGGGCTAGATTAGATACAACAATCACGGTCTAGATTAGATACAACAATCACGGGCTAGATTAAATACCACAATCACCGGCTAGATTAGATACAACAATCACGGAATAAATTAGATACAACAATCACGGAATAAATTAGATACAACAATCACGGGTCTAGATTAAATACAACAATCACGGCCTAGATTAGATACAACAATCACGGCCTAGATTAGATACAACAATCAGGAGCCTAGATTAGATACAACAATCACGGGCTAGATTAGATACAACAATCACGGTCTAGATTAGATACAACAATCACGGGCTAGATTAGATACAACAATCACGGTCTAGATTAGATACAACAATCAGGAGCCTAGATTAGCTACAACAATCACGGGCTAGATTAGATACAACAATCACGGTCTAGATTAGATACAACAATCACGGAATAGATTAGATACAACAATCACGGGTCTAGATTAGATACAACAATCACGGCCTAGATTAGATACAACAATCAGGAGCCTAGATTAGATACAACAATCGCGGGCTAGATTAGATACAACAATCACGGGCTAGATTAATACAACAATCACGGGCTAGATTAGATACAACAATCACGGGCTAGATTAGATACAACAATCAGGAGCCTAGATTAGCTACAACAATCATGGGCTAGATGAGATACAACAATCACGGTCTAGATTAAATACAACAATCAGGAGCCTAGATTAAATACAACAATCAGGGGGCCTAGATTAAACACAACAATCACGGGCTAGAATAGATACAACAATCAGGAGCCTAGATTAAATACAACAATTAGGAGCCTAGATTAAATACAACAATTAGCAGCCTAGATGAAATACAACAATCAGGACCTAGAATAAATACAACAATCATTGGCTAGATTAAATACAACAATAAGGGCCTAGATTAAATACAACAATGAGGACCTAGATTAAATACAACAATCATTGGCTAGATTAAATACAACAATCATTGGCTAGATTAAATACACAATCATTGGCTAGATTAAATAAAACAATGATTGGCTAGATTAAATACAACAATCAGGAGCCTAGAGTAAATACAACAATCAGGAGCCTAGATTAAATACAACAATCAGGAGCCTAGAGTAAATACAACAATCAGGACCAGATTAATACAACAGTCATTAGCTAGATTAAATACAACAATCGGGGCTTAGATTAGATACACCAATCAATGTATTAGATAAAGTCAATAATCAGGTCTAGATTAATACAACAATCAGGAGCCTATAGTAAATACAACAATCAGGAACCTAGATTAAATACAACATTCAGGAGCTAGATTACATACAACAATCAGGAGCCTAGCGTAAATACAACAATCAGGTGCCTAGAGTAAATACAACAATAAGGAGCCTAGAGTAAATACAACAATTAGAAGCCTAGAGTAAATACAACAATCACGGGGTAAAGATTAAATACAACAATCAGGAGCCTAGAGTAAATACAAACAATCAGGGCTAGATTAAATACAACAATCAGGACCTAGATTAAATACAACAATCAGGGGCTAGAGTAAATACAACACTCACGGGCCTAGAATAAATACAACAATCAGGAGTCTAGGTTAAATACAATAATCAGGGGCCTAGATAAATACACACTCAGGGGTCTAGAGTAAATACACCAATGACGGGCCTAGATTAAATACAACAATCATTAGCCTAGAGTAAATACAACACTCACGGTGTAAGATTAAATACAACAATCAGGAGCCTAGAGTAAAGACAACAATCAGGGTCTCTAGATTAAATACAACAATCACGGGCTATATTAAATACAACAATCACCGGCTACTTTAGATACAACAATCACGGCCTAGATTAAATACAACAAACAGGAGCCTAGATTAAATACAACAATCAGGAGCTAGATTAGATACAACAATCAGGAGCCTAGATTAAATACAACAATCACGGGCTAGATTAAATACAGCAATCATGGCCTAGATTAAGTACAACAATCAGGAGCCTAGAGTAAATACAACAATCAGGAGCCTAGAGTAAATACAACAATCAGGAGTCTAGAGTAAATACAAAAATCAGGAGCCCAGACTAGATACAACAATCAAGAGCCTAGATTAGATATAACAATCAGAAGCCTAGATTAGATACAACAATCAGGAGCCTAGATTAAATATAACAATCAGAAGCCTAGATTAGATACAACAATCAGGAGCCTAGATTAAATATAACAATCAGAAGCCTAGATTAGATACAACAATCAGGAGCCTAGATTAAACACAACAATCAGGAGCCTAGATTAAATACAACAATCACAGGCTAGATTAAATACAGCAATCATGGCCTAGATTAAATTCAACAATCTGGATCCTAGATTAAATGCAACAGTCAGGAGCCTAGAGTAAATACAACAATCAGTAGCCTATAGTAAATACAACAATCAGGAGCCTAGAGTAAATACAAAAATCAGGAGCCTAGATTAGATATAACAATCAGGAGCCTAGATTAAATACAACAATCAGGAGACTAGAGTAAATACTACAATCACTGGCTTGATTAGATACAACAATCACGGAATAATATAGATACAAGAATCAGGGCCTAGATTAAATACAACAATCACGGCCTAGATTAGATACAACAATCACGGGCTAGATTAGATACAACAATCACGGGCTAGATTAAATACAACAATCACGGGCTAGATTAGATACAACAATCACGGGCTAGATTAGATACAACAATCACGGGCTAGATTAGATACAACAATCACGGGCTAGATTAGATACAACAATCACGGGCTAGATTAGATACAACAATCACGGGCTAGATTAGATACAACAATCAGGAGCCTAGATTAGATACAACAATCACGGGCTAGATTAGATACAACAATCACGGGCCTAGATTAGATACAACAATCACGGGCTAGATTAGATACAACAATCACGGGCTAGATTAGATACAACAATCACGGGCTAGATTAGATACAACAATCACGGGCTAGATTAGATACAACAATCACGGGCCTAGATTAGATACAACAATCACGGGCTAGATTAGATACAACAATCAGGAGCCTAGATTAGATACAACAATCAGGAGCCTAGATTAGATACAACAATCACGGGCTAGATTAGATACAACAATCAGGAGCCTAGATTAGATACAACAATCAGGAGCCTAGATTAGATACAACAATCACGGGCTAGATTAAATACAACAATCATCGCCTAGAATAAATACAACAATCATAAGCCTGGATTAAATATAAAAAATCAGGAGCCTAGAGTAAATACACCAACCAGGAGGCTAGATTAAATACAAAAATCAGGGCCTAGATTAAATACAACAATCAGGACCTTGATTAAATACAACAATCATTGGCTAGATTAAATACAACAATCAGGGCCTAGATTAAATACAACAATCAGGACCCTAGAGTAAATACAGCAATCAGGAGCTTAGAGTAAATACAACAATCGGGAGCCTAGAGTAAATACAACAATCAGGACCTAGATTAAATACAACAATCATTAGCTAGATTACATACAACAATCGGGGCCTAGAGTAAATACAACAATCAGGGCCTAGATTAAATACAACAATCAGGACCTTGATTAAATACAACAATCATTGGCTAGATTAAATACAACAATCAGGAGCCTAGAGTAAATACAACAATCAGGAGCCTAGATTAAATACAACAATCAGGAGACTAGAGTAAATACAACAATCAGGACCAGATTAAATACAACAGTCATTAGCTAGATTAAATACAACAATCGGGGCTTAGATTAGATACACCAATCAATGTATTAGATTAAAGTCAATAATCAGAAGTCTAGATTAAATGCAACAATCAGGAGCCTATAGTAAATACAACAATCAGGAACCTAGAGTAAATACAACATTCAGGAGCCTAGATTACATACAACAATCAGGAGCCTAGCGTAAATACAACAAGCAGGTGCCTAGAGTAAATACAACAATAAGGATCCTAGAGTAAATACAACAATTAGAAGCCTAGAGTAAATACAACACTCACGGGTAAAGATTAAATACAACAATCAGGAGCCTAGAGTAAAGACAACAATCAGGGTCTAGATTAAATACTTTAATCAGGGACCTAGATTAAATACAACAATCAGGGGCCTAGAGTAAATACAACACTCACGGGCCTAGAATAAATACAACAATCAGGAGTCTAGGTTAAATACAATAATCAGGGGCCTAGATTAAATACAACAATCAGGGGTCTAGAGTAAATACAACAATGACGGGCCTAGATTAAATACAACAATCATTAGCCTAGAGTAAATACAACACTCACGGGTAAAGATTAAATACAACAATCAGGAGCCTAGAGTAAAGACAACAATCAGGGTCTAGATTAAATACAACAATCACGGGCTATATTAAATACAACAATCACCGGCTACTTTAGATACAACAATCACGGCCTAGATTAAATACAACAAACAGGAGCCTAGATTAAATACAACAATCAGGAGCTAGATTAGATACAACAATCAGGAGCCTAGATTAAATACAACAATCACGGGCTAGATTAAATACAGCAATCATGGCCTAGATTAAATTCAACAATCTGGATCCTAGATTAAGTACAACAATCATGGGCTAGATTAGATACAACAATCACGGTGCCTAGATTAATACAACAATCACGGGACTAGATTAGATACAACAAATCACGGGCTAGATTAGATACAACAATCACGGGCTAGATTAGATACAACAATCACGGGCTAGATTAGATACAACAATCACGGGCTAGATTAGATACAACAATCAGGAGCCTAGATTAGCTACAACAATCATGGGCTAGATGAGATACAACAATCACGGTCTAGATTAAATACAACAATCACGGGCTAGATTAGATACAACAATCACGGGCTAGATTAGATACAACAATCACGGGCTAGATTAGATACAACAATCACGGGCTAGATTAGATACAACAATCACGGGCTAGATTAGATACAACAATCAGGGCCTAGATTAAGCTACAACAATCACGGGCTAGTATTAGATACAACAATCACGGTCCTAGATTAGATACAACAATCAGGAGCTAGATTAGATACAACAATCAGGGCCTAGATTAAATACGAAAATCAGGAGACTAGAGTAAATACAACAATCAGGGCCTAGATTAAATACAACAATCACGGGCTAGATTAAATACAACAATCACTGGCTTGATTAGATACAACAATCACGGAATAATATAGATACAAGAATCAGGGCCTAGATTAAATACAACAATCACGGCCTAGATTAGATACAACAATCACGGGCTAGATTAGATACAACAATCACGGGCTAGATTTAATACAACAATCACGGGCTAGATTAGATACAACAATCACGGGCTAGATTAGATACAACAATCACGGGCTAGATTAGATACAACAATCACGGGCTAGATTAGATACAACAATCACGGGCTAGATTAGATACAACAATCACGGGCTAGATTAGATACAACAATCAGGAGCCTAGATTAGATACAACAATCACGGGCTAGATTAGATACAACAATCAGGAGCCTAGATTAGATACAACAATCACGGGCTAGATTAAATACAACAATCACGGGCTAGATTAGATACAACAATCAAGGGCTAGATTAGATACAACAATCAGGAGCCTAGATTAGATACAACAATCACGGGCTAGATTAGATACAACAATCAGGAGCCTAGATTAGATACAACAATCACGGGCTAGATTAGATACAACAATCACGGGCTAGATTAGATACAACAATCACGGGCTAGATTAGATACAACAATCACGGGCTAGATTAGATACAACAATCAGGAGCCTAGATTAGATACAACAATCACGGGCTAGATTAGATACAACAATCAGGAGCCTAGATTAGATACAACAATCACGGAGGCTAGATTAGATACAACAATCACGGGCTAGATTAGATACAACAATCAGGAGCCTAGATTAGATACAACAATCAGGAGCCTAGATTAGATACAACAATCACGGGCTAGATTAATACAACAATCATCGCCTAGAATAAATACAACAATCATAAGCCTAGATTAAATATAAAAAATCAGGAGCCTAGAGTAAATACACCAACCAGGAGCTAGATTAGATACAACAATCACGGGCCTAGATAGATACAACAATCACGGGCTAGATTAAGATACAACAATCACGGGCTAGAATTAGATACAACAATCAGGGGCTAAAATAGATACAACAATCAGGAGCCTAGATTAGCTACAACAATCATGGGCTAGATGAGATACAACAATCACGGTCTAGATTAAATACAACAATCACGGGCTAGATGAGATACAACAATCGCGGGCTAGATTAAATACAACAATCATGGGCTAGATGAGATACAACAATCACGGGCTAGATTAGATACAACAATCACGGGCTAGATTAGATACAACAATCACGGGCTAGATTAGATACAACAATCAGGGGCTAGATTAGATACAACAATCAGGAGCCTAGATTAGCTACAACAATCATGGGCTAGATAAGATACAACAATCACGGTCTAGATTAAATACAACAATCACGGGCTAGATGAAATACAACAATCACGGGGCTAGATTAATACAACAATCACGGATTAGATTAAAGTCAATAATCAGAAGTCTAGATTAAATACAACAATCAGGAGCCTAGATGTAAATACGAAAATCAGGAACCTAGAGTAAATACAACATTCAGGAGCCTAGATTACATACAACAATCAGGAGCCTAGCGTAAATACAACAAGCAGGTGCCTAGAGTAAATACAACAATAAGGATCCTAGAGTAAATACAACAATTAGAAGCCTAGAGTAAATACAACACTCACGGGTAAAGATTAAATACAACAATCAGGAGCCTAGAGTAAAGACAACAATCAGGGTCTAGATTAAATACTTTAATCAGGGACCTAGATTAAATACAACAATCAGGGGCCTAGAGTAAATACAACACTCACGGGCCTAGAATAAATACAACAAT
Organism: Cepaea nemoralis; assembly: GCA_014155875.1. Classification (NCBI taxonomy): domain Eukaryota; kingdom Metazoa; phylum Mollusca; class Gastropoda; order Stylommatophora; family Helicidae; genus Cepaea; species Cepaea nemoralis. The sequence goes on from JACEFZ010010103.1 coordinate 10,451, forward strand.
CAGGAGTCTAGGTTAAATACAACAATCAGGGGCCTAGATTAAATACAACAATCAGGGGCCTAGAGTAAATACAACAATCACGGGCCTAGATTAAATACAACAATCATTAGCCTAGAGTAAATACAACACTCACGGGCTAAGATTAATACAACAATCACGGAGCCTAGAGTAAAGACAACAATCAGGGTCTAGATTAAGATACAACAATCACGGGCTATATTAATACAACAATCACGGCTAGATTAGATACAACAATCACGGCCTAGATTAGATACAACAATCACGGAGCCTAGATTAATACAACAATCAGGAGCCTAGATTAGATACAACAATCACGGTCTAGATTAGATACAACAATCACGGTCTAGATTAGATACAACAATCATGGCCTAGATTAAATACAACAATCTGGATCCTAGATAAATACAACAATCAGGAGCCTAGAGTGAATACAACAATCAGAAGCTTAGAGTAAATACAACAATCAGGAGCCTAGAGTAAATACAAAATCAGGAGCCTAGACTAGATACAACAATCAAGAGCCTAGATTAAATACTAACAATCAGAGCCTAGATTAGATACAACAATCAGGAGCCTAGATTAAATATAACAATCAGAAGCCTAGATTAGATACAACAATCAGGAGCCTAGATTAAATATAACAATCAGAAGCCTAGATTAGATACAACAATCAGGAGCCTAGATTAAATACAACAATCAGGAGCCTAGATTAAATACAACAATCACAGGCTAGATTAAATACAGCAATCATGGCCTAGATTAAATTCAACAATCTGGATCCTAGATTAAATGCAACAGTCAGGAGCCTAGAGTAAATACAACAATCAGTAGCCTATAGTAAATACAACAATCAGGAGCCTAGAGTAAATACAAAAATCAGGAGCCTAGATTAGATACAACAATCAGGAGCCTAGATTTAAATACGAAAATCAGGAACCTAGAGTAAATACAACAATCAGGGCCTAGATTAAATACAACAATCACGGGCTAGATTAAATACAACAATCACTGGCTAGATTAGATACAACAATCACGGAATAATATAGATACAAGAATCAGGGCCTAGATTAAATACAACAATCACGGCCTAGATTAGATACAACAATCACGGGCTAGATTAGATACAACAATCACGGGCTAGATTAAATACAACAATCACGGGCTAGATTAGATACAACAATCACGGGCTAGATTAGATACAACAATCACGGGCTAGATTAGATACAACAATCACGGGCTAGATTAGATACAACAATCACGGGCTAGATTAGATACAACAATCACGGGCTAGATTAGATACAACAATCAGGAGCCTAGATTAGATACAACAATCACGGGCTAGATTAGATACAACAATCAGGAGCCTAGATTAGATACAACAATCACGGGCTAGATTAAATACAACAATCACGGGCTAGATTAGATACAACAATCACGGGCTAGATTAGATACAACAATCACGGGCTAGATTAGATACAACAATCAGGAGCCTAGATTAGATACAACAATCACGGGCTAGATTAGATACAACAATCAGGAGCCTAGATTAGATACAACAATCAGGAGCCTAGATTAGATACAACAATCACGGGCTAGATTAGATACAACAATCAGGAGCCTAGATTAGATACAACAATCAGGAGCCTAGATTAGATACAACAATCACGGGCTAGATTAAATACAACAATCATCGCCTAGAATAAATACAACAATCATAAGCCTGGATTAAATATAAAAAATCAGGAGCCTAGAGTAAATACACCAACCAGGAGGCTAGATTAAATACAAAAATCAGGGCCTAGATTAAATACAACAATCAGGACCTTGATTAAATACAACAATCATTGGCTAGATTAAATACAACAATCAGGGCCTAGATTAAATACAACAATCAGGACCCTAGAGTAATACAGCAATCAGGAGCTTAGAGTAAATACAAACAATCGGGAGCCTAGAGTAAATACAACAATCAGGACCTAGATTAAATACAACAATCATTAGCTAGATTACATACAACAATCGGGGCCTAGAGTAAATACAACAATCAGGGCCTAGATTAAATACAACAATCAGGACCTTGATTAAATACAACAATCATTGGCTAGATTAAATACAACAATCAGGGCCTAGATTAAATACAACAATCAGGACCTTGATTAAATACAACAATCATTGGCTAGATTAAATACAACAATCAGGGCCTAGATTAAATACAACAATCAGGACCCTAGAGTAAATACAGCAATCAGGAGCTTAGAGTAAATACAACAATCGGGAGCCTAGAGTAAATACAACAATCAGGACCTAGATTAAATACAACAATCATTAGCTAGATTACATACAACAATCGGGGCCTAGAGTAAATACAGCAATCAGGGCCTAGATTAGATACACCACTCAATGGATTAGATTAAATTCAATAATCAGGAGGCTATATTAAATACACCACTCAATGGATTAGATTAAATTCAATAATCAGGAGCCTAGATTAAATACAACAATCAGGAGCCTAGAGTAAATAAAACAATCAGGAGAATAGAGTAAATACAACAATCAGGAGCCTAGAGTAAATACAACAATCAGGAGCCTAGATTAGATACAACAATCAGGAGCCTAGTGTAAATACAACAATCAAGACCTAGATTAAATACAACAATTATTGGCTAGATTAAATACAATCACATTAAATAATTATTACAATCAGGAGCCTAGAGTAAATACAACAATCAAGACCTAGATTAAATGCAACAATTATTGGCTAGATTAAATACAACAATCAGGAGCCTCGAGTAAATACAACAATCAGGAGCCTAGATTAGATACAACAATCACGGGCTAGATTAAATGCAACAATCAGGAGCCTAGAGTAAATACAACAATCAAGACCTAGATTAAATACAACAATTATTGGCTAGATTAAATACAATCAAATTAAATAATTATTACAATCAGGAGCCTAGAGTAAATACAACAATCAAGACCTAGATTAAATACAACAATTATTGGCTAGATTTAATACAACAATCAGGAGCCTAGAGTAAATACAACAATCAGGAGCCTAGATTAGATACAACAATCACGGGCTAGATTAAATACAACAATCATGAGCCTAGAGTAAATACAACAATCGACAGCGTAGAGTAAATACAACAATCAGGAGCCTAGAGTAAATACAACAGTCAGGACCAAGATTAAATACAACAATCACGGGCTAGATTAAATACAACAATTAGGGCCTAGATTAGATACACCACTCAATGGATTAGATTAAATTCAAATGATCAGGAGTCTAGATTAATTACACCACTCAATGGATTAAATTAAATTCAATAAACAGGAGCCTAGATTAAATACAACAATCATGGACCTAGAATAAATACACCACTTAGGGGATTAGATTAAATTCAATAATCATGAGCCTAGATTAACAACAACAATCAGGTAGCAGAGACTCCACCATGTCCAGGTCAACAGGACAACATGTCCGTGGCTGGGACTCCACCATGTCAAGGACAACATGTCACTGACTGGGACTCCACCATGTCTAGGACAACACGACAACATGTCACTGACTGGGACTCCACCATGTCTAGGACAACATGTCACTGGCTGGGACTCCACCATGTCTAGGACAACATGTCCGTTCCTGGGACTCCACCATGTCCAGGACAACATGTCCGCGGCTGGGACTCCACCATGTCCAGGACAACATGTCTCTGGCTGGAACTCCACCATGTCTAGGACAACATGTTCGTGGCTGGGACTCCACCATGTCCAAGACGTGTCTAAACGTTAGTGGCACATAAGCAGATATCCATGCCTGCCATGGCCAATTGGCACGTGCCATGTGAATGGTCGACCTTGAGCCAGACTGTATATCCACATTGTCTGTGTACATATTTCACATATGTCAATCTGCTGTCAGGGCAAATTGGTCTCCAAATTAACACCACAAAAACAAAGACTATTGATTTTACCAACAGTTCAGATGACACCAAATTGAACAGTTACGTTCTTGAAAAAGTCAACAGCTTCACATATCTAGGAAGCAAAATGACATCTACAGGGGACTCAACACCAGAAATATCATCTAGAATCGCACTGGCATCTAGTGCCTTCAATAAACTGTCAAATATCTGGAAGTCAAAGACACTCAGCAAACACACAAAACTTAAAATCTTCAACTCTTGTGTGATTCCAGTGTTAACGTATGGATGTGAAAGTTGGAAATCAACGGTAGCTTTAGATAAAAAATTAGACAATTTTGAGAACAAATGTCTTAGAAGACTTCTAAACATCCACTGGACAGACTTCAGAACCAATTCACAAATAAGACAAGAGACTAAGCAAGATACGGTATCCAATTTCATAAGAAGACGCCGTTGGAACTACATCGGCCATGTACTCAGAATGGACAAGTCAAGACTCCCCTACCAAGCCCTCATATCGTCACCAGTAGGGAAAAGAAAACGGGGAAGACCAAGAGAGACCCTGCGTAGAACCATCATTAGAGAAGGCTCATTCAATGGCCAAGTAAATATCCAAGATCTACAACAGATAGCAGCGAACCGCCAGGCATGGAGAGACAGGACTTCTGCCCTATGTGCCGCCTTAGGCTCAAGAGGAAAGACTAACTATCTAACTAATCTGCTGTTGTTATTCCAGGTAGAATTAATTGACCACACTTAACAAGCTCACCTCTAGAGCACAGCGGACAGTCAACTTTGGCGTCACTCCCGGGGAGATGGTTGTTGCGGTTGCCGAGATGACGATTCTTTCACCTTCAGACATAAGATGGGTTGTGATGTGTGGTATCATATCATATGAATATCGTGCAATGTGGTGTATCATATCACATCATATGAATATGCTCATGTGGTTTATCGTATCACATCATGTGAATATCGTACAATGTGGTGTATCGTATCACATCATGAGCTTGCTTGCTTGGGTTCGCTGGCTGTCATCTCCAGCGCGAAGTCCTGTATGTCGGATGAAGACATCCCGTTGTCCAACATCAGTGTGATGCTATACAGGACCTGAGGTTTGCGTGAGTATCCGTTGTCCCATGTCTGGCTTATTGGTGTGCAGACTGGTGGTTCCTCGCCATACAGGCAGACACTCTCCGACTTCGGAGGAATCAACGATCCTACTGACTTTAGCCAGGACCACAAAGGGACCTGTTGCCCAGGACGCACGGCGAGGACGCGTCAATAGGTCTTGGCCAGTATATAACCCAGCCCTGGTACCACATCATGTGAATATCGTGAAATGTGGTATATCGTATCACATCATGTGAATATCTTATCTTGCACAACATTTGAAAACGTTTGTTGAAAATTGTCCATATCTTCCCAAAAGTATGTGTTTTATCTACTATATGTCAGTCAGTCGGTTAGTTACTTAGCTAGTTAGTTAGTTAGTTAGTTAGTTAGCTAGCAACCTAATTAGTTAGTTAGTTAGTTAGTTAGCTACCTAATTAGTTAGTTAGATAGTTAGTTAGTTAGTTAGCTACCTAATTAGTTAGTTTGTTAGTTAGTTAGTTAGTTAGTTAGCTACCTAATTAGTTAGTTAGTTAGTTAGTTAGTTAGTTAGATAGTTAGTTAGTTAGTTAGCTAGCTAGTTTAGTTAGTTTAGTTAGTTAGGTAGTTAGCTAGTTAGTTAGTTAGTTAATTAGTTAGTTAGTTAGTTTAGTTAGTTTAGTTAGTTTAATTAGTTATTTTAGTTAGTTAGTTTAGTTAGTTATTTTAGTTAGTTAGTTTAGTTAGTTATTTTAGTTAGTTAGTTTAGTTAGTTAGTTTAGTTAGTTAGTTTAGTTAGTTAGTTTAGTTAGTTAGTTTAGTTAGTTAGTTTAGTTAGTTATTTTAGTTAGTTAGTTTAGTTAGTTATTTTAGTTAGTTAGTTTAGTTAGTTATTTTAATTAGTTAGTTTAGTTAGTTATTTTAGTTAGTTAGTTTAGTTAGTTAGTTTAGTTAGTTAGTTTAGTTAGTTTAGTTAGTTAGTTTAGTTAGTTAGTTTAGTTAGTTATTTTAGTTAGTTAGTTTAGTTAGTTATTTTAGTTAGTTAGTTTAGTTAGTTAGTTTAGTTAGTTAGTTTAGTTAGTTAGTTTAGTTAGTTAGTTTAGTTAGTTAGTTTAGTTAGTTAGTTTAGTTAGTTAGTTTAGTTAGTTAGTTTAGTTAGTTAGTTTAGTTAGTTAGTTTAGTTAGTTAGTTTACTTAGTTAGTTTAGTTAGTTAGTTTAGTTAGTTAGTTTAGTTATTTAGTTTAGTTAGTTAGTTTAGTTAGTTAGTTTAGTTAGTTAGTTTAGTTAGTTTAGTTAGTTAGTTAGTTTAGTTAGTTAGTTTAGTTAGTTAGTTAGTTTAGTTAGGTAGTTTAGTTAGTTAGTTTAGTTAGTTAGTTTAGTTAGTTAGTTTAGTTAGTTAGTTTAGTTAGTTAGTTTAGTTAGTTAGTTTAGTTAGTTATTTTAGTTAGTTAGTTTAGTTAGTTATTTTAGTTAGTTAGTTTAGTTAGTTAGTTTAGTTAGTTAGTTTAGTTAGTTAGTTTAGTTAGTTAGTTTAGTTAGTTTGTTTAGTTAGTTAGTTTAGTTAGTTAGTTAGTTTAGTTAGTTAGTTTAGTTATTTAGTTTAGTTAGTTAGTTTAGTTAGTTAGTTTAGTTAGTTAGTTTAGTTAGTTAGTTTAGTTAGTTAGTTTAGTTAGTTAGTTTAGTTAGTTTAGTTAGTTTAGTTAGTTAGTAGAGTTAGTTAGTTTAGTTAGTTAATAGAGTTAGTTAGTTTAGTTAGTCAGTCAGTCAGTCAGTCAGTCAGTCAGTCAGTCAGGTAGTTAGTTAGTTAGTTAGTTAGTTAGTCCACAGATCATCCTCATTGCACATCGAACCATTCAGTCCATAAGTGCTCGGATCCCCTCCTCAGCAAATCCCGCAGCGTGTAGCGGCTAACGACACCAGTTATGTGGTGGTTTATCAATCTTCTTTGGCTTCCTGGGTAGTGCTATTGGCCAGACCTCTTATAGCTTGCTGTTCTCGCAATCTGACCAAGGTTGTAGATTCATAGTCATCATTTGGTTCCTGTAAAAGTCTTACCACTCATAGATAAACACGAAATCACCCTTGAGTTTATCTACTATATGTTACATCAACTATATATTCCATCTACTAGTTAATACATCTTCTATATGCATTTTCTGCTATATGTTTAGTCTACTATATGATTAATCTACAAATGTGTATTATACCATCCATATGTTTCATCTACACATGTTTCGGCAAGTATATGTTTCATATATAAATGTTCCATCTACTGTCAGATTCAGATTGTGTTGGTAGGCACAAGGTGATGCAAGCGAAGGCATACCTCAGAGTAGCTGCAGACACAGATCACCCGTTGCATGAGGCGCTGGACGTAGTTAAGGGTCAGAGACTGATAAGAGGGAAATCATGGATGGCTCAGGCGGAGGATATGATTAGACAGGTGTGCCCCTTGGAGAACATCAAGCGAGGAGAGGAGTGGGTCAGAGTGCCAGCCGTGCAGTCAGACTTGTGCAGAGTTATAATCACATTGAACAGGGAGTGCAGGGACTGGCCAGCAGGGGCTACGGAAGTGGAAATCCAGCAACTAATTCAGGAAAATTCTCGCCCGGGTGATGTGATTATCTACACGGATGGGTCGGTGTTGAGAAGTAGGAGAAGTGCCTGGGGGTTCTTGGCAAAAACTAATGGTCGGCGTTTGGTGCAGGAGAGCCTGGCGTATGATGACACTACATCTAGCTTAAGAATGGAGGTGGAGGCGGTCAGTGCAGCTTTCCGCTGGATATAAAACACGATACATACACACATCGTGATTGTAACTGACTCAGAAAGCATGCTGAGAAGGGTGAGAACAGGCAAGCTTCGTGCAGAGTGGCTTGCTTCGCTTCGGAGGTCACGGGTAGCAAGCATCACCTGGATCTTTTCTCCTGGGCATGCCGGTGTGCTGGGGAATGAACAGGCGGACAGATTGGCTGGCTCGGCAAAACTTGGTGGAGTATTGATGCATGACAAGGCAGACGTGGTTGCGGCCTTGTGGGAGCACGTGTACACCTCGGAGGAGCAAATGGTTCACCAAAGTCTGGTAAGAATGAGACAGCGAGGTGTGACGAGGGGATCTGGCCGACGCTCGACGCTCAGAGGAAAGGCGAGACGGACATATAATCAGATTGCTACTGGAACTATTAGTGTTGGAACTCTTCGCTGGCTGCTGAGGATGGGGACGGAGCGCTTATGGGAATATCCCGAACGCTGTGATGTCAGTTCCTGAATCAATCAGTCAATCAATCAATCATCTATTATATGTTTTTTCTAGACATATTTTATCTAATATATGTTTTATCTTAAAATGTTTCATCTCCTGTATATTTCATCTATTATGTGTTAGATCTACTATAAATTTAATCTCCTGTATATTTCATCATCTGTGTGTGTGTTACATCTACAAAAACTTTCATTTACTATGAGTTACATCTACTATGAGTTTAATCTAATATATGTTTCATCTACTATATATTTGATGTGCTGTATGTTTTCTCTACTATATTGTTAATGTTCTAAATGTTTCATGTACTATATGATTTTGCTACTATATGTTACACTACAAATGTTTCATCTACTGTATGTGTCATTTACTACATGCTACCTCAACCATATGTTTCATCTGTTATATGTTTCATACTCAAATGTTCCATCTACTCTATGTTAAATCCACACATATTTTCCCTCCAATATTTTTCTTCTATATATGTTTCATTTACTAAATGTGTATATGTTATATACTTCATGTACAAATGTTTCATGTGCTATATGCTACACATATTATATGTTTCATCACGAAATGTTTCATCTACTATATGTTTCAGATAATACATGTTTCAACAACAAATATGTTTCATCATCGTCAGCTGTAAGTTTCACCTATTAAATCTTTCATCTACTATATATTTCATCTACTATATGTTTTATCTACATTATGATTAATTTACTATTTGTTTCATCCACCATGTGTTTTATCTACTATATTTTTCATCTACCATTATGGTTCATCTACTGTATGTTTCATCTACTATATGGTTTATCTATTATATTTTTCATCTAATATATGGTTCAGTGTGTCAGGTCTTAGTCAGATACTAGTCAGATGGGAGTCTCTGTGGCGAAGTAGTCAGGCCGTTTAACTCGGCCTCCAAAGGTTGTGGGTTCGATTCCGGGCCGCGTCCTTCGGTTCACGAATTAAAATTTCGGATACTCCTGTGGGTCGTCGCTAGAGCTACGGAGTTCGTGCTTTGTGCGACGCTTTCCGCGCTGCGGAAAGAGACCGGGCCATATGGGATAAAACCCGGTGCAATGAAGTCAACCCTGTCGACTTCTAAGCGACTTTTTTTTAGGTCTTAGTCTGATATGACTGAGTGTAGAGACACACTCACTCTACAGATCCACCAGCTAATAGAGCTAGAAGGCGAGAAGGACAAGTCCCACTGGATTTCAAAGATTCAAGCATCATAACACTGTACAAGAACAAGGGCGATCGGAGCGACTGCAACAACTGTAGGGGTATCTCACATCTATGTATTGTTGGAAAAGTATTTGCCAGAATTGTTCTGCGCAGACTTCAAGTCCTGGGAGATCAAGTCTACCCCGAATCACAGTGTGGCTGTCGATAGAACCGGTCTACCATTGATATGATATTGTCATTGCGACAAATGCAAGAAAACTGCCGTGAACAGAATCAACCACTGTTTATTGCCTTCATCGACCTCACAAAGGCATTTGATTTGGTCAGTCGTGAGGGTCTGTTCAAGGCACTAAAGAAGATTGGCTGCCCACCAACTCTTCTGTCTATTGTGGAATCGTTCCACACAGGTATGAAGGGTATAATCAAGTTTGATGGTGCAACTTCTGAAGAATTTGAAATCAAGAGTGGAGTTAAGCAAGGTTGTGTACTAGCTCCCACCCTCTTTGGAATATACTTTTCACTTCTACTGAAATATGCCTTTCGTGATCAGGATGACGGTATATACATTCACTCACGCTCAGATGGCGGCCTCTACAATGCTCAGAGATTGAAGGCCAAGACCAAAATTAGGAGGGTACTGATAAGAGCGTTTCTGATCTGCTTTTTGCAGATGATGCTGCAGTTACGACCCACTCTGAGGAAGAATTGCAATGTCTACTATCTACATTCTCCAATGCTTGTTCTGAATTTGGTTTAACAATTAGCAAAAAGAAGACACAGATTATGTCACAAGGTGCACATGGGGTATCATCAATCTTTATTGACGACGCCGAACTAGAGATGGTAGACCATTTTACATATCTAGGATCAGTGGTAAATAGCAAATTATCCCTAGATCAGGAAATCAACATCCAGATTGGTAAGGCAGCAACAACAATGAACAGGTTAAGAAAAAGAGTCTGGGAGAACAGGAAGCTTACTGCCAAAACAAAAGTCCTTGTCTATCAAGCCTGTGTCCTTGGTACTCTTCTTTATGGCAGTGAAACCTGGACAACTTACTCACACCAAGAGAAACGTTTAAACAGCTTTCATATGCGGTGTCTGCGAAGAATTCTTGGTATTAAGTGGCAAGACAAAATCACAAATACTGAAGTATTGGAAAGATCAGGTTGTGTGACGGTTTATTCCATGCTCAGTCTTCGTAGACTTAGATGGATAGGACATCTTAGGAGGATGGATGATGGTAGAATACCAAAGGACATCTTTTTGGTGAATTACAGATGGGTAAGAGATCTCAGGGTCGGCCTCTACTACGATACAAAAATGTGTGTAAGCGGGACATGATTGATACAGGCATTTATAATGCACATTGGGAGCACGTCGCCGCTGAACGTGTTGCATGGAGAGCAAACATCAGAAATGGAATAAAGACAAAGGAGAAAATTATTATAGATAAGTCACACACCGAGCGTGTGAGACATAAGATGGTGCATGATGGTGGAAATGACCACGTGTTCACATGCACCCACTGTGAACGTACATTTACAGCTTGAATTGACCTTATCAGTCACATTCGCTACCGACATAGGTAAACGTTATTATGCCTTTTAAAAGAACAAACAATCGTCTGTCAAGACGGCAAGGTGACAATAGATATACGGTTCATCTATTATATGTTTCATCTTCTATATGATTCATCTACTTTATGTTTCATCTAATATGTGTCTCATCTACTTTATGTTTTCATCTAATGCATGTCTCATCTACTTTATGTTTTCATCTTCTATATGCCCCATATACTTTATGTTTTCATCTACTATAAGTCCCATCTACTTTATATTTTCATCTACTATATGTCACATCTACTTTATGTTTTCATCTTCTATATGTCCAATCTACTTTATGTTTTCATCTACTATAAGTCTCATCTACTTTATGTTTTCATCTACTGTAAGTCCCATCTACTTTATGTTTTCATCTTCTATATGTCCCATCTACTTTATGTTTTCATCTACTATATGTCCCATCTACTTTATGTTTTCATCTTCTATATGTCCCATCTACTTTATGTTTTCATCTACTGTAAGTCTCATCTACTTTATGTTTTCATCTACTATAAGTCCCATCTAATTTATGTTGTCATCTTCTATATGCCCCATCTACTTTATGTTTTCATCTACTATATGTCTCATCTACTTTATGTTTTCATCTTCTATATGTCCCATCTACTTTATGTTTTCATCTACTATAAGTCCCATCTACTTTATGTTGTCATCTTCTATATGCCCCATCTACTTTATGTTTTCATCTACTATATGTCCCATCTACTTTATGTTTTCATCTAATATATGTCCATCTACTTTATGTTTTCATCTACTATAAGTCCCATCTACTTTATGTTTTCATCTAATATATGTCCCATCTACTTTATGTTTTAGTCTACTATATGTCCCATCTACTTTATGTTTTCATCTACTATATGTCCCATCTACTTTATGTTTTCATCAACCGTAGCACACGTTTTCATTGAGTGTGGTCAAAATAATGTCCACAGAGGAGACATGGAGTATCTATCGTGGTGAACGTGTGTCTCATTAGAATAGAAGTGTACTCATGTGTCACCTGTACTCATGTGTCACCCAGCCTGTACTCATGTGTTACTCAGCCTGTACTCATGTTTCACATGCACTCATATGCCACCTGTACTCATGTGTAACCTGTACTCATGTGTCACCTGTACTCATGTGTTACTCAGCCTGTACTCAAGTGTTACTCAACCTGTACTCATGTGCCACCTGTAATCATGTGTCATCGGTTCTCATGTGTCACCCAGCCTGTACTCATGTACCACCTCGTCTCATGTGTCACCTGTACTCATGTGTCACCTGCATTCATGTGCCACCTGCACTCATGTGTCACCTGTTCTTATGTGAAACCTGTACCCATGTGTCACCTGTACTCATGTGTCACCTGTACTCATGTGTCACCCAGCCTGTTGTTATGTGTCACCTGTACTCATGTGTCACCTGTACTCATGCGTCAGAGGCATGGGGGGGGGGGGGGGTTATTACCTGTGGAATTTATTCAGAACACCAACCACTGAGTGTCAGGGACCCAATACCCTGAATAGCACGTGATAGACAGGAGACAGGTCACGGCAGGATAACAGAACAGATAGCCTGGCGTCCTGCATCACGGTCACAGAATGCGAGCAGACCTATAAACAGGCTAAGTAAGGCCCGTGGTCACCGCACCACACCCAACCGCACGGGACTCACGGACTGTGAGCAGCCGTGAACTGGCCAGACGCACCTGTGTTGGTCAGACGGGTGCAGGACGGCGAGACGGACAGACATAGGGCAGTGGTTGTGTTGAGTGAGCGTTATGATATGATCGTAGTATTGACGGCGCGACTGAGTTATGAAGCGAGCTGTGTGTGAACGGAGACAGTGTGAGAGCTATGTTATGCCATTATTTTGTATCATCTCTCATGGGGGGTACGGGGTGTCAGGCATTGGTAGCACCTTTGGTAAGGATGACTCTCATGTCCTTTTCAGGACCCATCCCCCACTGGTCCAAGCCTGACACCCAGCTCGTGCCTGTGGCTCCTAGTAGCTGTCAGCATGCGACAGCGGCCACCCCCCGGGCAACAGCTGTGAGAGGCTGGCTAAACCAGGCATGGGTATCCGATTTGGTGTCAAACCAAGAGGTAAACTAGGGTATGCCTACCCAGCATGTGAAGACAGGATTCGGCAGACTGCGCGGAAGAAATCATTCCTGATTCAACGGGCAAGACGGCGTTTACCTGCAAAGCGTGGTGGAACGTAATGAGCACTGCAAGTCAGGTAGAGCGCCCTGGTCATCCATTGCACCTGTATTCGTCTCCAGTCGTCTCGGCTTGTCTTGCCACTGGACTCAGATGGACTCAGGCGAGAGAGTGAGGTCGACGAATTGCGCACCTCTTCCTCACTTTAATCCAAGTCATCGCGCAAGTCATTCTTCATCCAATACTGATTGGGAGAGAGCTGGGCAGGTACAACATCGACATTGCAGCCTTGAGCGAGACACGACTTGCAGAAGAAGCCAAATCTGTGAAATAGGTGCCGGCTACACATTTTTCTGGAGTGAAAGGAAAAGCGAGGAAAGACGCCAATCCGGTGTGGGATTTGCCATTAAGTCAGCCCTGGTCGGCAAATTAGCTGGATTTCCAAAGGCTATAAATGACAGGCTCATGACCATGAAGTTGCCCCTGCTGAATGGAAGGAAGCATGCAACCATTGTGAGTGTCTACGCACCAACTATGACCAACGAAGATGATGTCAAGAACAAGTTCTATGAGGACCTGCACAATGTATTAACATCTGTTCCCAAAGGAGAGAAACTTATGCTCCTTTTGGATTTCAATGCCAGAGTAGGCACGGACACCACCTCTTGGAGTGGCATTATTAGAAAGCATGGGGTCGGAAATTATAACAGCAATGGACTCCGCCTCCTTCAGACATGTGCCGAACATGATCTCTTGATTACGAACACAATTTTCCGTCTCCCCATGAGAAATAGGACATCGTGGATGCACCCTCGCTCGAAACACTGGCACCTCATTGTCTATGTAATTGTCTGGAGGAGCGACAGACAAGACGTCCGAGTGACAAAATCCATGTGTGGTGCCGAATGTTGGACAGACCATCGTCTCATTGTCTCGAAAATAAACATTCACATCAGGCTACCACGGCGTTCTCAAGGGGTGAAAATGCAAACAAATCAAAATGTCACCCACCTAAACAGCAAGAAAATGCAGAAGTCGTTTGAAAATATGCTGGAAGACCGTCTCAAGCCAAATGCTGCAGCTAAACAGGATACAGAAACAGAATGGAGAGCCCTAAAGGACATAATTTACAACACTGCTATGGAAATCCTGGGTCCAGCCCCCCGAAAGCATAAAGACTGGTTTGATGAAAATTCCGAAGACATCAACCAATTGCTGGCCGAGAAACATCTTCTCCTCAAGGCACATTTGAATGACCCAAAGTCAACATAAAAAAAGATGCCTTCAAGAACATTCAGAGAGTAGTGCAGCAGAACCTTCGGCACATGCGGGACTCCTGGCTGAGCAGAAAAGCTGATGAAATTCAAGGCTTTGCTGACAGACATGATATGAAAAACATCTACGACTCACTGAAAGCGGTCTATGGTCCTACCAGGCATAATTCCCCTCCTCAGTGCAGATGGGGGAACATTGATCACGGATAAGAAAGAAATCCTCCAATGCTGGGCAGAGCTTTTCAGCAACATCTTAAATGCAACTTCTTTTTTCCATGATGAAACCATCAACTGCCATCCTCAAATTCCTACTAATGAGACACTTGATGACCTGCCAACCATAGTGGAAGTAAACAAAGCCATCCAGTAACTCTCCAGCGGCAAGGCACCTGGTCCTGACTCCATCCCAGCAGAGATATACAAGGCAGGTGGGCCGGTCCTAACAGAGCAGTATCACAAAGTCTTTACAAACATATGGGTGAACGAGACCATGCCACAAGATCTCAAGGCGTCAATAGTCCACCTTTACAAACGCAAAGGGAACCGCCAATCCTGTGACAACCACCGAAGCATCTCCTTGCTTTCAATTGCAGGGAAGATACTCGCCAGAATTCTTCTCAATCGCCTCACAGCCTATCTCGATCAGGGTCTTCTTCCTGAGAGTCAGTGTGGCTTCAGAAAAGAACGTGGAACTGTTGACATGATTTTCGCTGCAAGGCAGCTGCAAGAGAAATGTCAGGAACAGAACTGCGAAATGTTCTCCACTTTCATTGACCTTACCAAGGCTTTTGATACAGTCAGCAGAGAAGGACTGTGGAAGATTATGGCAAAATATGGCTGTCCACGAAAGTTTGTCCAAATAGTGCGGCTATATCATGATGGCATGCAGGCAAGAGTACAGGAAAATGGCGAACTGTCTAAACCCTTTCCTGTCACCAATGGAGTGAAGCAAGGATGTGTCCTGGCACCAACACTGTTCAGTCTCATGTTTTCAGCCATGCTGATGAATGTCTTCGAGAACGACGAAATTGGAATAGACATCAACTACCGTATGGATGGAAAGTTATTCAATCTCAGAAGGCTGAAAGCTAAAACCAAAATTAACAGCGACACCGTCAGAGAGCTCCTGTTTGCTGTTGATTGCGCTCTAGTACGCCAACTCAGAGGCGGACATGCAACATAATGTTTCAGCTTTCTCACATGCCTGTGCCAACTTTGGGCTCAATATCAACTTGGAGAAGACTGTAGTTATGTACCAGCCAGCTCCAGGGAATAATCACACTGTGCCGAATATCAAAGTGAATGATCATAGACTAAGTGTTGTGGACAAATTCACTTATCTTGGCAGCACTGTGTCACAAGCTGCCACAATTGATGACGAAGTGATTGCAAGAATCTCCAAGGCCAGTGCGGCCTTTGGCAGACTGTACAAGAATGTATGGGACAGAACTGGAATAAGCCTGCAAACAAAGCTAAAAGTCTACAAAGCAGTTGTATTATCCACACTGCTATATGCTTGTGAAACCTGGACTGTTTATCAGCGACACGCTAGGAAATTAAACCACTTCCACACAGTCTGCCTAAGGAAGCTACTGAAGATTAAATGGCAAGACAAGATTCCAGACACTGAAGTCCTAGAAAGAGCATCCATGCCCAGTATCCACACTCTACTGATGAAGCATCAGATTCGCTGGGCTGGTCACTTGACTCGCATGCCAGATCACAGGCTCCCTAAACGAATTTTTTACAGCGAACTGCGTTGTGGTAAACGCTCCCAAGGTGGCCAGAGGAAACGCTTTAAAGACACTCTGAAAATTTCACTGAAGGCTTTTGGAATTCATCATGACACCTGGGAGGCTGCAGCCAGAGACCGAAATTCGTGGCGTGCATCATTACGCAAGGGTGCAGTCATATGTGAGGCAACCAGGACTGCAAGAGCTGTGAAGAAAAGGCAGGACAGAAAAACCACTGCAGGAAATCCTCCTCCAGAAACGTCAAGCATTCCTTGCCCACATTGTCAAAGAACATTTCGAGCCAAAATAGGCCTTATCAGCCATCTTAGAACCCACGGCTCCATACCTTCAACCCCACTGGATGAAATGAATGGTCATCATCATTCTTGATGGACAGACAACATCATCTCTCATGAGTGATTATAATCATGTGATAAAACTGTCATTTAAAACTGTCATTTACTGCCAATATAGTACCTTGCGGTGTATGGCAGAGGGGTCTTTGAGCCTGAGGAATAAAGGCCGCCTGGCTAGTGCAATCGCCGCAAACTGTGCAGGTTTGAATTTTCTTTTTGCCCCCGACAGAAAAAATTCCCGCACCTTACCGGGGATCGAACCCGGGTCTCCCGAATGAGAGTCCAGCGGTCTATCCACTCGGCCAGCCGCTCCTCATCATGTGATAATGTTTTACAAGTTGCGTATTGCCAAGAGCGCAACTCATGTTGGTTTGCCCATGTGAATAGTTTTGTGAATAAACGGGTTGAAATTATCGTTGCCGTGCGTGAGAGTGTAATTATTGAACGCATGTAATTGTTTCACCTGGGTACAATCTTCAACTGCCTCAACATCATAAGGGAAGAAATACAAACTAGAATCAACTCTGGAAATAAGATATACTATGCACTACAACATCTACTAAAATCAAAGGCGCTATCTCGTAACACCAAAATCACAATATACAAAACACTGATCAGACCAGTTGTGCTGTATGGCTCTGAAACCTGGAGTACAACGAAAGGAGACGAAGCCTTGTTACAAACCTTTGAGAACAAAATTTTAAGACTCATCTTTGGACCCATTAGGGATACACACAGTGGAGAGTGGAAAAGAAGAAGCAACAAAGACATTTATGATCTGTTTAAGTCCCCGCTAATCACCGGTATCATGAAGGCTAATAGACTACAATGGCTGGAGCATATAGAAAGAATGGAAGATAATAGGGAAACAAAACTCGCTTACACTCAGGAAATAAATGACCGTAGACCCCGAGGTAGACCAAGAAGGCGGTGGAGAGATAGTGCATATACAGACTTACAAGCACTTGGAATCAACGACTGGCAAGAGAAGGTCCACCAGAGAGACGAATGGAGACGGATTGTATCTGCAGCTAAGAACCTCAAGGGCTCGGAACGCTGAAGAAGAAGAAGAAGAAGAAGAAGAAGAAGAAGAAGAAGAAGAAGAAGAAGAAGAAGAAGAAGAAGAAGAAGAAGATGTAATTGTTTCACCTCTGACTTGAAATGCGAGCCAGAAGTATGTCCAAGTAGGACTCTGACACTGAGATCTGTGGATATGAATGAGCGCCTACGCCGTATGCCAGGGTACTTGATGCTAATGGTGATTATGGTCATCATGGGTAGCCAGGTAGAGATTGACTGATTGATTGAGTGAACTTTATATTTAATGGGTCTCAAATTGGGCACGCAGGTCCATCTTACATTCTGCCCTTCCAATCACTCATCTTCCGTTCATTAAGTGTGCATAATACATTCACATAAGAAAATACACATTGTAAAATGAATGTTGTAATCATAAACAATGCATATTTGCCATGTTATGAGACGGGCAGACACACGTACACACGCACATTCGTAAACACACAAGCACACTTACATACATGCATACATACTTTCATCATTTGCACAAACTCTCACAGTTATGCACACACTCAAAAACATACATACACATTCCTTCGCATACACTGCATGCATGCACACATACCCACATAAACATATACACATACTTACACGAATATACAGACACATACATACACAGAATTACTCAAACGAACATACACATATATACATACACACATCGCACATATACACACACACACACACATACACACATACACACCCATACACCCATAAACACATACACACACATTTACACACATAAACACACATACACGCAAACACACACACACATACAAACATACACACATGCAAACACATACACACATACACACATGTACACACATGTACACACATGTACACACATAAACACATAAACACACAAACACATACACACACACACACACACACTCACACACATCCCAACATAGAGAAATCACATTAGCCGCCGGTACATTGACATATGAATTAACTGTTGATCACATACATATAGAACACATTTATCTTAGAGCAGCGCAGACACCGACTGACCTTGACTTCTTGTTGTCACAGAGACAACGACAAACAGCACACCACAGAGAAAATCGCGATTCATTGTATCTCAGTCTGTAAATAGAAGACATCACAATCATGTATGGGCGTGACAGTTATGTTGTCGCCTTGTATGCTTGTGAGTATACATATACCATTTGCTTTAAATTTCAATTGGGCAGAACACATTTCTATGGTACTCTTATTACTTCTGGCTTAGAGGTGTTTGTTTATCTCATCTCATCTCATCTCATCTCGTCTCATCTCATCTCATCTCATCTCATCATGTTCCTCTTGTACCTTGCGGTGTCGAGGTGAAGCATAAACTTCGTGAGAGTGCCCGATTATGGGCTTCATATATCGATATTCCCATGGACTCTGCTATTCCCTCCGTCCAACGTTTACTTGGTCGGCCTCTTCTTCTATTTCCATCTGGTCTGTACATGATTTCTTGTTGTGGTATGCTGTTGACTGATAGCCTACTTGCATGGCCAAACCATTTGAATTGCTGCTTTCTATTAAAATCTAGTTTTGCTTTAACCCCCATTTAAGTCCTGATTTCTTCATTTCTGATCTTATCTCTTCTTGATACGTTGAGTATTCTTCTAAGGAACCTCATTTCTGTTGTTGTGATGTTTCTTTTCTCTTGGTCTGTCATTGTCTAGCTTTGGCATTGGTAGCATAGATTTGGTTGGAAGATTGTGTTGTAAAGTGCTTTCTTAGTAGTTATTAATACATGTTTGTTCTTTAGTATTGGTGCCATTTGTTCATTGAGTTGATTTCCTTATTGCACCTATTTTCTATCTTGTCTTCTGATCGGCCATTTGATGATATTATACTTCCTAGGTACTTGAAGCTCTTTACTTGTTTCAAGGGATGTTCGTTTAGGTGAATTGTTGTTGTTTGTTCTTCTTTAGTTATAGTCATTACCGCTGTTTTGCTTGTGCTAATTTTCATGTTATGTTCCCTACACATTTCGTTAAGACTATTCATGTGGGCTTCTAATTCAGCTTCTGATTTTGCTATTAGTGCTTGGTCGTCCGCAAACAGGAATTCTCTAATGGTTAGATTTGCAGATGGTTCTTCTTCTGTGTTCTCGTCATGCGGTAATCTTGCTGTCTCTGTTTGGCTGGTTTCTTTACATATGTTGTCTATATCTATATCTATAAAAATCGATGTGTGTATGTATGTATGTATGTGTATCCGTCGTTTATGCGTTCGCGAACGGTCCATCCGATTGAGATGAAATTTTCTACACGTTTTCCTTTCATTCCTGTGCAACCAACTGTGATAGTTTTATCTATCAGCTATCAGCTATTACATTCCTAAAATTTAATTTTGTAATTACATGACTGAACATAAGAAAATATAAAAACATATAAAAAAAGGGATATAACTTTTAGTAGCATTGTTATATCTTAAGTTAAGTTCACTGGCTATAGAAATCTATATGAATTAAATGAGGTGCAGCCTGGCCAGGTCAGACAGACAGATAGACAGACAGATAGACAGACTGACAGACAGACAGATAGTCGGGAACGGGAGCCAAGTTTACTTTAGATAGATCTCTTCCAATCATATTTTCTATCTATTCTTCTATTCTATCTATATTTTTAACGGGAACGGGCCGAACATACATAGATAGATAGATAGATAGATAGATAGATAGATAGATAGATAGATAGATAGATGTATAGATAGGATGAGGATAGGATAGATAGATGGAGGGATGGATAGATAGGATAGGATAGGATAGATAGATAGATAGATAGATAGATAGATAGATAGATAGATAGATAGATAGATAGATAGATAGATAGATAGATAGATAGATAGATAGATAGATAGATAGATAGATAGATAGATAGATAGATAGATAGATAGATAGATAGATAGATAGATAGATAGATAGATAGATAGATAGATAGATAGATAGATAGATAGATAGATAGATAGATAGATAGATAGATAGATAGATAGATAGATAGACCCCCGCCAAGCCTGGTTGGAAGCCAGGCCGGGCCGCTATATTTATCGTTTCCATCAAGGGGACTTAACATAAGAAAAGTTATTTCAAGGGTCATAACTTTTAATAACATCACTATTATTTTATATATAGATTGTTGCACAGTTGTCAAAGATTTATAACTTTTTTGTCTATTAGTTATTTACAGGCATATGAGTTATATATAAATAATGATATAATGTTAAGGCATTTTCATAATGTTTTTATAAAAGTAATGCATCTATTTAAATAGTGAAAATGTTCTAACACATCTTTTATGTTTTTTAAACCAGTGTTCATTAAAAAATAATGGAT
Organism: Cepaea nemoralis; assembly: GCA_014155875.1. NCBI lineage: Eukaryota > Metazoa > Mollusca > Gastropoda > Stylommatophora > Helicidae > Cepaea > Cepaea nemoralis. The sequence continues at coordinate 31,484 of JACEFZ010010103.1, forward strand.
TTATTTTAGATAGATACGTTAGAATTTTATTTCTGTACGTTTTCGGAGTGGAACTTTGAAGTAATCGAAGGCATTTGTTTTTTTTCCGTTCGTCTGGCGAGAGAAGGTTAGTACACAATTAAATGGGTATATTCTTGTTTTGTTTTTGTTTTTTAAAAAAATTTGGCCGCGTGTGTGTCCAACATCACATTTTTTCATTCAATGTTGTGGGTGTGCATACCTTATGCATACCTTACACGCAGGACGCCTGTTAAAATGCAGGTTGTTGTGTTTTTTTTTGTCTAAAAAAAAAGAAGAAGCCTATCCTTTGATGTACTGTTGCCTCGCATCCCAATGATTCCAACAGAGCATGCCATTCGAATTCAAACGCCTGCAGTTTCCGGTGCGACTTGCATTTGCCATGACGATCAACAAAGCACAGGGACAATCGCTAAAAGTGTGTGGACTAAATTAGGAAAATCCGTGCTTCACACATGGACAGCTATATGTGGCCTGCTCACGCGTTGGAAAACCTTCGGATTTATTTGTGTACGCACCAGACAGAAAAACAAAAAATATTGTTTATCAAAAGCACTACATTAGACATCAAATTGGTGTTCGAACCATAACTGAAAAATTATATGTCAACATTTAAAAAACTAAATAATCCTAACATTAAATGAAATTTTCTAGCTGCAACCATAAATTAGCTGCGAGGGCCCAGGGGCCGAACGCATACTCTGTACGCTTAGAGAATGTATTTGAATGTATAATGACTACTTATATGAATTTAATGAGACGCTCCCAGCCAGGGGCTGGGCGAAACCGGGCCGGGTCAGACAGACAGACAAGCAGACAGACAGATACATAGATAGATAGATAGATCCCCGCCAGAGCCTGGGCGAAGCCGCGCCTGGCAGCTAGTATGTTATAAACAAGAGAGGGGACAGGACACAACCTTGTCATACTCCGGATCTTATGGTGGAGAGTTCTGAGTGTCCTCCAGTTGCATTCACTGTTGTTGTATAAGCTTCTACATAGGTTTGTTGGATGTGTACTCACTCCATATTGTTTATATGTATATATATATATATATCCTATTCTTAGAAGCCGTTTGCTAATCGTCTGCTCTCTTGCAGAAATAATTTTCTCAATACATACAATCAGTATCGATTACTTGTCTCATCTTGTTCCTCTTGTACCTTGAAGTGTCGAGGTGAAGTATGAACAGCGTGAGAGTGCCCGTTTATGGGCTTCATGAATCGAGATTCCCGTGGACTGTTAATCCCTCTGTCCATCGTTTACGTGGTCGACCTCTTCCTATGCTTCCACTTGGTCTGTACATCATTGCTTGTTGTGGTATACTGTTGGTTGGTAATCTGGCAAACCATTTATCTTGCTGTTTTCTAATTAAATCTAGCGCTACTATAAGCCCCACTTTAGTCCTGATTTCTTCATTTCTGATTTTCTCTTTCAAAGTATCAATTGCTGACTTTTTAAAATAAAATGTTGCGTGTCCTTTGCCGGATGTTGTGATCCACCCCAACCCTAGGTTGGTAAACTATGCCAGTAAACTATTTCTATACACATACCCAGACAACTATAGTTGTAAGAAAATCATAGAAAGTTGATATACTTACGTGATTATAGCAGTTTCTTCGAAGATATCTCAGAGATCACTAAATATATCTGGATGCAATAGTATTAAAATGTCTTCCCTCTTGCGCTGATGTCGCTTACTGCACTTTTGTTCAAATTGGTCCCGTCCTTGTATCCGGCTCTGCTATTAGCACATCTGGTGATTGTGTGATATATTCACAAGCATTGTTTCGGTGATAAAGACCCGGACATCCTGAAACTATAAATACTATTCAATACCCGCGCAACCAGTCCCTCGATGTGATTATCATATTCAAACAATGCGCCTTCTGAACACTTATAAAGAAACATGAACAGATTACAGCGGGCCGTGCAACGGCCCCAAAGAGGCACATGGAAGTCACGGAACGGGGATTTTAAAAAGCCTCTCACTGAGAACGACATACTGCATATGGCCCCTCTTTCCATTAAGTTCTGACTTTGGTTGAGGCACTTAAGATATCATACTTTCAGATGTTAACCTGGGACATATCGAGGAAGTCCCACTGTGCAGGGTGACCCTCTGTCGAGAGAAGAAATTAGCATTCGGGATAGGCCCATTCAAATGGTTGCCACAACCAAATAATCCCCGAGATGTTAGGCTGCCATTATCAGACTACAGGCGAACACGAATATCATAGCTAGGGTAGAGCCGATGAACTTCCTCAAAGCTTGGCAGACAGCAGAAAGTGGTGTCAGCTAACCTTCACAGCTGCAGTGCTTGCTACATAACACACCTGACTGGGAGCAGGCGGTAGATCTGAAGAGCCATGGAAGATCCTTCTTCTTCTTCTCCCTCTACTTCTTTCGCCATTGTGACTCTAACTGAGTAGACATACAGCCATCTCGCCATGCCCCCTTGTAGGGCAGTTCATGATTGGTTGGGCGTTTGCTGGTTTCTGTATTTCTGCCGTGTGATGCAGCCTGTCACAGAACGACTGTATTTAGTTGCCCTTAACGACTTGGTAGGGGGTCTACGGTGTGACTTTACTGTAGTTTCTTTTTGACGCTCCTGTTACATGCAAACTTCTGTAACATACTAACTCCCGTTATACCCTATCTCCTGTTACATGCAAACTTCTGTAACATACTAACTCCCGTTATACCCTATCTCCTGTTACATGCAAACTTCTGTAACATACTAACTCCCGTTATACCCTATCTCCTGTTACATGCAAACTTCTGTAACATACTAACTCCCGTTATACCCTATCTCCTGTTACATGCAAACTTCTGTAACATACTAACTCCCGTTATACCCTATCTCCTGTTACATGCAAACTTCTGTAACATACTAACTCCGTTATACCCTATCTCCTGTTACATGCAAACTTCTGTAACATACTAACTCCCGTTATACCCTATCTCCTGTTACATGCAAACTTCTGTAACATACTAACTCCCGTTATACCCTATCCTCCTGTTACATGCAAACTTCTGTAACATACTAACTCCCGTTATACCCTATCTCCTGTTACATGCAAACTTCTGTAACATACTAACTCCCGTTATACCCTATCTCCTGTTACATGCAAACTTCTGTAACATACTAACTCCGTTATACCCTATCTCCTGTTACATGCAAACTTCTGTAACATACTAACTGCCGTTATACCCTATCTCCTGTTACATGCAAACTTCTGTAACATACTAACTCCCGTTATACCCTATCTCCTGTTACATGTAAACGTCTGTAACATACTAACTCCCGTTATACCCTATCTCCTGTTACATGCAAACTTCTGTAACATACTAACTCCCGTTATACCCTATCTCCTGTTACATGCAAACTTCTGTAACATACTAACTCCCGTTATACCCTATCTCCTGTTACATGCAAACTTCTGTAACATACTAACTCCCGTTATACCCTATCTCCTGTTACATGCAAACTTCTGTAACATACTAACTCCCGTTATACCCTATCTCTCCTGTTACATGCAAACTTCTGTAACATACTAACTCCCGTTATACCCTATCTCCTGTTACATGCAAACTTCTGTAACATACTAACTCCCGTTATACCCTATCTCCTGTTACACACCAATTCCCATGGAATATCCGGAGTGCAAGGATGATACTCCAACAGATAACTAACTAACCCAACTAATAAAGAAATTAAGTCCATACTTTCCCGTATCCAACCTTCATGTCAAGCAAGTTAACCGTGACCCCGCGGGGTGAAGGACACCCCACAATACAAAGGACATCAAGGCAGAAATATCGTCCAAGGTCCCGACACGGCAGTCAATTTGTGAGTCACTGACGGAGATACAGCGAGAAGTCCTGCGGGGATCACTCTCCGCAGCAAAATAAATGTGAGGGAAGCAAGGAAGCAGTCCACGGGCACAATGGCAATACCGTTTACCTGGACGCGGGTTGCTATGGACTGAGTACCGAAGAGGCAATATGGCGGCAAGGACACTCAGAGTGGTATGATATATGCAAGCCGGTGCTGCAGCGGTGGAGACAGAGGCGAAGCTGGCGGTGAAAGAGAACCAATTCTAAAGGAATCAGAGCACGACGGGGCGATTGTATGAAGTTCTATAGGAATCGGAGCACGAATGTCCGATTGTATGAAGTTCGCCGCCCCTTGTGATGACAGCCGTCGGTAGGCACACACAGTGGCAAATGTGTGAGACGATTGCAATCAACAGTGAACACGTTTTCAAACTGGCATACAGGATTCGTTGAAATGGCGGACACCTAGGAGTCTCCATCCTGGTGATCCCACTCCCAGAGAAAGTAAAGAAAATATAGAGGCTGCCAGATTTGTGGAAGGGGGGGGGGGGGCCACTTCTGACTATCAGAAGTCTCCGGCTGTACTTGCTACATGGTGGAATTTATATTACTAGCTTGCTTTCAGTTCATCATAGATCTGGAAAGTATAGATCAGTGGTTGTCAACCAGTGGGGAATTCCCGCCAGGGTGGGTGGGGGGGGGGGGGGGGGGGGGGGGGGGGGGGGGGGGGGGGGGGGGGGGGGGGGGGGGGGGGGGGGGGGGGGGGGGTGGAGGAGATAAGACCACAGATTGACAGACTCAAAACGGCTTCAGACACAATATCCTGGTTTTCTATTGAGCGTTTTGTTGATGAATCACAGTTTTCTGCCATTCTGGTGTCGTGTATTCAATGACAATTCTTTGACATTTTCTAGACTATACAATTAATCTATGCGTGCAAAGGTTATGTACAAATATGGAAGGAAATACGGATTTTCAGTATTATAGGCATGCTAGTTTGAATGCACCTTTCGAGGCTGACAATTCTGGAAAAAGGGGGGGGGGGGGAGAGAAATTCTTCTTCTTTCGTTTGCTGGAAAGCGGTTGCCATAGACCGATATGAGGTAGACCGTGGTAAACTGATAGAGTAAGAACATGTTTACCATAGAAGCGTAATTGGCATAGTGAGAACGTTTCACATGATCACTATGAACAAATATACAGACTAAGTTGAGGGAAGTCGATGAGCAACGGAGGATGGTGATAAAGAGCAAAGGGAAGTCAGTCAGAGAAGTTGCGTATCACGTGACACTAGTTGTGTGGTCCACGGACGAGACACGGCTAGAGAGAATCAGTCTAGCCAGGGTCCGCGTCGGAGACAGTTGGAAAAACAAGTACAGAAGCCAAGCGACATGAAGTTGACATTACTCCAAGATTGGAACGACACTTCAGCCTGAGGCAAAAGTATGTCGCACAACCTGAACGGCTAATTGCACAGCGATTCAAGCTCTATGACCGCGTGCCGAGTTGACGGAAGTTGAGAATGCCCCATGCCCGACGTCAAGGGCAAGTGACCGTAAGTTGGTGATAGCGATAATTATAAGAACTGTACTTCGGTGTCGCACATTGTTTAGATAGTTACATCCTTAGCGTATGCCAGCCCGCATCGGTCGGCAATGAGTAATATTCAGTGCTGCGATAATTATGAATAATGAACACTGAAGAATGGCAAGGACATTGGCTTGTTGTGCTATTTCATGTGATCCAGTTTCCTGCTTACTTCTGTCAATGTGGCTGCAACAGACGAGCATCAATCAGCTACATGGCGGGTGAATGATATACTGTGGTTTAGACCAGTGATCCCCAAAGGCTTACACTGGTGCAGTGATTGGTCAATCCTTTGGGAAACACCAAACAGTGCTGGATGTGATCAAAACCATGCCGGCCGCCATTACTTCCCAGACCATTATTGAGATATAGTTTAGGCTAGACCGGGCCTAGGGCGCAAGTATTTTTTTTTTTTTTAAATTCCCCGCCTCTGGGGGATTCGAACCACCAGGTCTGCATGAAGATGAGCGAGACTGCACTCCCGCGGTCTCTTCAGAGTAGAAGGTTTACATTATACATCCCAGGAAAATAAGTATAAGAGAAGCGTGTATTTGTGAGTATACCGCATGCCAGGCTGGTGCGTTCACATAGACAGCGAACAAAACAGACAAACAAAACAAGGTTAAAACCGAACAGAAAAACCGTATAGACAAACTAGGTGTATTACAGCGAGTACGCATGTTCAATCAATCAATCAATCATGTGCCATGCCGGAAAGCGTGGGCGGTCATGATTCGACAACAATATACAATAATACAACGAGTATTATTCTAAGGCTGTTCTCGTCGCGTTGGTAATTTACGGGATAAGTGAGCCCCCGCTCAGAAAGCAATGGCAAACTACTGAGCGTAATCTTGCCAAGATATCACAACAGCAGAAAATGTTGGTGTTGACTGAACGTCCTGTAAAGCATATGCAACTAACTAACTAACTAACTAACTATTCTAAGATTGGGCAACGCAAATGGAAAACTGTTACAAAACACGATTCTAAAATAGTGCCAAAACATACACTAAATTGTTCGGCATAGACACAGGAACCTGGGAGGTAATGACCTGTAACCGTTACACATGGTGATGCACTCTACGAAAACATGTTAAACTCGGGGAACAGATTTCGATTCATAATAGGAGATGAAAAACCCAGGATGAAAGAAACGTCAGACTGCGTTAAAGGCTTAGTCGCCTGCTTAACAGAGCATCCAACTATAGCAATTTATGGCTCACAGGGGGTATTATGATTATGATGATGCTGTTTATAATTATTATTATTATTATTATTATTATTATTATTATTATTATTATTATTATTATTATTATTATTATTATATACACGTTACGTCTATTAGCACTAGACTGAATTTTGCGTGTGGATTGAGGGGGGGGGGGGGGGTGGGGGCGTGGGGGACCATGATGGCGTATCGGTTGCAATATTTTAAATACACTCAATAATGTTTATCTCAACAATGTTAATCTCAGTAATGTTTATCTCAACAATGTTTATCTCAACTATGTTTATCTATGTAATGTTTCTCTCAACAATGTTTCTCTCAACAATGTTTATCTAATTGTTTGTTTTAACTATGTTTATCTCAACAATATTTTTCAAAACAATGTTAATCTCAACAATGTTAATCTCAGTAATGTTCATTTCAACAATGTTTATCTCAACAATGTTTCTCTCAACAATATTTCTCTCAACAATGTTTATCTAATTGTTTATTTCAACTATGTTTATCTCAACAATGTTTTTCAAAACAATGCTTATCTCAACAATGTTAATCTCTGTAATGTTCATTTCAACAATGTCTATCTCAAATATGTTTATCCTTGTAACGTTTATCTCAACAATGTTTCTCTCAACAATGTTTCTCTCAACAATGTTTATCTCAACAATCTTTAGCGTTTATCTCACGAATGTTTATCTCAATAATGGTTATCTCAACTCTGTTTATATTTGTAATGTTTATCTCAACAATGTTTATCTCAAAAATGTTTCTCTCAAAAATGTTTATGTTAACAATGTTTACTTCAACAATTTTATCTCAGAAATGTTATCTCATCAATATTTATCTCATTAATATTTATCTCAACAATGTTTATCCCAAGAAGTCTATCTCAACTATGTTTATCTCAACAATGTTTATCTCAACAATGTTTATCTCAGTAATGTTTATCTCAACAATGTCCATCTCAACAATGTTTATCTCAACAATGTTTATTAAAATTTGAGTTAGGTACAAGAAATACAGATAATGACAGACACTTATGATCTATCAACGCAAGCCAGAATTGTGCAAACAGAAAGACATGTTAGTCAGCTTAAAATTACCGTGGTAGATAATTGACATTACTGTGCGAAATTGTGTATATTTCAACTTGAAGGATTTATCTAGTTAATTCACGTAAGTTGTGTGATTTCTGCAGTGTGTACCTGACGAGATGCAGCGAAATATGCCAGGCAATAAATCGTGCAATCTATTGTTTGTGTCTTCGTTATTCAAATACAGATAACACAATAGGAGTTTGTTGGGTCATCACGTACACGATTTCACGGTATTATGAGTTAAAGAGCCCATCTCCTTTTACCGCCGCTATTCGTTGCTAACTGCTGGTGTGACACTATGACGATGTGCGCAAGGCAGTTACTTCGGTTCACTAATTATTATTATAATAAGGCTTCTAGATGTTGACGGAAGAATATTAAGTATTAAGTTTATTTGACATACATGTTTCACATATGCTAGACCAAACAATGTGATCACCTCAAAATAAATGCTCATTATCACAAATACCCTGCTAAGAATCATGCAAAGAGTTAAGAAGAAAATACAACCAGAAACAGAGGAGAAATAATGTGGCTTTGTAGAAGACAAAGCTACAATAAATGTCCTCTCTCGCTGAAAACATAAATGGGACCTTCGTTAGCAGTAAACAAAGACCTTCATGTTTCCTTCATCGGCTACACAAAGGTTTTCTATAGAGCAGGACACGTCGACACAATAATGGTGCTTCATTCGTCCTCTGTCATCCTGTACTCCGCCTTTGGGGAACGGGCCATATAGCAACTCATTCCATCTTCCCTTAGCTATCCTATGCAGCTGGACCCGTGTCCTCCCAGTATTAGTCGCGCTTGTTTCTACTTCACATCCTTGAATTACGACAATGGTATGGACCTGCAACATTTAGTCAGTGCGGTTCTTGCACACAGTCAACAACTTGGGTTAGAACTGAATTGCAAGGAGACACAGATTATGGTCGTCACTGGGAAGAAGGAAATATCACAATGTAATATTCAGTAAATGGGAATATTCTTCAACAATGAATTGTACAATTCTCGAAACGTCATATCATCGTGGGAGATGCCTTGAGAGATTAGAAAAAGATCACCATGCGAAGGTAGCCCGTTCGCAAGCTAAAAACATACTGACCCCCCCCCACCCCCCCCCTGACGGACCCACACCCCATAAAATGATATCAACTGAAACACATATGTTCAAGCCTTAGTCAGATATGACTGGACTACCCGTATGGCGCAACGGTACTAAACTGCTTTTCTGTAGCGCCGAACGTTGGCGACACTTACCAACCGAACACCCTACATTGTGCCAACGGCTTCGGGGTAGAAGAGCGCATTGGGAGGGTACAAGCCTTATCTGGTGCGATGAAATGCAACCTAAAACGACAAATGTCGTGACAGGGCGGACCAGCTCTAAGCCTTGGTGGCGGCTGGTCTCGGATCGAACTTCCGACAGGCGAAAGTTAGAGCATTGCTTTGCTGATCCGGCAGCTTCTGCAGCTGTCCTTGTTCCAATTGATTGGTGTTACAATTCCTCATGAATGAATTAGGCAGGTCGAGGAGAGGTCATGCCCTGCAATGGGCGACACATGATCTATAGATTTTAGCCCAGTCTTTGTGCTATGGAGAGTCTAACCCATCCCTTGTCTTACCGGTCTCGGAATCAAAGCAAGAGGGCCAACTGTTACGGGTTATAAGCCCTTGTCAATTGCGTAGACATGGGCCCACGCGTTGCCTCTGACGGTGGGAGACAGAACTACAGGTGTTTACTGTCAGCTACCGCCCGCCTCAGCTGGGCATCCCCCGGCGATTTGGGTGCTGATCCGCCACAGCCTATCTGCTTCAATGGTGCTTGGGACCAGAAAACAAATCTGGATCGCAGGCTGTAAACCATGCCCAGATTACTAAAAGAAAAATAGAAACTTCAGCTACGGTTTGCAACCTGGAACAATAAGAACCATGTGCAAGTATTTTTCAACTGACCTGACGAATATTAACGATGTGAAACAACGTTTGTTGATTTATCCGAACTCAATCATCTTTAACATTGATATTGTTGGTCTTCGGACTCGCCTCGCTGAGGAGGATCCTCAGGGAAACAAATTAACCTTTCTTGGACGGTAGAGGCAGGCAGACAAAAGGCAACCTGGTGGTGGGTTTGCAGTGACCAATTCCGCTGCTGGGAATGATTGAATTCCAGCTGGAGATTTGAAGACTATTATCCCTGCGCTTGGCAACCTTTGTGGTTTTGCCACCATTATCACTGCATAGGCCCGACTCTCACTTCACCTGATATACCGAAGGATTCGTGCTATGAGGATTTAGACTCCGTGATCAAGCATTTCAAAATCTGGACTACATTTATATTCACTAGGAGATTTTCAAGCTCGTGTGCGCAGGACGCGATTTCATGCCTTGTGGCTTGGAATACAACATCGGGTCGCATGAATGAAAATTGGCAAAGGCTGCTGGAGCATAGCAACCAGATTGACCTAATTTTACAAATTCCTTTTTTTAAAACAAAATAACTGCATAAGGTCACATGGAGCATCCAGATCCGGCCATTGGCACGAGCTGGACTTCATCATGACACGGAGACAATATCTGAACCAAACATCATTAACTCGAAGTTATCACTGTGCTGACTGTGATAAGGATCATTCTTTGGTTGTTGCAATGGTTAGACTGAGACCAAAAAGAATCTACACAGCTAAACACAAATCTAGCCCCAAGATTAATATTATTAACATCCACGATCCTGACAACTGTTTTGAATTTCAACAGCAACTTGAAGACGCCTTCAATGATAAAAAACGGTCAAGAATTGTGCAGAAGTGACAGTGGTAAACGTAAAGGAAACTCTTTATAAACAGCGGTGGGGGTTTACGGCACTGTGATCAAAGAGCAGGACGGTTTGCAGCAAACAGCCAACACTGCACTCAATGACTGATAAAAAGAAGATAGCTCTCTTAAGAAACAAGGAAAGACAACTCGTAAACCTCTGAGTTAGCTGAAGCAAGCTAGAAGGATAAGGCAAAGAGGCAGCCGTGTAGTCTGTGCAATTACTACTGGATCAAGTTATGTGATCCCATTCAAAATGCAATGATAAGGAAAACATCAGATTGCATTATGAAGGTATAAAGAAAGCACGTGTTCCAATGATCAAAAGAGTGCACCACTGAAAACCTTGACTAGGAAATCCTCATTGATACGAACAGCAGATGGACCAATTGGACACTTTTGGAGCTTTACTCAAGTGAGACCAACTAGCGGTTTGATGGCCCTCGAACGCCAATAGAGGCTCTACAAACCTGTCGACAACCTGACCCCTCTTCCCACCATAACAGAAGTTAAGTGTGCTTTAAGGAACTGCAATCTGGCAAGGCGTCAGTAAGGATGGGATTTCAATAGAGGTTAATCAGGTGTGGGCAAGACACTACTCCTCTACAGAGCTACCAGCTAATGGAGCCTATGCGGCCAGAAGGACCAAGTCATATTCAAGGCACTAAAGAAGATGGCTGCCATCACCTCTTGCTGCCAATTGTGATCGTTCCACATAGGCATGAAGGGTATAATCAAGTTTGATGGTGCAAATTCATAAGAGTTTGAAATCAAAGTGGAGTTAAGCAAGGTTGTGTCTGTTCCCTCCTCTTTGTAATATACTTTTCCCCTTCTACTTTAATCTGCGTTTTTCTGATCAGGATGGTGGTTAATACATTCACTCACGCTCAGAGGCGGCCTCTACAATGCCAGAGATTGAAGGCCAGACCAAAATTAGGGAGGGTACTGATCATAGCTTTTCTGATCTGATTTTTGCAGATGATTGATGCAGTTACGACCCACTCTGAGGAAGAATTGCAATGTCTACTATCTGCATTCTCCCATGCTTGTTCTAATTTGGTTTAACAATTTGCAAAAAAGAAGACACAGATAGTAACAAGGTGAACATGGGATACCATCAATCTTTATTGACGACGCCGCCTAGAGATTGGTAGACCATTTTACAATCTAGGATCAGTCGTAAATAGCAAATTATCCCTAGATCAAGATCAACATCCGGATTAGTAAGGCAGCACCAACAATGAACAGCTATAAGAAAAAGATCTGGAAGAACAGGAAGCTTACTGCCAAAACAAAAGTCCTTGTCTATCAAGCTTGTGTCTTTAGTACTCTTCTTTATGGCATTGAAGCCTGGACACTTACTCAACCAAGAGAAATGTTTAAACAAGCTTTATTATGCGGTGTCTGCGAAGAATGATTGGTTATTATTGGAGAGAAAAGAGCGTTATGTAATAATTCCAAACCTCTTTGGAATATACTTGTCACTTCTACTGAAATATGCATTTCGTGATCAGGATGATGGTATATACATTCACTCACGCTCAGATGGCGGCCTCTGCAATGCCCAGAGATTGAGCCAAGACCAAAGAAAAGAATGATCAATTCAGCCAGGCCACTAAACCCTACTAAAGACGACTACCACGTTATGGATAGACCAGAACAGTTCATTATTCTCCGCTGCAGAACAGGACACAATAGATTACGCAACCACATGTATACAAAATTCAAGACTGCTGACTCAGCCGTGTGCACATGTGGTTTGGCGTTGCAGACAGCAGAACACATACTCCAGGACTGCCCAAACTACAACATATCCAGGCAAACCTTCTGGCCTAAAGAGACAACAGTAGAAGATGCACTCTATGGACCGCAGAGTGAACTAAAAAAGACTGTTAGATTCATATAAGAGACAACATTGCGGTTATAGACATATTTCAGTCTAACGAAAGAAGAAGAAGAAGAGTGTTGAAGTGCTACATATAGCCTGTACTATTGTATGAATGTGAAGCGTGGACAATAAGCAGTCAAGCTGAAAAAACAGCTGATGGCTGTGCAAATGTGGTTTCTGAGGAAAATACAAAGAATGCCATGGGCAGACAGCAAAACCAATGAATAAGTCCTTCAAGAAACAAAGAAGATCGTAAAATTGATTTCGAGTCAATCAAATCAAATCAATCAAATCAACTTTATTTTAAAAGGGTACAAATTGGGCACGCAGGCCCGTCTTACATTCGGCCCTTCCAATCACTCGTCTTTCGTTCATCAAAGAGCATTATACATTTACATAGGAAGAAAGATAAACATTGTGAAATGAATGTTGTAAACATAAACAAGGCAAATTACCATGTTATGAGGCCCATCTCCCACCTACCCATACATCACCCCACCCACACACACACACCCAGGGACACATACATACCCCACCAACCAACCCATCCCCCTCCTACACATCCCCCACCACACACACACTGCCCTCACCTGTTCCCCCAACCAAAACACACTCGCCACCCACAAACATCCCCCACCAACCCACACATCCCACGCCCACCCACATACACATCCTAACCCACACATCCTCTCCCCCACCCACACCTCCAACCACCTATCCCCCAGCCACATCTCCATCGACCACATATTCCCCACCCAAGCACACCATATCCCCCACCAACCCACACATCGCAAATCCACTAACACATCCCCAAACCATACACACACATTCCCACCAACTCCCTACCCTGACACAAACAATCTCCCTAACGACACCTACATTCCCCAATCCACTCACACACACCCCACCACCATCACATACATCCTCCACCCACCCACACATGCCCTAACCCCATCCCCCATCACGCTCATTAGTCTTTAGACTCAGACAGTCAAAATCTTTTGGGCATGTTATGAGAAGAAATGAATTGGAGAACTTGGTGACGACTGGCAAGATCGAGTGGAAGAGAACAAGGGGAGACCGAGAAGTAAATACCTGGATGGTCGAGACAGGAACACGGAGCTGATTCACGACAGTAGTGATCGAGCGAGATGGCAAAACATGACCGCCCACTCTTATTGGCATGGCACATGATGAATGGATAGAGTTTGCCAGACACCTCAAATCATCTGCCTTATCTGGCAAGATCGGAAGCGTGGCTAGTACCGGTAATTGATTTTAATTATATCATCAGCCACGGGTGGTAACTCTCAGAGCCACTTCTTGTCACGTGGTTAAAGTATATCTACGAGTTGCCCCGAAGTCTGGTAAATTTGAATTTAGGCAGTGACTTGGAATATCTGAAGACCTAAGATATCACTTCACTATCCATGACCCGGAATATGTGAATATCTAATATATCACTTCACAATGCCATCACCCGGAATATGTGAAGACCTAAGATACCAGTTCACTTTAAAATGACCTGGAATATGTTAAGCCCTAAGATATCACTTCAATTTACCATGACATGGAATATGTCAAGACCTTAAGATATCACTTCCTATCCATGACATGGAATATGTCAAGACCTGAGACATCACTTCCTTATGTCGTGACCTGGAATATGATAATGCCTCAAACAACACTTCTTTATGTCCTGACCTGGAATATGACAATGCCTAAAACAACACTTCTTTATGTCCTGACCTGGAATATGATAATGCCTCAAACAACACTACTTTATGTCCTGACCTGGAATATATAATGCCCCAAAAAACACTTTTTTATGTCCCTGACCTGGGAAATTTATAAAGCCCCAAACAACACTTCTTTTTGTCCGACCTGGAAAATGATAATGCCTAAACAACACTTCTTTATGTCCTGACCTGGAATATGTAATGCCTCAACAAAACTTCTTTATGTCCTGACCGGGATATGAATGCTCAAACAAAACTTTTTTATGTCCCGCCTGGAAAATGATAATGCCTCAAACAACACTTCTTTTGTCCTGACCTGGGAAAATGATAATGCCTCAAACAACACTTCTTTTTTTCCTGACCTGGAATATGATAATGCCTAAAAAACACTTTTTTTTTTTCCGCCTGGAATATGATAATGCCTCAAACAACCTCTTAGTCCTGACCTGGGAAAATGATAATGCCTCAAAAAACATTTTTTTATGTCCTTACCTGGGAAATTTATAATGCCCCAAAACAACACTTCTTTATGTCCTGACCTGGGAAAATGATAAAGCCTAAAACAAACTTTTTATGCCGTGACCTGGAATAATAAGCCTGAAAAATCACTTCTTAGTCCTGACCTGGAATATATAATGCCAAAAAACTTCTTTATGTCCGATGGAAAAATGATTTCCTAAAAAAACACTTTTTTATGTCGTGACCTGGGAAAATGATAAAGCCTAAAACAACCTTCTTTATTCCTGACCTGGAAATGATAATCCCTAAAAAAACACTTCTTTATGTCGTGACCTGGAATATGATAATGCCTAAACAACACTTCTTTATTCGTGACCTGGAAAAGATAATGCTTAAATCATCACTTCTTTTGCTTGACCTGGGAAAATTTATAAACCCAAAACAAAACTTCTTTATGTCGTGCCTGGAATATGATAATCCCTAAACAACACTTCTTTTTGTCGTGACTTTGGGAAAATGATAAACCCCAAACCCAAATTTTTTGTCCTGACCTGGATTTTTATAATCTTTAAAAAAAACCCCTTTTTATGTCGTGACGTGGAAAATGATAATGCCTAAAACAAAACTTCTTTTTGTCCTGACCTGGAATATGATAATGCCTAAAACACACTTCTTTATGTCCTGACCTGGAATATGATATGCCTAAACAACACTTCTTTATGTCCTGACGAATATGATAATGCCAAACACACTTCTTTATCTGACCTGGAAATAAATCCTAAAACACACTTTTATGTCCTGACCTGGAATATATATGCTAAACAATTTTATTCCTGACCGGAATATGATAATGCCTAAAACAACACTTCTTTATGTCCTGACCGGAATATATAATGCCTAAAACAACACTTTTTATGCCTGACCTGGAATTGATAATGCCTAAAACAACACTTCTTTATTCCTGACCTGGAATATGATAACCTAAAAAACACTTCTTTATGTCTGACCTGGATATGATATGCCAAACAACACTCTTTATTCGACCTGAATATATAATGCCTAAAAAACACTTCTTTATGTCCACCTGGAATATGATAATGCCTAAAAACACTTCTTTATGTCTGACCTGGAATATGAAACCAAAACACACTTTTTTAAAAATCTGAACCTAAATTTATCAACCTTTTATGCCTACCGAATATATAATGCCAACCTTTTTATGTATGACCTAAAAAACCTAAACACACTCTTTATCTGCCTGGAATATGATAATGCCTAAAACAACACTTCTTTATGTCTGACCTGGAATATGATAATGCCTAAAACAACACTTCTTTATGTCGTGACCTGGAATAATAATGCCTAAAAACCTCTTTATGTCCTACCTGGAAAATAATCCTAAAACAACACCTTCTTAGTATGCCTAGAAAGATAATCAAAACCTTTAGTCTGACCTGAAACATTCTTTATACACCTGGATTGTAACCTAAAACAAACTTCTTTATGTCTGACCTGTATTGTAACCTAAAAACATTCTTTATGTCAGACCTGAATGTATACCTAAAAAATCTTTAACAACTCTTTATGTCTACCTGAAAAATCTATCTACCTGATTTAACCTAAACAACACTTTTTATGTCCTCGGAATATGATAATGCCTAAAAACACTTCTTATGTCTGACCTGGAATATGATAATGCCTAAAACAAATTTTTATGTCGTGACCTGGAATATATAATCCTAAAACAAATTTTTATGTCTACCTGGAAAAATATTCCTAAAAACTGTATTATGAAGGACTAAAAAAAACCTTTTTATGTCCTACTGGAATATGATAATGCCTAAAACAACCTTCTTTATGTCTGACCTGGAATATGATAACCAAAACAACACTTTTTAGTCTCGGAATATGATAATCCTAAAACAAATTTTTACTGACCGGAATATGATAACCTAAAACAACTTCTTTATGTCTGACCTGGAATATGATAAGCCTAAAACAACATTTTTATGTCGACCTGGAATGATATGCCTAAAACAACACTTCTTTATTGACCTGGAAATATTAATCTAAAACAACCTTCTTTAGTCTGACCTGGAATATGATAATCCTAAAACAACCTTCTTTATGTCCTGACCTGGAATATGATAATAAAAAATTTTTATGTCTGACCTGGAATATGATAATGCCTAAAACAACACTTCTTTATGTTGACCTGGAAATAAACCAAAAAACACTTCTTTATTCTCCTGGAATAGATAATGCCTAAAACAACACTTCTTTATGTCTGACCTGGAATATGAAATCCTAAAACAACACTTCTTTATGTCGTGACCTGGAATATGATAAGCCTAAAACAAACACTTCTTTATGTCCTGACCTGGAATAGAAATGCCTAAAACAACACTTCTTTATGTCCTGACCGGAATATGATAATCCTAAACAACACTTCTTTATGTCGTGACCTGGAATATGATAATGCCTAAAACAACACTTCTTTATGTCCTGACCTGGAATATGATAATCCTAAAACAACACTTCTTTATGTCCTGACCTGGAATATGATAATGCCTAAAACAACACTTCTTTATGTCGTGACCTGGAATATGATAATGCCTAAAACAACCTTCTTTATGTCCTGACCTGGAATATGATAATGCCTAAAACAACACTTCTTTATGTCGTGACCTGGAATATGATAATGCCTAAAACAACACTTCTTTATGTCCTGACCTGGAATATGAAATGCCTAAACAACACTTTTTATGTCCTGACCTGGAATATGATAATGCCTAAAACAACACTTTTAGCTGCCTGGAAAAACCTAAAATTCTTTATGTCTGACCTGGAATTGATAATCCTAAAACAACATTCTTTATGTCGTGACCTGGAATATGATAATGCCTAAAAAAACTTCTTTATGTCGTGACCTGGAATATGATAATGCCTAAAACAACACTTCTTTATGTCCTGACCTGGAATATGATAATCCTAAAAAACACTTCTTTATGTCCTGATGGAATATGATAATCTAAAACAACACTTCTTTATGTCCTGACCTGGAATATGATAAGCCTAAAACAACACTTTTTATGTCGTGACCTGGAATATATAATCCTAAAACACATTTATAGTCCTGAACGGAATATGATAATCCTAAATGAACTATATACCTAAAACAACACTTCTTTATGTCTGACCTGGAATATGATAATGCCTAAAACAACACTTCTTTAGTCCTGACCTGGAATATGATAATGCCTAAAAAACTTCTTTTCGTGACCTGGAATATGATAACCTAAAAAACACTTCTTTATGTCTGACCTGGAATATGATAACCTAAAACAACATTCTTTCCTGACCTGGAATATGATAACCTAAAACAACACTTCTTTATGTCCTCCTGGAATATGATAATGCCTAAAAAACACTTCTTTATGTCGTGACCTGGATGAACAATATGATAATGCCTAAAACAACACTTCTTGATTTGACCGGAATATGATAATGCCTAAAACAACACTTCTTTATGGTGACCTGGAATATGATAATGCCTAAAACAACTTATTGCCTAAAACAAACTTTTTATTCCTGACCGGAATATGATAATGCCTAAAACAAATCTTTATGTCCTACCTGGAAATGATAATGCCTAAAACAAATCTAATTCTTTACTGCACCTGGAATTGATAATGCCTAAAACAACACTTCTTTATGTCCTGACCTGGAATTGATAATGCCTAAAACAACACTTCTTTAGTCCTGACCTGGAATATGATAATGCCTAAAACAACACTTCTTTAGTCCTGACCTGGTATGATAATGCCTAAAACAACACTTCTTTATTCTGACCTGGAAATGATAACCTAAAAAATTTTTATCCTGAACCTGGAATATTATCCTAAAACAACATTTTTTGACCGGAATATGATAATGCCTAAAACAACACTTCTTTATGTCCTGACCTGGAATATGATAATGCCTAAAAACAATTTTTGCCTGGAATATGATATTAAAACAACCTTCTTTATGTCATACCGGAAAAATAATCTAAAACAACCTTCTTTATGTCTCCTGGAATATGATAATCTAAAACAAACCTACTTTATGTCCTGACCGGAATATGATAATGCCTAAAAAAACTTCTTTTCAGACCTGGAATATGATAATGCCAAAAATTTTATTCTACAGACCTGGAATATATATGCCTGAAACATATTTCTAACAAATTAATGCCTAAAACATCACTTCTTTATGTCGTGACCTGGAATATGATAATCCCTAAACAACACTTCTTTATGTCCTGACCTGGAATATGATAATTCCTAAACAACACTTCTTTAGTCCTGACCTGGAATATGATAATGCCTAAAACAACACTTCTTTATGTCGTGACCTGGAATATGATAATGCCTAAAACAACACTTCTTTATGTCCTGACCTGGAATATGATAATGCCTAAAACAACACTTCTTTATGTCCTGACCTGGATATGATAAAGCCTAAACAACCTTCTTTATGTCCTGCCTGGAATATTAATGCCTAAACAACACTTCTTATGTCCTGACCTGGAATATGATCATGCCTAAAACACTTTCTTTATGTCGTGACCTGGAATATGATAATGCCTAAAAAAACACTTCTTTATGTCGTGACCTGGATATGATAATGCCTAAAACAACACTTCTTTATGTCGTGACCTGGAATATGATAATGCCTCAAAAAACACTTCTTTATGTCCTGACCTGGAATATGATAATCCCTAAAACAACACTTCTTTATGTCGTGACCTGGAATATGATAATGCCTAAAAAACACTTCTTTATATCTTGACCTGGAATATGATAATCCCTAAAACCCTACTTCTTTATGTCGTGACCTGGATATGAATGCCTAAAACAACACTTCTTTATGTCGTGCCTGGAATATGATAATGCCTAAAACAACACTTCTTTATGTCCTGACCTGGAATATGATCATGCCTAAACAACACTTCTTTATGTCCTGACCTGGAATATGATAATGCCTAAAACAACACTTCTTTATGTCGTGACCTGGAATATGATAATGCCTAAAACAACACTTCTTTATGTCGTGACCTGGAATATGATAATGCCTAAAACACTTCTTTATGTCCTGACCTGGAATATGATAATGCCTAAAACAACACTTCTTTATGTCCTGACCTGGAATATGATAATGCCTAAAACAACACTTCTTTATGTCCTGACCTGGAATATGATAATGCCTAAAACAACACTTCTTTATGTCGTGACCTGGAATATGATAATGCCTAAAACAACACTTCTTTATGTCCTGACCTGGAATATGATAATGCCTAAAACAACACTTCTTTATGTCGTGACCTGGAATATGATAATGCCTAAAACAACACTTCTTTATGTCGTGACCTGGAATATATAATGCCTAAAACACACTTATTTATGTCGTGACCTGGAATATGATAATGCCTAAAACAACACTTCTTTATGTCGTGACCTGGAATATGATAATGCCTAAAACAACACTTCTTTATGTCGTGACCTGGAATATGATAATGCCTAAAACATCACTTCTTTATGTCCTGACCTGGAATATGATAATCCCTAAAACAACACTTCTTTATGTCGTGACCTGGAATATGATAATGCCTAAAACAACACTTCTTTATGTCCTGACCTGGAATATGATAATGCCTAAAACAACACTTCTTTATGTCGTGACCTGGAATATGATAATGCCTAAAACAATACTTCTTTATGTCGTGACCTGGAATATATGAAGGCCTGAAACATAACTTCGTTAAGTCATGACCTGGAATATGATAATGCCTAAAACAACACTTCTTTATGTCCTGACCTGGAATATGATAATGCCTAAAACAACACTTCTTTATGTCCTGACCTGGAATATGATAATGCCTAAAAAACTTCTTTATGTCCTGACCTGGAATATGATAATGCCTAAAACAACACTTCTTTATGTCCTGACCTGGAATATGATAATGCCTAAAACAACACTTCTTTATGTCGTGACCTGGAATATGATAATGCCTAAAACAACACTTCTTTATGTCGTGACCTGGAATATGATAATGCCTAAAACAACACTTCTTTATGTCCTGACCTGGAATATGATAACCCTAAAACAACACTTCTTTATGTCGTGACCTGGAATATGATAATGCCTAAAACAACACTTCTTTATGTCGTGACCTGGAATATGATAATGCCTAAAACAACACTTCTTTATGTCTGACCTGGAATATGATAATGCCTAAAACAACACTTCTTTATGTCGTGACCTGGAATATGATAATGCCTAAAACAACACTTCTTTATGTCCTGACCTGGAATATGATAATGCCTAAAACAACACACATTTTATGTCGTGACCTGGAATATGATAATGCCTAAAACAACACTTCTTTATGTCTTGACCTGGAATATGATAATCCCTAAACACACACTTCTTTATGTCCTGACCTGGAATATGATAATGCCTAAAACAACACTTCTTTATGTCGTGACCTGGAATATGATAATGCCTAAAACAACACTTCTTTATGTCCTGACCTGGAATATGATAATGCCTAAAACAACACTTCTTTATGTCGTGACCTGGAATATGATAATGCCTAAAACAACACTTCTTTATGTCGTGACCTGGAATATGATCATGCCTAAAACAACACTTCTTTATGTCGTGACCTGGAATATGATAATCCCTAAAACAACACTTCTTTATGTCGTGACCTGGAATATGATAATGCCTAAAACAACACTTCTTTATGTCCTGACCTGGAATATGATAATGCCTAAAACAACACTTCTTTATGTCGTGACCTGGAATATGATAATGCCTAAAACAACACTTCTTTATGTCTGACCTGGAATATAATGCCTAAAACAAACTTCTTTATGTCATGACCTGGAATATGATAATGCCTAAAACAACACTTCTTTATGTCGTGACCTGGAATATGATAATGCCTAAAACAACACTTCTTTATGTCGTGACCTGGAATATGATAATGCCTAAAACAACACTTCTTTATGTCCTGACCTGGAATATGATAATGCCTAAAACAACACTTCTTTATGTCCTGACCTGGAATATGATAATGCCTAAAACAACACTTCTTTATGTCCTGACCTGGAATATGATAATGCCTAAAACAACACTTCTTTATGTCGTGACCTGGAATATGATAATGCCTAAAACAACACTTCTTTATGTCCTGACCTGGAATATGATAATGCCTAAAACAACACTTCTTTATGTCGTGACCTGGAATATGATAATGCCTAAAAAACACTTCTTTATGTCGTGACCTGGAATATGATAATGCCTAAAACAACACTTCTTTATGTCCTGACCTGGAATATGATAATGCCTAAAACAACACTTCTTTATGTCCTGACCTGGAATATGATAATGCCTAAAACAACACTTCTTTATGTCCTGACCTGGAATATGATAATGCCTAAAACAACACTTCTTTATGTCCTGACCTGGAATATGATAATGCCTAAAACAACACTTCTTTATGTCCTGACCTGGAATATGATAATGCCTAAAACAACACTTCTTTATGTCCTGACCTGGAATATGATAATGCCTAAAACAACACTTCTTTATGTCGTGACCTGGAATATGATAATGCCTAAAAAACACTTCTTTATGTCCTGACCTGGAATATGATAATGCCTAAAACAACACTTCTTTATGTCGTGACCTGGAATATGATAATGCCTAAAACAACACTTCTTTATGTCGTGACCTGGAATATGATAATGCCTAAAACAACACTTCTTTATGTCCTGACCTGGAATATGATAATGCCTAAAACAACACTTCTTTATGTCGTGACCTGGAATATGATAATGCCTAAAACAACACTTCTTTATGTCCTGACCTGGAATATGATAATGCCTAAAACAACACTTCTTTATGTCGTGACCTGGAATATGATAATGCCTAAAACAACACTTCTTTATGTCGTGACCTGGAATATGATAATGCCTAAAACAACACTTCTTTATGTCGTGACCTGGAATATGATAATGCCTAAAACAACACTTCTTTATGTCCTGACCTGGAATATGATAATGCCTAAAACAACACTTCTTTATGTCGTGACCTGGAATATGATAATGCCTAAAACAACACTTCTTTATGTCCTGACCTGGAATATGATAATGCCTAAAACAACACTTCTTTATGTCCTGACCTGGAATATGATAATGCCTAAAACAACACTTCTTTATGTCGTGACCTGGAATATGATAATGCCTAAAACAACACTTCTTTATGTCGTGACCTGGAATATGATAATGCCTAAAACAACACTTCTTTATGTCCTGACCTGGAATATGATAATGCCTAAAACAACACTTCTTTATGTCGTGACCTGGAATATGATAATGCCTAAAACAACACTTCTTTATGTCGTGACCTGGAATATGATAATGCCTAAAACAACACTTCTTTATGTCGTGACCTGGAATATGATAATGCCTAAAACAACACTTCTTTATGTCGTGACCTGGAATATGATAATGCCTAAAACAACACTTCTTTATGTCGTGACCTGGAATATGATAATGCCTAAAACAACACTTCTTTATGTCGTGACCTGGAATATGATAATGCCTAAAACAACACTTCTTTATGTCGTGACCTGGAATATGATAATGCCTAAAACAACACTTCTTTATGTCCTGACCTGGAATATGATAATGCCTAAAACAACACTTCTTTATGTCCTGACCTGGAATATGATAATGCCTAAAACAACACTTCTTTATGTCGTGACCTGGAATATGATAATGCCTAAAACAACACTTCTTTATGTCCTGACCTGGAATATGATAATGCCTAAAACAACACTTCTTTATGTCGTGACCTGGAATATGATAATGCCTAAAACAACACTTCTTTATGTCGTGACCTGGAATATGATAATGCCTAAACAACACTTCTTTATGTCGTGACCTGGAATATGATAATGCCTAAAACAACACTTCTTTATGTCCTGACCTGGAATATGATAATGCCTAAAACAACACTTCTTTATGTCCTGACCTGGAATATGATAATGCCTAAAACAACACTTCTTTATGTCCTGACCTGGAATATGATAATGCCTAAAACAACACTTCTTTATGTCCTGACCTGGAATATGATAATGCCTAAAACAACACTTCTTTATGTCCTGACCTGGAATATGATAATGCCTAAAACAACACTTCTTTATGTCGTGACCTGGAATATGATAATGCCTAAAACAACACTTCTTTATGTCCTGACCTGGAATATGATAATGCCTAAAACAACACTTCTTTATGTCGTGACCTGGAATATGATAATGCCTAAAACAACACTTCTTTATGTCGTGACCTGGAATATGATAATGCCTAAAACAACACTTCTTTATGTCCTGACCTGGAATATGATAATGCCTAAAACAACACTTCTTTATGTCCTGACCTGGAATATGATAATGCCTAAAACAACACTTCTTTATGTCCTGACCTGGAATATGATAATGCCTAAAACAACACTTCTTTATGTCCTGACCTGGAATATGATAATGCCTAAAACAACACTTCTTTATGTCGTGACCTGGAATATGATAATGCCTAAAACAACACTTCTTTATGTCGTGACCTGGAATATGATAATGCCTAAAACAACACTTCTTTATGTCGTGACCTGGAATATGATAATGCCTAAAACAACACTTCTTTATGTCGTGACCTGGAATATGATAATGCCTAAAACAACACTTCTTTATGTCGTGACCTGGAATATGATAATGCCTAAAACAACACTTCTTTATGTCCTGACCTGGAATATGATAATGCCTAAAACAACACTTCTTTATGTCCTGACCTGGAATATGATAATGCCTAAAAACACTTCTTTATGTCGTGACCTGGAATATGATAATGCCTAAAACAACACTTCTTTATGTCCTGACCTGGAATATGATAATGCCTAAAACAACACTTCTTTATGTCGTGACCTGGAATATGATAATGCCTAAAACAACACTTCTTTATGTCGTGACCTGGAATATGATAATGCCTAAAACAACACTTCTTTATGTCCTGACCTGGAATATGATAATGCCTAAAACAACACTTCTTTATGTCGTGACCTGGAATATGATAATGCCTAAAACAACACTTCTTTATGTCCTGACCTGGAATATGATAATGCCTAAAACAACACTTCTTTATGTCGTGACCTGGAATATGATAATGCCTAAAACAACACTTCTTTATGTCCTGACCTGGAATATGATAATGCCTAAAACAACACTTCTTTATGTCCTGACCTGGAATATGATAATGCCTAAAACAACACTTCTTTATGTCGTGACCTGGAATATGATAATGCCTAAAACAACACTTCTTTATGTCGTGACCTGGAATATGATAATGCCTAAAACAACACTTCTTTATGTCCTGACCTGGAATATGATAATGCCTAAAACAACACTTCTTTATGTCGTGACCTGGAATATGATAATGCCTAAAACAACACTTCTTTATGTCCTGACCTGGAATATGATAATGCCTAAAACAACACTTCTTTATGTCCTGACCTGGAATATGATAATGCCTAAAACAACACTTCTTTATGTCCTGACCTGGAATATGATAATGCCTAAAACAACACTTCTTTATGTCCTGACCTGGAATATGATAATGCCTAAAACAACACTTCTTTATGTCCTGACCTGGAATATGATAATGCCTAAAACAACACTTCTTTATGTCCTGACCTGGAATATGATAATGCCTAAAACAACACTTCTTTATGTCCTGACCTGGAATATGATAATGCCTAAAACAACACTTCTTTATGTCGTGACCTGGAATATGATAATGCCTAAAACAACACTTCTTTATGTCCTGACCTGGAATATGATAATGCCTAAAACAACACTTCTTTATGTCCTGACCTGGAATATGATAATGCCTAAAACAACACTTCTTTATGTCGTGACCTGGAATATGATAATGCCTAAAACAACACTTCTTTATGTCCTGACCTGGAATATGATAATGCCTAAAACAACACTTCTTTATGTCGTGACCTGGAATATGATAATGCCTAAAACAACACTTCTTTATGTCGTGACCTGGAATATGATAATGCCTAAAACAACACTTCTTTATGTCCTGACCTGGAATATGATAATGCCTAAAACAACACTTCTTTATGTCCTGACCTGGAATATGATAATGCCTAAAACAACACTTCTTTATGTCCTGACCTGGAATATGATAATGCCTAAAACAACACTTCTTTATGTCCTGACCTGGAATATGATAATGCCTAAAACAACACTTCTTTATGTCGTGACCTGGAATATGATAATGCCTAAAACAACACTTCTTTATGTCGTGACCTGGAATATGATAATGCCTAAAACAACACTTCTTTATGTCGTGACCTGGAATATGATAATGCCTAAAACAACACTTCTTTATGTCCTGACCTGGAATATGATAATGCCTAAAACAACACTTCTTTATGTCCTGACCTGGAATATGATAATGCCTAAAACAACACTTCTTTATGTCCTGACCTGGAATATGATAATGCCTAAAACAACACTTCTTTATGTCGTGACCTGGAATATGATAATGCCTAAAACAACACTTCTTTATGTCCTGACCTGGAATATGATAATGCCTAAAACAACACTTCTTTATGTCCTGACCTGGAATATGATAATGCCTAAAACAACACTTCTTTATGTCGTGACCTGGAATATGATAATGCCTAAAACAACACTTCTTTATGTCCTGACCTGGAATATGATAATGCCTAAAACAACACTTCTTTATGTCCTGACCTGGAATATGATAATGCCTAAAACAACACTTCTTTATGTCGTGACCTGGAATATGATAATGCCTAAAACAACACTTCTTTATGTCCTGACCTGGAATATGATAATGCCTAAAACAACACTTCTTTATGTCGTGACCTGGAATATGATAATGCCTAAAACAACACTTCTTTATGTCGTGACCTGGAATATGATAATGCCTAAAACAACACTTCTTTATGTCCTGACCTGGAATATGATAATGCCTAAAACAACACTTCTTTATGTCGTGACCTGGAATATGATAATGCCTAAAACAACACTTCTTTATGTCCTGACCTGGAATATGATAATGCCTAAAACAACACTTCTTTATGTCGTGACCTGGAATATGATAATGCCTAAAACAACACTTCTTTATGTCGTGACCTGGAATATGATAATGCCTAAAACAACACTTCTTTATGTCGTGACCTGGAATATGATAATGCCTAAAACAACACTTCTTTATGTCGTGACCTGGAATATGATAATGCCTAAAACAACACTTCTTTATGTCCTGACCTGGAATATGATAATGCCTAAAACAACACTTCTTTATGTCCTGACCTGGAATATGATAATGCCTAAAACAACACTTCTTTATGTCCTGACCTGGAATATGATAATGCCTAAAACAACACTTCTTTATGTCCTGACCTGGAATATGATAATGCCTAAAACAACACTTCTTTATGTCCTGACCTGGAATATGATAATGCCTAAAACAACACTTCTTTATGTCGTGACCTGGAATATGATAATGCCTAAAACAACACTTCTTTATGTCGTGACCTGGAATATGATAATGCCTAAAACAACACTTCTTTATGTCCTGACCTGGAATATGATAATGCCTAAAACAACACTTCTTTATGTCCTGACCTGGAATATGATAATGCCTAAAACAACACTTCTTTATGTCCTGACCTGGAATATGATAATGCCTAAAACAACACTTCTTTATGTCCTGACCTGGAATATGATAATGCCTAAAACAACACTTCTTTATGTCCTGACCTGGAATATGATAATGCCTAAAACAACACTTCTTTATGTCCTGACCTGGAATATGATAATGCCTAAAACAACACTTCTTTATGTCGTGACCTGGAATATGATAATGCCTAAAACAACACTTCTTTATGTCGTGACCTGGAATATGATAATGCCTAAAACAACACTTCTTTATGTCCTGACCTGGAATATGATAATGCCTAAAACAACACTTCTTTATGTCGTGACCTGGAATATGATAATGCCTAAAACAACACTTCTTTATGTCCTGACCTGGAATATGATAATGCCTAAAACAACACTTCTTTATGTCGTGACCTGGAATATGATAATGCCTAAAACAACACTTCTTTATGTCCTGACCTGGAATATGATAATGCCTAAAACAACACTTCTTTATGTCCTGACCTGGAATATGATAATGCCTAAAACAACACTTCTTTATGTCGTGACCTGGAATATGATAATGCCTAAAACAACACTTCTTTATGTCCTGACCTGGAATATGATAATGCCTAAAACAACACTTCTTTATGTCGTGACCTGGAATATGATAATGCCTAAAACAACACTTCTTTATGTCGTGACCTGGAATATGATAATGCCTAAAACAACACTTCTTTATGTCGTGACCTGGAATATGATAATGCCTAAAACAACACTTCTTTATGTCGTGACCTGGAATATGATAATGCCTAAAACAACACTTCTTTATGTCGTGACCTGGAATATGATAATGCCTAAAACAACACTTCTTTATGTCCTGACCTGGAATATGATAATGCCTAAAACAACACTTCTTTATGTCCTGACCTGGAATATGATAATGCCTAAAACAACACTTCTTTATGTCGTGACCTGGAATATGATAATGCCTAAAACAACACTTCTTTATGTCGTGACCTGGAATATGATAATGCCTAAAACAACACTTCTTTATGTCGTGACCTGGAATATGATAATGCCTAAAACAACACTTCTTTATGTCGTGACCTGGAATATGATAATGCCTAAAACAACACTTCTTTATGTCGTGACCTGGAATATGATAATGCCTAAAACAACACTTCTTTATGTCGTGACCTGGAATATGATAATGCCTAAAACAACACTTCTTTATGTCGTGACCTGGAATATGATAATGCCTAAAACAACACTTCTTTATGTCGTGACCTGGAATATGATAATGCCTAAAACAACACTTCTTTATGTCCTGACCTGGAATATGATAATGCCTAAAACAACACTTCTTTATGTCCTGACCTGGAATATGATAATGCCTAAAACAACACTTCTTTATGTCGTGACCTGGAATATGATAATGCCTAAAACAACACTTCTTTATGTCGTGACCTGGAATATGATAATGCCTAAAACAACACTTCTTTATGTCCTGACCTGGAATATGATAATGCCTAAAACAACACTTCTTTATGTCGTGACCTGGAATATGATAATGCCTAAAACAACACTTCTTTATGTCGTGACCTGGAATATGATAATGCCTAAAACAACACTTCTTTATGTCCTGACCTGGAATATGATAATGCCTAAAACAACACTTCTTTATGTCGTGACCTGGAATATGATAATGCCTAAAACAACACTTCTTTATGTCGTGACCTGGAATATGATAATGCCTAAAACAACACTTCTTTATGTCCTGACCTGGAATATGATAATGCCTAAAACAACACTTCTTTATGTCGTGACCTGGAATATGATAATGCCTAAAACAACACTTCTTTATGTCCTGACCTGGAATATGATAATGCCTAAAACAACACTTCTTTATGTCCTGACCTGGAATATGATAATGCCTAAAACAACACTTCTTTATGTCGTGACCTGGAATATGATAATGCCTAAAACAACACTTCTTTATGTCCTGACCTGGAATATGATAATGCCTAAAACAACACTTCTTTATGTCCTGACCTGGAATATGATAATGCCTAAAACAACACTTCTTTATGTCCTGACCTGGAATATGATAATGCCTAAAACAACACTTCTTTATGTCGTGACCTGGAATATGATAATGCCTAAAACAACACTTCTTTATGTCCTGACCTGGAATATGATAATGCCTAAAACAACACTTCTTTATGTCGTGACCTGGAATATGATAATGCCTAAAACAACACTTCTTTATGTCCTGACCTGGAATATGATAATGCCTAAAACAACACTTCTTTATGTCCTGACCTGGAATATGATAATGCCTAAAACAACACTTCTTTATGTCCTGACCTGGAATATGATAATGCCTAAAACAACACTTCTTTATGTCGTGACCTGGAATATGATAATGCCTAAAACAACACTTCTTTATGTCGTGACCTGGAATATGATAATGCCTAAAACAACACTTCTTTATGTCGTGACCTGGAATATGATAATGCCTAAAACAACACTTCTTTATGTCGTGACCTGGAATATGATAATGCCTAAAACAACACTTCTTTATGTCCTGACCTGGAATATGATAATGCCTAAAACAACACTTCTTTATGTCCTGACCTGGAATATGATAATGCCTAAAACAACACTTCTTTATGTCGTGACCTGGAATATGATAATGCCTAAAACAACACTTCTTTATGTCGTGACCTGGAATATGATAATGCCTAAAACAACACTTCTTTATGTCGTGACCTGGAATATGATAATGCCTAAAACAACACTTCTTTATGTCGTGACCTGGAATATGATAATGCCTAAAACAACACTTCTTTATGTCGTGACCTGGAATATGATAATGCCTAAAACAACACTTCTTTATGTCGTGACCTGGAATATGATAATGCCTAAAACAACACTTCTTTATGTCCTGACCTGGAATATGATAATGCCTAAAACAACACTTCTTTATGTCCTGACCTGGAATATGATAATGCCTAAAACAACACTTCTTTATGTCGTGACCTGGAATATGATAATGCCTAAAACAACACTTCTTTATGTCCTGACCTGGAATATGATAATGCCTAAAACAACACTTCTTTATGTCGTGACCTGGAATATGATAATGCCTAAAACAACACTTCTTTATGTCGTGACCTGGAATATGATAATGCCTAAAACAACACTTCTTTATGTCCTGACCTGGAATATGATAATGCCTAAAACAACACTTCTTTATGTCCTGACCTGGAATATGATAATGCCTAAAACAACACTTCTTTATGTCCTGACCTGGAATATGATAATGCCTAAAACAACACTTCTTTATGTCCTGACCTGGAATATGATAATGCCTAAAACAACACTTCTTTATGTCCTGACCTGGAATATGATAATGCCTAAAACAACACTTCTTTATGTCGTGACCTGGAATATGATAATGCCTAAAACAACACTTCTTTATGTCGTGACCTGGAATATGATAATGCCTAAAACAACACTTCTTTATGTCATGACCTGGAATATGATAATGCCTAAAACAACACTTCTTTATGTCGTGACCTGGAATATGATAATGCCTAAAACAACACTTCTTTATGTCCTGACCTGGAATATGATAATGCCTAAAACAACACTTCTTTATGTCCTGACCTGGAATATGATAATGCCTAAAACAACACTTCTTTATGTCCTGACCTGGAATATGATAATGCCTAAAACAACACTTCTTTATGTCCTGACCTGGAATATGATAATGCCTAAAACAACACTTCTTTATGTCGTGACCTGGAATATGATAATGCCTAAAACAACACTTCTTTATGTCTGACCTGGAATATGATCATGCCTAAAACAACACTTCTTTATGTCCTGACCTGGAATATGATAATGCCTAAAACAACACTTCTTTATGTCCTGACCTGGAATATGATAATGCCTAAAACAACACTTCTTTATGTCCTGACCTGGAATATGATAATGCCTAAAACAACACTTCTTTATGTCCTGACCTGGAATATGATAATGCCTAAAACAACACTTCTTTATGTCCTGACCTGGAATATGATAATGCCTAAAACAACACTTCTTTATGTCCTGACCTGGAATATGATAATGCCTAAAACAACACTTCTTTATGTCCTGACCTGGAATATGATAATGCCTAAAACAACACTTCTTTATGTCGTGACCTGGAATATGATAATGCCTAAAACAACACTTCTTTATGTCGTGACCTGGAATATGATAATGCCTAAAACAACACTTCTTTATGTCCTGACCTGGAATATGATAATGCCTAAAACAACACTTCTTTATGTCGTGACCTGGAATATGATAATGCCTAAAACAACACTTCTTTATGTCCTGACCTGGAATATGATAATGCCTAAAACAACACTTCTTTATGTCCTGACCTGGAATATGATAATGCCTAAAACAACACTTCTTTATGTCCTGACCTGGAATATGATAATGCCTAAAACAACACTTCTTTATGTCCTGACCTGGAATATGATAATGCCTAAAACAACACTTCTTTATGTCGTGACCTGGAATATGATAATGCCTAAAACAACACTTCTTTATGTCCTGACCTGGAATATGATAATGCCTAAAACAACACTTCTTTATGTCCTGACCTGGAATATGATAATGCCTAAAACAACACTTCTTTATGTCGTGACCTGGAATATGATAATGCCTAAAACAACACTTCTTTATGTCCTGACCTGGAATATGATAATGCCTAAAACAACACTTCTTTATGTCGTGACCTGGAATATGATAATGCCTAAAACAACACTTCTTTATGTCCTGACCTGGAATATGATAATGCCTAAAACAACACTTCTTTATGTCCTGACCTGGAATATGATAATGCCTAAAACCAACACTTCTTTATGTCGTGACCTGAATATGATAATGCCTAAAACAACACTTCTTATGTCGTGACTGGAATATGATAATGCCCTAAAAACAACACTTCTTTATGTTCCTGACCTGGAATATGATAATCCCTAAAACCACACTTCTTTATGTCGTGACCTTGGAATATGATAATGCCTAAAACAACATCCTTATGTCGTGACCTGGAATATGATAATCCTAAAACAACACTTCTTTATGTCCTGACCTGGAATATGATAATCCTAAAACAACACTTCTTTATGTCCTGACCTGGAATATGATAATGCCTAAAACAACACTTCTTTATGTCCTGACCTGGAATATGATAATAGCCTAAAACAACACTTCTTTATGTCATGACCTGGAATATGATAATGCCTAAACAACACTTCTTTATGTCGTGACCTGGAATATGATAATCCCTAAAACAACACTTCTTTATGTTCCTGACCTGGAATATGATAATGCCTAAAACAACACTTCTTTATGTCGTGACCTGGAATATGATAATCCCTAAAACAACACTTCTTTATGTCGTGACCTGGAATATGATAATGCCTAAAACAACACTTCTTTATGTCGTGACCTGGAATATGATAATGCCTAAAACAACACTTCTTTATGTCGTGACCTGGAATATGATAATGTCTAAAACAACACTTCTTTATGTCCTGACATGGAATATGATAATGCCTAAAACAACACTTCTTTATGTCCTGACCTGGAATATGATAATGCCTAAAACAACACTTCTTTATGTCGTGACCTGGAATATGATAATGCCTAAAACAACACTTCTTTATGTCCTGACCTGGAATATGATAATGCCTAAAACAACACTTCTTTATGTCCTGACCTGGAATATGATAATGCCTAAAACAACACTTCTTTATGTCGTGACCTGGAATATGATAATGCCTAAAACAACACTTCTTTATGTCCTGACCTGGAATATGATACTGCCAAAACAACAGCTTCCTTTATGTCCTGACCTGGAATATGATAATCCCTAAAACACCACTTATTTATGTCGTGACCTGGAATATGATACTGCTAAAACAACCACTTCTTTATGTCCGTGAACCCTGGAATATGATAATGCCTAAAACAACACTCTTTATGTGTGACCTGGAATATGATAATGCCTAAAAATCCCTTCTTTATGTCTTGACCTGGAATATGATAATCCCTAAAACAACACTTATTATGTCGTGACCTGGAATATGATAATCGCCTAAACAACACTTCTTATGTCGTTGACCTGGAATATGATAATGCCTAAAACAACACTTCTTTATGTCCTGACCTGGAATATGATAATGCCTAAGACAACACTTCTTATGTCCTGACCTGGAATATGATAATGCCTAGATGTGTATAAGAGACAGTGCCTAAAACAACACTTCTTTATGTCCTGACCTGGAATATGATAATGCCTAAAACAATACTTCTTTATGTCCTGTACCTTGGAATATGATAATGCCTAAAACAACACTTCTTTATGTCCTGACCTGGAATATGATAATGCCTAAAACAACACTTCTTTATGTCCTGACCTGGAATATGATAATGCCTAAAACAACACTTCTTTATGTCCTGACCTGGAATATGATAATGCCTAAAACAACACTTCTTTATGTCCTGACCTGGAATATGATAATGCCTAAAACAACACTTCTTTATGTCCTGACCTGGAATATGATAATGCCTAAAACAACACTTCTTTATGTCCTGACCTGGAATATGATAATGCCTAAAACAACACTTCTTTATGTCGTGACCTGGAATATGATAATGCCTAAAACAACACTTCTTTATGTCGTGACCTGGAATATGATAATGCCTAAAACAACACTTCTTTATGTCCTGACCTGGAATATGATAATGCCTAAAACAACACTTCTTTATGTCGTGACCTGGAATATGATAATGCCTAAAACAACACTTCTTTATGTCCTGACCTGGAATATGATAATGCCTAAAACAACACTTCTTTATGTCCTGACCTGGAATATGATAATGCCTAAAACAACACTTCTTTATGTCCTGACCTGGAATATGATAATGCCTAAAACATCACTTCATTTATGTCCTGACCTGGAATATGATAATGCCTAAAACAACACTTCTTTATGTCGTGACCTGGAATATGATAATTCCTAAAACAATCACTTCTTTATGTCGTGACCTGGAATATGATAATGCCTAAAACAACACTTCTTTATGTCGTGACCTGGAATATGATAATGCCTAAAACAACACTTCTTTATGTCCTGACCTAGGAATATGATAATGCCTAAAACAACACTTCTTTATGTCATGACCTGGAATATGATAATGCCTAAAACAACACTTCTTTATGTCCTGACCTGGAATATGATAATCCCTAAAACAACACTTCTTTATGTCCTGACCTGGAATATGATAATGCCTAAAACAACACTTCTTTATGTCGTGACCTGGAATATGATAATGCCTAAAACAACACTTCTTTATGTCGTGACCTGGAATATGATAATGCCTAAAACAACACTTCTTTATGTCGTGACCTGGAATATGATAATGCCTAAAACAACACTTCTTTATGTCGTGACCTGGAATATGATAATGCCTAAAACAACACTTCTTTATGTCCTGACCTGGAATATGATAATGCCTAAAACAACACTTCTTTATGTCCTTGACCTGGAATATGATAATGCCCTAAAACAACACTTCTTTATGTCCTGACCTGGAATATGATAATGCCCTAAAACAACACTTCTTTATGTCCTGACCTGGAATATGATAATGCCTAAAACAACACTTCTTTATGTCCTGACCTGGAATATGATAATGCCTAAAACAACACTTCTTTATGTCGTGACCTGGAATATGATAATGCCTAAAACAACACTTCTTTATGTCGTGACCTGGAATATGATAATGCCTAAAACAACACTTCTTTATGTCGTGACCTGGAATATGATAATGCCTAAAACAACACTTCAATTTATGTCAGGACCGGACATATGATAATGCCTCAAACAATACTTCTTTATGTCGTGCCCTGGAATATATGCATTCCTGAAACATCACTTCATTTAAGTCATGACCTGGAATATGATAATGCCGTAAAACATCACTTCTGTATGGTCGTGACCTGGAAAATCGATATGCCTAAAAACAACACTTCTTTATGTCCTGACCTGGAATATGATATGCCTAAAACCAAGGGGGGGCCCCTTCTTTATGTCCTGCACCTGGAATATGATGAATGCCTAGAAAAACATCTTCTTTATGTCCTGACCTGGAATATGTACTTGCCTAAAACAAACACTTCTTATGTCCTGACCTGGAATATGATAATGCCTAAAACAACACTTCTGTATGTCGTGACCTGGAATATGATAATGCCTAAAACAACACTTCTTTATGTCGTGACCTGAGAATATGATAATGCCTAAAACAATCACTTCTTTATAGTCCTGACCTGGAATATGATATGCCTGAAACATCACTTCTTTATGTCTTGACCTGGAATATGATAATGCCTAAAACAGCACTTCTTTATGTCGTGACCTGGAATATGATAATGCCTAAAACAACACTCTTATGTCGTGACCTGGAATATGATAATGCCTAAAACAACACTTCTTTATGTCCTGACCTGGAATATGATAATGCCTAAAACAAGCACTTCTTTATGTCCTGACCTGGAATATGATAATGCCTAAAACAACACTTCTTTATGTCCTGACCTGGAATATGATAATGCCTAAAACAAACACTTCTTATGTCGTGACCTGGAATATGATAATGCCTAAAACAACACTTCTTTATGTCCGTGACCTGGAATATGATAATGCCTAAAACAACACTTCTTTATGTCGTGACCTGGAATATGATAATGCCTAAACAACACTTCTTTATGTCGTGACCTGGAATATGATAATGCCTAAAACAACACTTCTTTATGTCCTGACCTGGAATATGATAATGCCTAAAACAACACTTCTTTATGTCCTGACCTGGAATATGATAATGCCTAAAACAACACTTCTTTATGTCGTGACCTGGAATATGATAATGCCTAAAACAACACTTCTTTATGTCCTGACCTGGAATATGATAATGCCTAAAACAACACTTCTTTATGTCGTGACCTGGAATATGATAATGCCTAAAACAACACTTCTTTATGTCCGTGACCTGGAATATGATAATGCCTAAAACAACACTTCTTTATGTCCTGACCTGGAATATGATAATGCCTAAAACAACACTTCTTTATGTCGTGACCTGGAATATGATAATGCCTAAAACAACACTTCTTTATGTCCTGACCTGGAATATGATAATGCCTAAAACAACACTTCTTTATGTCGTGACCTGGAATATGATAATGCCTAAAACAACACTTCTTTATGTCGTGACCTGGAATATGATAATGCCTAAAACAACACTTCTTTATGTCCTGACCTGGAATATGATAATGCCTAAAACAACACTTCTTTATGTCTTGACCTGGAATATGATAATCCCTAAAACACCACTTCGTTATGTCGTGACCTGGAATATGATAATCCCTGAAACAACACATCTTTATGTCGTGACCTGGAATATGATAATCCCTAAAACCACACTTCTTTATGTCCTGACCTGGAAAATGATAATCCCTAAAACAACACTTCTTTATGTCCTGACCTGGAATTTGATAATGCCTAAAACAACACTTCTTTATTTCGTGACCTGGAATATGATAATCACTAAATCAACACTTCTTTATGTCGTGACGTGGAATATGATAAAGCCTAAAACAACACTTCTTTATGTCCTGATCTGGAATATGATAATCCCTAAAACAACACTTCTTTATGTCGTGACCTGGAATATGATAAAGCCTAAAACAATACTTCTTTATGTCCTGACCTGGAATATGATAATGCCTAAAACATCACTTATTTATGTCGTGACCTGAATAGTGATAATGCCTAAAACAACACTTCTTTATGTCGTGAGCCTAGGAATATGATAATGCCTAAAACAACACTTCTTTATGTCGTGAGCTTGAATATGATAATGCCTAAAACAACACTTCTTTATGTCCTGACCTGGAATATGATAATGCCTAAAACAAAATTTCTTTATGTCCTCACCTGGAATATGATAATCCCTAAAATAACACTTCTTAATGTCCTGACCTGGAATATGATAATGCCTAAAACAACTCTTCTTTATGTCCTGACCTGGAATATGATAATGCCTAAAACAACACTTCTTTATGTCCTGACCCTGGAATATGATAATTCCTAAAACAATACTTCTTTATGTCGTGACCTGGAATATCTTAATGCCTTAAAACAACACTTCTTTATGTCGTGACCTGGAATATGATAATTCCTAAAACAACACTTCTTTATGTCCTGACCTGGGAATATGATAATGCATAAAACAACACTTCTTTATGTCATTACCTGGAACATGATAATGCCTAACACAACACTTCTTTATGTCCTGACATGGAATATGATAATGCCTAAACAATACTTCTTTATGTCGTGATTTGGAATATATGAAGACCTGAAACAACACTTCTTTATGTCGTGACCTGGAATATGATAATGCCTAAAACAATACTTCTTTATGTCGTGACCTGGAATATATGAAGGCCTGAAACATAACTTCATTAAATCATGACCTGGAAAATTATAATGCCTAAACCAACACTTCTTTATGTCTTGACCTGGAATATGATAATGCCTAAAACAACACTTCTTTATGTCCTGACCTGGAATATGATAATGCCTAAAACAACACTTCTTTATGTCCTGACCTGGATTATGATAATGCCTCAAACAACACTTCTTTATGTCCTGACCTGGAATATGATAATGCTTAAAACAACTCTTCTTTATGTCCTGACCTGGAATATGATAATGCCTTAAACAACACTTCTTTTATCCTGACCTGCAATATGATAATGCCTAAAACAACACTTCTTTATGTCCTGACCTGGAATATGATAATGCTTAAAACAACTCTTCTTTATGTCCTGACCTGGAATATGATAATGCTTAAAACAACTCTTCTTTATGTCCTGACCTGAAATATGATAATGCCTTAAACAACACTTCTTTATTTTGTGACCTGGAATATGATAATGCCTAACACAACACTTCTTTTTATCGTGACTTGGAATATGATAATGCCTAAAACAACACTTCTTTATGTCGTTACCTGGAATATGATAATGCCTAAAACAACACTTCTTTATGTCCTGACCTGGAATATGATAATGCCTAAAACAACACTTCTTTATGTCCGTACCTGTAATATGATAATGCCTAAAACAACACTTCTTTATGTCATGACCTTGCATATGATAATGCCTAAAACAATACTTCTTTATATCGTGACCTGGAATATATGAAGGCCTGAAACATCACTTCATTTAGTCATGACCTGGAATATGATAATGCCTAAAACAACGCTTCTTAATGTCCTCACCTGGAATATGATAATGCCTAAAAAAACACTTCTTTATGTCGTGACCTGTAATATTATAATGCCTAAAACAACATTTATGTCCTGACCTGGAATATGATAATGCCTAAAACAACACTTCTTTATGTCGTGACCTGGAATATGATAATGCCTAAAACAACACTTCTTTATGTCGTGACCTTGAATATGATAATGCCTAAAACAACACTTCTTTATGTCCTGACCTGGAATATGATAATGCCTAAAACAACACTTCTTTATGTCTTGACCTGGAATATGATAACCCCTAAAACACGACTTCTTTATGCCGTGACCTGGAATATGATAATCCCTGAAATAACACATCTTTATGTCGTGACCTGGAATATGATAATCCCTAAAACCACACTTCTTTATGTCCTGACCTGGAAAATGATAATCCCTAAAACAGCACTTCTTTTTTCCTGACCTGGAATATGATAATGCCTAAAACAACACTTCTTTATGTCGTGACCTGGAATATGATAATGCCTAAAACAACACTTCTTTATGTCGTGATCTGGAATATGATAATCCCTAAAACAACACTTCTTTATGTCCTGACCTGGAATATGATAATGCCTAAAACAACACTTCTTTATGTCGTGACCTGGAATATGATAATCCCTAAAACAACACTTCTTTATGTCGTGACATGGAAAATGATAAAGCCTAAGACAACACTTCTTTATGTCTTGACCTGGAATATGATAATGCCTAAAACAACACTTCTTTATGTCCTGACCTGGAATATGATAATCCCTAAAACAACACTTCTTTATGTCGTGACCTGGAATATGATAAAGCCTAAAACAATATTTCTTTATGTCCTGACCTGGAATATGATAATGCCTAAAACAACACTTCTTTATGTCGTGACCTGGAATATGATAATGCCTAAAACAAAACTTCTTTATGTCCTGACCTGGAATATGATAATGCCTAAAACAACGCTTCTTAATGTCCTCACCTGGAATATGATAAAGCCTAAAACAATATTTCTTTATGTCCTGACCTGGAATATGATAATGCCTAAAACAACACTTCTTTATGTCGTGACCTGGAATATGATAATGCCTAAAACAAAACTTCTTTATGTCCTGACCTGGAATATGATAATGCCTAAAACAACGCTTCTTAATGTCCTCACCTGGAATATGATAATGCCTAAAAAAACACTTCTTTATGTCGTGACCTGTAATATTATAATGCCTAAAACAACATTTATGTCCTGACCTGGAATATGATAATGCCTAAAACAACACTTCTTTATGTCGTGACCTGGAATATGATAATGCCTAAAACAACACTTCTTTATGTCGTGACCTTGAATATGATAATGCCTAAAACAACACTTCTTTATGTCCTGACCTGGAATATGATAATGCCTAAAACAACACTTCTTTATGTCTTGACCTGGAATATGATAACCCCTAAAACACGACTTCTTTATGTCGTGACCTGGAATATGATAATCCCTGAAATAACACATCTTTATGTCGTGACCTGGAATATGATAATCCCTAAAACCACACTTCTTTATGTCCTGACCTGGAAAATGATAATCCCTAAAACAGCACTTCTTTTTTTCCTGACCTGGAATATGATAATGCCTAAAACAACACTTCTTTATGTCGTGACCTGGAATATGATAATGCCTAAAACAACACTTCTTTATGTCGTGATCTGGAATATGATAATCCCTAAAACAACACTTCTTTATGTCCTGACCTGGAATATGATAATGCCTAAAACAACACTTCTTTATGTCGTGACCTGGAATATGATAATCCCTAAAACAACACTTCTTTATGTCGTGACATGGAAAATGATAAAGCCTAAGACAACACTTCTTTATGTCTTGACCTGGAATATGATAATGCCTAAAACAACACTTCTTTATGTCCTGACCTGGAATATGATAATCCCTAAAACAACACTTCTTTATGTCGTGACCTGGAATAT
This sequence comes from Cepaea nemoralis, assembly GCA_014155875.1. Taxonomy (NCBI): domain Eukaryota; kingdom Metazoa; phylum Mollusca; class Gastropoda; order Stylommatophora; family Helicidae; genus Cepaea; species Cepaea nemoralis. The sequence continues at coordinate 72,345 of JACEFZ010010103.1, forward strand.
GATAAAGCCTAAAACAATATTTCTTTATGTCCTGACCTGGAATATGATAATGCCTAAAACAACACTTCTTTATGTCGTGACCTGGAATGTGATAATGCCTAAAACAACACTTCTTTATGTCGTGAGCTAGAATATGATAATGCCTACAACATCATTTCTTTATGTCCTGACCTGGAATATGATAATGCCTAAAACAAAACTTCTTTATGTCGTGACCTGGAATATGATAATGCCTAAAACACTTCTTTATGTCCTGACCTGGAATATGATAATGCCTAAAACAACACTTCTTTATGTCGTGACCTGGAATGTGATAATGCCTAAAACAACACTTCTTTATGTCGTGAACTAGAATATGATAATGCCTAAAACATCACTTCTTTATGTCCTGTCCTGGAATATGATAATGCCTAAAACAACACTTCTTTATGTCTTGACCTGGAATATGATAATCCCTAAAACACCACTTCGTTATGTCGTGACCTGGAATATGATAATCCCTGAAACAACACATCTGTATGTCGTGACCTGGAATATGATAATCCCTAAAACCACACTTCTTTATGTCCTGACCTGGAAAATGATAATCCCTAAAACAACACTTCTTTATGTCCTGACCTGGAATTTGATAATGCCTAAAACAACACTTCTTTATTTCGTGACCTGGAATATGATAATCACTAAATCAACACTTCTTTATGTCGTGACATGGAAAATGATAAAGCCTAAAACAACACTTCTTTATGTCCTGAGCTGGAATATGATAATGCCTAAAACAACACTTCTTTATGTCGTGACCTGGAATATGATAAAGCCTAAAACAATATTTCTTTATGTCCTGACCTGGAATATGATAATGCCTAAAACAACACTTCTTTATGTCGTGACCTGAAATGTGATAATGCCTAAAACAACACTTCTTTATGTCGTGAGCTAGAATATGATAATGCCTAAAACATCACTTCTTTATGTCGTGACATGGAAAATGATAATGCCTAAAACAACACTTCTTTATGTCCTGACCTGGAATATGATAATGCCTAAAACAAAATGTCTTTATGTCCTCACCTGGAATATGATAATCCCTTAAATAACACTTCTTTATGTCCTGACCTGGAATATGATAATGCCTAAAACAACTCTTCTTTATGTCCTGACCTGGAATATGATAATGCCTAAAACAACACTTCTTTATGTCCTGACCTGGAATATGATAATTCCTAAAACAATACTTCTTTATGTCGTGACCTGGAATATCTTAATGCTTAAAACAACACTTCTTTATGTCGTGACCTGGAATATGATAATTCCTAAAACAACACTTCTTTATGTCCTGACCTGGGATATGAAAATGCATAAAACAACACTTCTTTATGTCATTACCTGGAACATGAAAATGCCTAACACAACACTTCTTTATGTCCTGACATGGAATATGATAATGCCTAAAACAATACTTCTTTATGTCGTGATTTGGAATATATGAAGACCTGAAACATCACTTCTTTATGTCGTGACCTGGAATATGATAATGCCTAAAACAATACTTCTTTATGTCGTGACCTGGAATATATGAAGGCCTGAAACATAACTTCATTAAATCATGACCTGGAAAATTATAATGCCTAAACCAACAGTTCTTTATGTCTTGACTTGGAATATGATAATGCCTAAAACAACACTTCTTTATGTCCTGACCTGGAATATGATAATGCCTAAAACAACACTTCTTTATGTCCTGACCTGGATTATGATAATGCCTCAAACAACACTTCTTTATGTCCTGACCTGGAATATGATAATGCTTAAAACAACTCTTCTTTATGTCCTGACCTGGAATATGATAATGCCTTAAACAACACTTCTTTTTATCCTGACCTGCAATATGATAATGCCTAAAACAACACTTCTTTATGTCCTGACCTGGAATATGATAATGCTTAAAACAACTCTTCTTTATGTCCTGACCTGGAATATGATAATGCTTAAAACAACTCTTCTTTATGTCCTGACCTGAAATATGATAATGCCTTAAACAACACTTCTTTATTTTGTGACCTGGAATATGATAATGCCTAACACAACACTTCTTTTTATCGTGACTTGGAATATGATAATGCCTAAAACAACACTTCCTTATGTCCTGACCTGGAATATGATAATGCCTAAAACAACACATCTTTATGTCGTGACCTGGAATATATGAATGCCTGAAACACCACTTCTTTATGTCCTGACCTGGAATATGATAATGCCTAAAACAACACTTCTTTATGTCCTGACCTGGAATATGATAATGCATAAAACAACACTTCTTTATGTCTTGACCTGGAATATGATAATCCCTAAAACACCACTTCGTTATGTCGTGACCTAGAATATGATAATCCCTGAAACAACACATCTTTATGTCGTGACCTGGAATATGATAATCCCTAAAACCACACTTCTTTGTGTCCTGACCTGGAAGATGATGACCCCTAAAACAACACTTCTTTATGTCCTGACTTGGAATATGATAATGCCTAAAACAACACTTCTTTATGTCGTGACCTGGAATACGATAATGCATAAAACAACACTTCTTTATGTCGTGACCTGGAATATGATAATCCCTAAAACAACACTTCTTTATGTCCTGACCTGGAATATGATAATGCCTAAAACAACACTTCTTTATGTACTACCTGGAATATTATAATACCTAAAACAACACTTCTTTATGTCGTGACATGGAAAATGATAAAGCCTAAAACAACACTTCTTTATGTCCTGACCTGGATTATGATAATGCCTAAAACAACACTTCTTTATGTCCTGACCTGGAATATGATAATCCCTAAAACAACACTTCGTTATGTCGTGACCTGGAATATGATAAAGCCTAAAACAATATTTATTTATGTCCTGACCTGGAATATGATAATGCCTAAAACAACACTTCCTTATGTCGTAACCTGGAATATGATAATGCCTAAAACAATACTTTATTATGTCGTGACCTGGAATATATGAAGGCCTGAAACATCATTTCATTAAGTCATGACCTGGAATATGATAATGCATAAAACAACACTTCTTTATGTCGTGACCTGGAAAATGATAATCCCTAAAACAACACTTCTTTATGTCCTGACCTGGAATATGATAATGCCTAAAAGAGCACTTCTTTATGTCCTGACCTTGATTATGATAATGCCTAAAACAATACTTCTTTATGTCTTGACCAGGAATATATGAAGGCCTGAAACATAACTTCATTAACTCATGACCTGGAATATGATAATGCCTAAATCAACACTTCTTTATGTCCTGACCAGGAATATGATAATGCCTAAAACAACACTTCATTATGTCGTGACCTGGAATATGATAATGCCTCAAACAATACTTCTTTATGTCGTGACCTGGAATATATGAATTCCTGAAACATCACTTCATTAAGTCATGACCTGGAATATGATAATGCCTAAAACATCACTTCTGTATGTCGTGACCTGGAATATGATAATGCCTAAAACAACACTTCTTTATGTCCTGACCTGGAATATGATAATGCCTAAAACAACACTACTTTATGTCCTGACCTGGAATATGATAATGCCTAAAACAACACTTCTTTATGTCCTGACCTGGAATATGATAATGCCTAAAACAACACTTCTTTATGTCCTGACCTGGAAAATGATAATGCCTAAAACAACACTTCTTTATTTCGTGACCTGGAATATGATAATGCCTAAAACAACACTTCTTTATGTCGTGACCTGGAATATGATAATGCCTAAAACAACACTTCTTTATGTCGTGACCTGGAATATGATAATGTCTAAAACAACACTTCTTTATGTCCTGACCTGGAATATGATAATGCCTAAAACAACACTTCTTTATGTCCTTTACTGGAATATGATAATGCCTAAGGCAACACTTCTTTATGTCGTGACCTGGAATATGATAATGCCTAAAACAACACTTCTTTATGTCCTGACCTGGAATATGATCATGCCTAAAACAACATTTCTTTATGTCCTGACCTGGAATATGATAATGCCTAAAACAACACTTCTTTATGTCGTTACCTGGAATATGATAATGCCTAAAACAACACTTCTTTATGTCCTGACCTGGAATATGATAATGCCTAAAACAACACTTCTTTATGTCCGTACCTGTAATATGATAATGCCTAAAACAACACTTCTTTATGTCATGACCTAGCATATGATAATGCCTAAAACAATACTTCTTTATATCGTGACCTGGAATATATGAAGGCCTGAAACATCACTTCATTTAGTCATGACCTGGAATATGATAATGCCTAAAACAACACTTCTTTATGTCGTGACCTGGAAAATGATAATGCCTAAAACAAAACTTCTTTATGTCCTGACCTGGAATATGATAATCCCTAAAACAACACTTCTTTATGTCGTGACCTGGAATATGATAAAGCCTAAACCAATATTTCTTTATGTCCTGACCTGGAATGTGATAATGCCTAAAACAACACTTCTTTATGTCGTGAGCTAGAATATGATAATGCCTAAAACATCACTTCTTTATGCCCTGACCTGGAATATGATAACGCCTAAAACAACACTTCTTTATGTCGTGACCTGGAATATGATAATGCCTAAAACACTTCTTTATGTCCTGACCTGGAATATGATAATGCCTAAAACAACACTTCTTTATGTCTTGACCTGGAATATGATAATCCCTAAAACACCACTTCGTTATGTCGTGACCTAGAATATGATTGCCATGAGCCTGACGACGTCATGGCATGGTTCAGTTATAGCCTGGGTCACAGAGTACAGGTTGCGACTGTGTTCAGAATTGAACACGGGAACGGGGAAAGCAGGGGCTTTTCCACACAACGTGAAAAACGCTGGAGCTCACTGCCCAGGTGACAGGAAGTGAGCTCGGGACAATTTAGTCGGCGTTGATCCATCGTCCTGTGTGGACATGGTGAAAAGTAGACAGCGTTATGGCTCTATATTGAGCCACGCATTTAATCTGTGATGTAGTGTAATGTGATGTGACTGTCGAATAAGTGATGATATCTTTGATTATGTGATTGTGTATATTATACGTAGGAAACTTATAACAGTCTTTGTGTTCACTCTTGTTCGAGTTAACTGCAGTTCGAGTGGGTGAGGTTTATGACGTATGATCGAGTAACCAAGATATACTCATGTGCTGCGAGATGACCAGGGTTCTGACTGGAGGAGAAGAGAAGAAAGAAGCATCCCCTGTTGGACACGAGCAGTGTTGCTACACAAGTATTGATAGTAGCTCATTCAGATAGACCCAGACACAGACCCTGGCACTTGGGGGTTTATCGTCCATATGAAACCTGAGGCCACAGATGATTTGACATACGTAACACGTGCCAACGTAAAGTTTAAGCCACAAAGTATCATTCTACAAGTAGAGAATTGGCTAACGGAAAAGTTGATATCACACATGATGAAACGAGAAACATAATCACCAACTCCTGCTATCATAATGAATTTAAAATGACAAAACAGGCGTTGAACTGTACGCATTACAAAAGGCATGTGAACAATTGAACAGATTCGGCAAAAAGATGTAGTCAACAAGTGTAATAATTAAATGTCTTATCAAGGATTGAAAATGTGACTATGTGAAATATATAAACAGTTAGTACTGTGTGATTGAAGAGATTGACTTAATATTGGTGCAAGACTTTAAAGACCAAGAGAAATTTATTTCCTATAAATGTGTCACTAGTAACAATGAGTGTGCACAAGTTGAACTGTGAAATTATTATAAGTGTGAATAAAGACAAATCAACAGCAAGTATTGATTATGCTAATGAGGCAATAGACATATGTGACGGGAATTCCCCGTACGAACTGTTAAAACCAGGTCACAGCAAGAGAAAATACGAATCAGGCCTACAGAGTTGTGACAGGCTTGCTGTGTCAACAAGCGAGGTCAGACGGTCGACAGGTCTACTGTGTTGATGAACAGATGGTCAACAGAGAAGCGACAGTCGTAGCTGGCTACAGTGTGTAAATTCAAGAACCGACACACGTTAACAATTTGAGACGTCAGGATGTGATCAGCCAGGCTGAAATAAACTATTATAAAACGTGAACATTTTATAATAAACACCGGAACTGAGTGAACTTGTAAAGCGCCGGTATTTGACAGAACGCCGTGTTATATTTGTGGGGCCTGGTGTGTGTGTAGTTCATAGCTGCCGTAAAAACATTAACTCTAGGCGCTATTGGATCAACTGAAATTAGGTTAAATATTGTAACTGTGTGATTAGACAGTGTAAGTTAGGAGAATTGTAAACAAACAGCAGGACAGTTAAGCTAAGAACAGGCAATATAGAAGCCATTAGCGTTGTGCAATTAGTATTTAACATTAGTCTATATTATTATTAAGCATGTGTAGTTATATTTGTGATATGTTGTTATTGTTTAGTTTGTGTTAGATATGTAATTGTGAATTTGTTTTATGTGACAGTAACCCAACGAATGCATATAAAATTACTTGGTAGTAAAGTAGTAGCATTATGGAATAATGGGAGTGCAGCCTACGTTAGGAAATAACTATAATTATAATTATTAAACAACTTACTAGTTCACAGTTGGTATAATAGAACTAGTACTAGTACTTATGTGTTGAAACCAATATATTAAGGGAAATTATATGATAAGATTATAGTAATAAGTAGTGAACTATACGGTAGAATATTTTACGGTTATGTTGTTATAATTAATTTTGGTTATAGGTTACTGTTATGCATGATTTCTGAATTTTGTTACAATTTTAGTAATTATTTTGTTTGGTTCTTAATGATTTATTGCATGCAGAAGTTTGGTTAATTTAGATCATCATCATTTCTTGCATGCAGGTTTGAGGATGATATTATTATTATTATTATTATTATTATTCTGCAGGTATTTTATTGTTATTTAAAATAGAATGGGCAATTGTTTGTCCAGTGGAAAATTAACAGATAGGGAATAAACACCTGGCGAAGTGAATTTCGCATGAGTGAGTTTGTTTACAACTGGAGACGTGCATTGCCGGCATGGTTCGTGGGTAATCTTTCTGTGCCGACAAGAGCATTTCTCAAGAATGTGTTTGGGCATCGTGTGGGGCAGCCTTCCGGCATATGGCATGGGTAATTGTTATGTGGCGGGGGACCTGCTATACAGGGTGTTGGGCATATGTGATTGTAGGTTCAACTAACTGTTGTTGTGTGTATGGGTTAATGATACACAACAGTGTTGTTGCGGAAAAGAGTGATCTAGAAATAAAAATAGCTTACAAATGATAACAGCTTGTGAGGTTGTGTTACATCAACACCTGACCGGTGTCGCGTCTCTGGGTTATGATACGCGACATTGTTTTGGGCTATGGTGGAGCATAATTTCTAAGGATTTAGTTCATATTTTCCACTGTATAAATTTGTTTGAAGTTGAGTTTGCGGCATGCAGACATTATTTAGATTAACATCATCATGTCTGGCATGCTATTGGGGGAGTGTAATATTGCTAGTTATTTTTTTTCTTTTTCTTTCTTGTTTCAAGTTGAGTTGGTGGCATGTATAGATTAATTGATTTGAGTTAACATCATCATTCTTACATGCTATAGTGTAATATTGCTAGTTTTCTGTTCTAAGCAAGTATACTTTCAGATACATTCAAGGGTATGGAGAGACAAGATATCAAGTAAAGAGGTACAGTGTGGGCTGACCGAAGGTCTGTGATTTTATGAATCTGTCATACCATATGATACCAAGAGTAGGGTACAATTTATGAGGTAAGGATTAGTAGCACCGTATACGAATCTCTGCATAATAAGAAGGAAAGCAATAAGTCAACATGAAGACAGTTTGTTGATAGATTTGCAGAGAATATGATCAAACTAGTGGGAAGATTGTCATATTGAGTTACTAACTAATATAAGAGGTGGTGCTTAAAAGTTAAAGCAAGAGAGGTAATGACGATAGCAAAGGACACTAATGTAGTTAACAAGAGAGACATCATCTTCATGGTGTTAATATAATGATTTGGACATAGCTGTAAGACAGCAGTCAACATTGCATCCAGAAAGTAAAAGTGGAGGTAAGATGTTGGTTTTGACTGTTGGAGACTATAACTTGGTTATCGAATGGCTGTTAGTGGACGAGGAATCATGTGATAAGTCGTATGAAGTTTACGCAGCATGCTCGGCTACAGAATTCGGTACAATAGGATTCAGCACTTAAGGTGATATCATATAGCGTTCATAAATATTAAGGCTATGCACTTGTTGGTTGCATGGATTCATTTTGTGTTCAGAACATTAACAATTCCAAGTAATTGATTGTTGTTATATATGGCAATGATTGATGTTGGTTTACAGAATTATTGGTTAATGTGGAAAATTATTTATTTATTTACGGAGCTAAAAGACATATTAAGTATGGATTTAACAACTGACACCAAACTAACAAAGGGACTTCCTTTTGGACTGCTGGGGTCTTCGGCAGACTTGGAGTGGTGTTGTATTTGATTTTAACATCGGGGTACCACTGGTGCAGCACTGGGTTGACAACTGTTGAGAGAGCGTCGGTTCAGATGTCGAGTTAGCGGAAGTTTGGTGCATCGTAGTTGGTTTAATTTTCAATTAGTGGATTTTGTTAATACGTATCTTTTAGGTGAATGGGAATTCATGTCAAATGGGTGGATATCCGATCGGTGTTTTGCAGTGCAGTGTTCTCTTGGTAACATCGAACTTCGTCGCCTCTATGCACTGCTTGGCCAGATATAGCTGGGATAAACATCAGTTTGTCGATGTAAACCGGAGATGACTTTGTCAATATTGATAGTCTGATAAGTTACGTTATAGGGGCGGCTGATCTCTGGATACGGGTTATGGTGGTTTGATGTGAATGGATGAATGTGTTAAATGTAATCCGTGGACGGGGACCGGCCACAGATCTTTCGATATTTGTTAGGTTTATCTTTTTAATTTGAAAGATTTTGTGATTGACAAAGTAATGGTAGTAAAACCATATGGGTATTGGCATCATTAATGTGGGGTTGCTAAAAAAAAAAAACACCGGGTGATCGGAGTGTGGTGCTCGCTGTGTGATGATGCTGTCTCGCATTGCAGGTTGTTAATGTGTGGTTTAGTGCGATGGAGACCACACTCATGTATGGAGGCATCTATGAATTAACTGACTGTACAGAACGAACCTATGTAAATAACTTATGTTGATCCCAAAACTCCCACTTCTTTATGTCATGACCTGGAAAATGATAATCCCTAAAACAACACTTCTTTATGTCCTGACCTGGAATATGATAATGCCTAAAACAACACTTCTTTATGTCGTGACCTGGAATATGATAATGCATAAAACAACATTTCTTTATGTCGTGACCTGGAATATGATAATGCCTAAAACAACACTTCTTTATGTCATGAGTGGAATATGATAATGCCTAAAACAACACTTCTTTATGTCGTGACCTGGAATATGATAAAGCCTAAAACAATATTTCTTTATGTCCTGACCTTGAATATGATAATGCCTAAAACAACACTTCTTTATGTCGTGACCTGGAATGTGATAATGCCTAAAACAACACTTCTTTATGTCGTTGAGCTAGAATATGATAATGCCTAAAACATCACTTCTTTATGTCCTGTCCTGGAATATGATAATGCCTAAAACAACACTTCTTTATGTCCCGACCTGGAATATGATAATGCCTAAAACACTTCTTTATGTCCTGACCTGGAATATGATAATGCCTAAAACAACATTTCTTTATGTCTTGACCTGGAATATGATAATCCCTAAAACACCACTTCGTTATGTCGTGACCTGGAATATGATAATCCCTGAAACAACACATCTGTATGTCGTGACCTGGAATATGATAATCCCTAAAACCACACTTCTTTATGTCCTGACCTGGAAAATGATAATCCCTAAAACAACACTTCTTTATGTCCTGACCTGGAAAATGATAAAGCCTAAAACAACACTTCTTTATGTCCTGACCTGGAATATGATAATGCCTAAAACAACACTTCTTTATGTCCTGACCTGGAATATGATAATCCCTAAAACAACACTTCGTTATGTCGTGACCTGGAATATGATAAAGCCTAAAACAATATGTCTTTATGTCCTGACCTGGAATATGATAATGCCTAAATCAACACTTCTTTATGTCGTGAGCTAGAATATGATAATGCCTAAAACATCACTTCTTAATGTCGTGACATGGAAAATGATAAAGCCTAAAACAACACTTCTTTATGTCCTGACCTGGAATATGATAATCCCTTAAATAACACTTCTTTATGTCCTGACCTGGAATATGATAATGCCTAAAACAACTCTTCTTTATGTCCTGACCTGGAATATGATAATGCCTAAACACACACTTCTTTATGTCCTGACTGGGAATATGATAATTCCTAAAACAACACTTCTTTATGTCGTGACCTGGAATATCTTAATGCTTAAAACAACACTTCTTTATGTCGTGACCTGGAATATGATAATTCCTAAAACAACACTTCTTTATGTCCTGACCTGGGATATGAAAATGCATAAAACAACACTTCTTTATGTCCTTACCTGGAACATGAAAATGCCTACCACAACACTTCTTTATGTCCTGACATGGAATATGATAATGCCTAAAACAATACTTCTTTATGTCGTGATTTGGAATATATGAAGGCCTGAAACATCACTTCTTTATGTTGTGACCTGGAATATGATAATGCCTAAAACAATACTTCTTTATGTCGTGACCTGGAATATATGAAGGCCTGAAACATAACTTCATTAAGTCATGACCTGGAAAATTATAATGCCTAAACCAACAGTTCTTTATGTCTTGACTTGGAATATGATAATGCCTAAAACAACACTTCTTTATGTCCTGACCTGGAATATGATAATGCCTAAAACAACACTTCTTTATGTCCTGACCTGGAATATGATAATGCCTCAAACAACACTTCTTTATGTCCTGACCTGGAATATGATAATGCTTAAAACAACTCTTCTTTATGTCCTGACCTGGAATATGATAATGCCTTAAACAACACTTCTTTTTGTCCTGACCTGGAATATGATAATGCCTAAAACAACACTTCTTTATGTCCTGACCTGGAATATGATAATGCTTAAAACAACTCTTCTTTATGTCCTGACCTGGAATATGATAATGCTTAAAACAACTCTTCTTTATGTCCTGACCTGAAATATGATAATGCCTTAAACAACACTTCTTTATTTTGTGACCTGGAATATGATAATGCCTAATACAACACTTCTTTTTGTCGTGACTTGGAATATGATAATGCCTAAAACAACACTTCCTTATGTCCTGACCTGGAATATGATAATGCCTAAAACAACACTTCTTTATGTCGTGACCTGGAATATATGAATGCCTGAAACACCACTTCTTTATGTCCTGACCTGGAATATGATAATGCCTAAAACAACACTTCTTTATGTCGTGACCTGGAATATATGAAGCCCTGAAAGACCACTTCATTAAGTCGTGACCTGGAATCTGAGAAGGCCTACAACCCTACAAGATCAGACTCCAACAGCAGTATCTGCCACGCGACTACTTGTTTACCTTGATAGTGTTTAGTATTAAAATAGTTTTCTGTTGCTGTAGACCAGGCCAGTTTGACAACGCCCCACTGCATTGTACCAAGTATTTCCATACCTTGGGTATAATATACAAAAGTGTTCCATGAAAGCCACAGTTCACAGATTATCCGATAAACTGTTTTATAAATAGTGTAAGATTATAATGTCTAGTTTGTAAACATTCTTTTCCGAACATAAACAAAAACCCCAAAATGTCCACGTCCTGTGAAGGACGTTGTAATTTTGGTTGATTTTCTGGGCACTGTTACGTCAGTGGTTTGTGGTTGTCTCTTAAACAAGAAGCCCCCGTTCAAATCTAACGGACGGGTGTGTGGATTGAACCTACTACTCCGTCATCAGCATACGGCGGTTTACACGCCGGAGCATTAAACACTTCAGCCACGATGACCTCTAAAACCGCTACTCATTGACAGTAATGTTATTCACTAGTTTATTGTTGTTTTACCAGTTATTATTGGCAGTAATGTTATTCACTAGTTTATTATTGTTTTACCAGTTATTATTGGCAGTAATATTATAAACTAGTTTATAGTTGTTTTACCAGTTATTATTGGCAGTGATGTTATTCACTAGTTTATAGTTATTTTACCAGTTATTATTGGTAGTAATGTTATTCACTAGTTTATTGTTGTTTTACCAGTTATTATTGGCAGTAATGTACTCACTAGTTTATTGTTGTTTTACCAGTTATTATTGACAGTAATGTTATTCACTAGTTTATTATTGTTTTACCAGTTATTATTGGTAGTAATGTTATTCACTAGTTTATTGTTGTTTTACCAGTTATTATTGGTAGTAATGTTATTCACTAGTTTATTGTTATTTTACCAGTTATTATTGGCAGTGATGTTATTCACTAGTTTATAGTTATTTTACCAGTTATTATTGACAGTAATGTTATTCACTAGTTTATTATTGTTTTACCAGTTATTATTGGTAGTAATGTTATTCACTAGTTTATTGTTGTTTTACCAGTTATTATTGGTAGTAATGTTATTCACTAGTTTATTATTGTTTTACCAGTTATTATTGGCAGTAATGTTATTCACTAATTTATTATTGTTTTACCAGTTATTATTGGCAGTAATGTTATTCACTAGTTTATTATTGTTTTACCAGTTATTATTGGCAGTAATGTTATTCACTAGTTTATTGTTGTTTTACCAGTTATTATTGGCAGTAATGTTATTCACTAGTTTATTATTGTTTTACCAGTTATTATTGGCAGTAATGTTATTCACTAGTTGTTTGTTGTTTTACCAGTTATTATTGGCAGTAATGTTATTCACTAGTTTATTGTTGTTTTACCAGTTATTATTGGCAGTAATATTATTTTACTAGTTTATTGTTGTTTTACCCGTTATTATTGGCAGTAATGTTATTCACTAGTTTATTGTTGTTGTCACCAGTTAATTTTGACAGTAATGTTATTCATTAGTTTCTTGTTCTTATTACCAGTTATCATTGTTAGTAATGTATTCACTAGTTTATTGTTGTTGTTACCAGTTATTATGGGCGGCAGTGTATTCACTTGTTTATTGTTGTTACCAGTTACAATTAACAATAATGTATTTACAACAGTATATTCACTAGTTTAATATTGTTGTTACCAGTTACCGTTGAAAATAATGTATCTGTTTAGTTATTGTTACTGAAACCTGTTTCATTGAAAGTCATGTATTCAAACATTTTATTTTCTTGTTTCTGATTCTTCTTGATCGACTCCTCTGGTAGCTCACTGATGAACACAAACTCGACTTCCTGACACATATCGCAGTGTCAAATTGCTGCTCGTTCTTGAAGCCCACTCTTTGACACATATCGCAGTGTCAAATTGCTGCTCGTTCTTGAAGCCCACTCTTTGCAAACCCTCGAATCCAAACCCTTATAGTCTGGCCAGCGTCTGGCCACTGTCCTACCTCGGCTCCCATTACGTTAGCATTATTTCACCCATCATCATCAGGTGCCCTGCCAGCTGGCGTACGCGTTCATTGCTATATACAGATCTTGGTCTTTGGTTGTCTGGATCAACTCTGCTGCTGATATTCCTCCATGCATCCGTCTCAATCCTTCCAGCATAAGTTCTCTTGGTCTGCCTTTGCCCCTCGATCTTTCCAGTTGTTACGATGTTCTCCAATGCCTCTCTTCTCATCAAATGACCGAAGAAAGATGTTTGTCTCTTTCTTATTGTTGTGTATCATTTTATAGTTTCGTTAGCCTGTTTCAGGCAGTCGTTGTTAGTTACTCTGACAATCAAAGGAATTCGCAACATTCGTCTCAGGAACCACATCTCTGTTGCTTCTAATTTCTTCTTTATTCGTTCATTTACATTCCAAGATTCACTGCAATACAGCAAAACTACATAGCATTCCATCACTCTCTTGCTTACATTCAGTGATAGTGACTTATTGCATAAGATACTCTTCATTTTCTGAAATGCGGCGTTTGCTTGCCCTATTCTGCTCTAAATTTATGTTGTACATCTTCCATCTGATGTTATAAATGGCCCTTTTTTTTTTTTTTTAAAGCATATCCTTTACAGGACTTAGCTGTCAACACCAGCATCTTTCAGCTGTATGTTGATCTCTTGGCAAGATTACGCTCAGTAGTTTGCCATTGCTTTCTGAGCGGCCGGCTCAGTATCCCGCAAGTCACGAGCGGGGTCGAACCGCCTCAGCTCTCGCTCCGCTACGAGACTATGCGTGATAAACGGGATCACAGAGAGAAAGTGTTGTAACCCCACAGCCAGAGAGACCGGCATAAATGGCCCTAGGTATCTAAAATTATAACTTGGTTAAGCATTTTTCCTTCTATATCTATGTCACAATTTGGTGTCACTATTTTCTTTGATGTCGCCATTGTTACTGTTTTCTTGATATTCAAGGAGGAACCTTTCCTTGCACTATCTGATACTACAATGTCCAACAATTGTTGTAGGTCTGTTGATTTGTCCGCCACCAATAGGCCTACTGTGTCATATGCATAGCGTATATTATATATATTGTAACCTCCATTAGTATTCCTGGCATCTCTTTGATCTCTCTCATTATTACTTCGCTATATAGGGAGAAGAGATCTGGTGACAAGACACATCCCTGTCGTACTCATAGCTTTATGTGTTCGTAACTGCCCGCTTTATTTCCCATTGTAATTGCTGCTACTTGGTTCCTGTAAATATTCTTTATTATTCTTAAATCTTTCCTATCAATGTTGATATCTTCCAACATTTTAATCAGTTCCTAATGTTTTACTTTATCAAATGCCTTAGTATAATCTATGAAGCACAAATATATGTCGCTGTGTTTCTCTATTGACCTTTCTATTAGTGTCCGTAATGTATAAATTGCATTGTTTGTGCCCTTTCCCTCCACAAACCCATACTGTTCTTCATTAATTTCCATTGTTATTTTCTTTCTGGTTCTTCTCATTATGATTCTGAGGTGAAGCTTAGTTATATGGTTTACGAGGTTAATCTTCACAATAATTGCTCATGTAGGTATAAAAACACATTTCAGCATATCACTAGGTAAATATCCACTGTTGTAAATATCATTCAACATTTTGGTCAATATATCTACCTCAAATTCTCATAATATTTCTAATTCCTCTATTGCGATTTCTTCTTGCTCAGCCGTTTTTCCTTCCTTCATATGGTTCATAGCGTTAGCGACTTCTTCTTTTAGAATAGGTGAACCTTCTAAGTTACTTTCTTCAGCTAATTCTTCCTTTCTACATCATATAATTCTCTTATATACTCATTCCACCTCTTCATTATAGCACCTTCCTCCAATAATACCTTTCCTGTTTTTGATTTCAAACATCCTGTATTTATTCTTATTGTTCTTCCAGTGAGCTCAGTGATTTGTCTGTGCATATTTTTTGCATCTTTAATGGCATTTAATTCAATTTCTTTTTGCACTGCTCGTTTAACCAACTTTCTTTTGCCTTCTCATATTTATCTTTTATTTCTTTATTTATCTTAGCGTATTCTTGTTTGTATTTTTTACTCAGTTTCTTTTCTACATCATATAATTCTCTTATATACTCATTCCACCTCTTCATTATAGCACATTCCTCCAATAATACCTTTCCTGTTTTTGATTTTAAACACCCTGTATTTTTTCATATTGTTCTTCAAGTGAGCTCAGTGATTTGTCTGTGCATATTTTTTGCATTTGTAATGCCATTTAATTCAATTTCTTTTTGTACTGCTCGTTTAACCAACTTTCTTTTGCCTTCTCATATTTATCTTTTATTTCTTTATTTATCTTAGCGTATTCTTGTTTGTATTTTTTACTCTGTTTCTTTTGTCCATCAGCATTAAGAATTCTTCATTCATCCATTTTTTTTAGCTATTTGGCTTCTATCCGGTAATATTTCTTTGCTAGTTTGATGAATGGAGTCCCTTAATATTTCCCGTTGTTCATTTATACTCCGTATTTTAGTTATTGTGTTGTACCTATATTTCACAGACACTCTGTATTGTTCTTGAATTTCTTTATCTACTTTCAGAACCTCTTTATTAAGTCTCATGTTCATAACCATTTTTTACCTCTCTTTAATCTTACTTTTATTTGTCCTCATAGTGGTACATGATTACTATTACAGTCAGCACCAGGCATTGTCTTTACATTAATTAAAGCATTTCTAAATGTTTTATTAAATTAGTATGTAGTCGATTTGGTTGCGTATTTTCTTATCAGGGTTTTTCCATGTGTATAGTCGTCTTTTATGGTGTTTAAACCATGTTTTTTCCAATTATCATATCATTAATATTTGTCCATTCTATTAGTTTCTCTCCTTGTTCATTTCTTGTACCTAAACCACTACATCCTCCATTTTCCCCTTTCCTACTTTTGCATTAATATTTCCAAGTATTATTTGTATTTCTTGTGATCCAATTTGAGCCATTGTCATTTCTATTTCGTCGTAAAAGTATAGTATTTATTCATCACTACTGCTTGTTGTTGGTGCATTTACTTGTATAATATTTATATATATTGGTTTGCCTTTGATTTTGACCATAATAATTCTAACTGTAATACACCAGTATCCATTAATTGACTTGGCTGTTTTTTTTTCGTCAAGTATTATTCCTACACCTTTTTCAAGTGTATCCTCTCCAGAATAAATTATTGTGTGGTTGTCAGCTATAATTTTGCCCGATCCCTTTCATCTCATCTCACTAACGCCTAGTATATTCATTGTCATACTATCCATCTCTCTTAGAACATAGTTTAACTTTTCTAGCTCATTTAATGTCGTAAAATTCCATGTTCCTAGCCTAAATTTATTTATTTATGATTTTGCCATCAGTAGCTGGATGACGGTCTGGTGTCACCTGTGGCTCATGACTGTCCCTACCGGACGAGGATGTCATAAGACAGTCATTAACGTCGTTCACTAACTCTGATATACGTTTTGCCATGAAGTCTTTCAAAGATAATGTGGTGGTTTCCCCTTGCCTTCCACATCCATGTGGTGGTCTTTTACCTTTGCCTTTGACAGCCATTTCCGACTGTAAGGACAAGTGAGTGCCCTGCTCAGCTGCAAAATTGCCCACTTTATCACCCAACTGTTAGTTCTTTTTCAATAATTGCTACACTAACTCTGATTGTTACACAAAGTTGTTACTTTGATTCCAATGACTGCTACATTAACTATATTGATAGTAATATATGTCGTTACATTATCTCTAATGCTTGTAACAATACCTTTAATAATTGTAACATTAACTCCAATAATTTTTACACTAACCCTAATGATTGTAATATTAACTCCTGTGATTGTAACTTAACTCCAGTGATTGTTACATTAACTCCGTTACTTCTTACATTAACTCCAAGAATTGTTACATTAACTCCAATATTTTTTTCATTAACTCCAATAATTGTTACGTTAACGCCAATACTTGTTATATTAACTTCAATAATTGTTACTTCAACTCCAAAAATTTTGACGTTAACTCCAATAATTGTTATAGGACCAGCACATGTTGTAGGTCTATTGTGTGCTAGGACCAGCACATGTTGTAGGTCTATTGTGTCCTAAGACCAACAAATGTTGTAGCCCTGAATGCACGAAGGAATTAGTAGCCAGTTTTGCCCCCTCTTAGCGAACGACAAACGCGGGTGTCGGACCACAGTCCGATGGCGCTCATGAAGTTATTTGTGTAGCCCGCCAGCGACGACAACCACGTGCCTGTCATCCAACATTGACTGGACTCGTGTTAACTGATAGTGGACATGGCCATGTGGTCAGTTTACTCCAGGCATGCCTTCTCATATATTGCCGTTAATAATACGGTCACAAAACTACTCTACAGACAATCAGCGAAAGAATATGACAACAACATTAAAATGTGCACGTTTATTCAAATCTCTTACAGCAACAAGTTATACAGTACACAAGATTTACAAACTATATATAGCCCAAGTCTTGTCGTCATAATTCTCAACAAAAGAATTATTGACAAAAGAAACCAAAGCTACTGTATTGTATGGAAGATAGCAATCTGGCACGGTGAGGGACATACATTTGCTGGTACTGGCGGACACATACAGAAGGTTAGTTAGTTAGTTAGTTAGTTAGTTAGTTAGTTAGTTAATTAGTTAGTTAGTTAGTTAGTTAGTTAGTTAGTTAATTAGTTAGTTAGTTAGTCGACAGATCATCCTCATTGCACATGGAACCATTTAGTCCATAAGTGCTCGGATCCCCTCCTCAGCAAATCCCGCAACGTGTAGCGGCTAACGACGCCAGTTCTGTGTTGGTTTATAAATCTTCTTTGGCTTCCTGCGTAGTGTTCTTGTTTGGCCACCCCTCTTTTAATTTGCTGCTCTCGCAGTCTGGCCATTGTTGTAGATTCACAGTCATCACTTGGTTCTCGCAAAAGTCTTACTTCTCGTAGAGCATTCAGAATGTCAGCCTGGTCCATGGCGCGTCCGCCCTCCACAGTAGCCTCACCTGCGAGCTTGTCAGCCCGCTCATTTCCTTGTACTCCCGCATGCCCTGGCACGAAGATGAAACTAATCTTTGCAAGTCGAGACCGCTCCAGAGGCAGCCACCATTCTCTTCGGATCGACCCCTCCTCTATCCTCTTGATCATGTTCATTGAGTCGCTAAGGAAACAAGCCCTAGTGAATGTCTGTGTCTCGAGCCATGTTATTGCTTTACTTACTGCCATGACTTCCATGGTCAGGCTACTTGTGGTTTCAGTGAAAGCACCAGAGTGCTCCTTCACAATTCTCCCTCCGGCCCGAGCTGTAAAGGCCCATGAGCTTCTCACATGTCGGACGACATCTGTGTAGATGACCGCGTCACCGTCTAGCGAATTCTCGAAAATCAACGCTTGTACTTCAGCCTCAACAGCAGCCGGATTTTCTTGTCTGCATTTTCTATCTAGTTGGATGCAAACTGAAAAGGATGTGCAGAAGTCTGTTGGCACTGGCACCTACTCCTCGCCAGGTTCTAAGTCCTCAAGTGAACACACCTGTTGAAGAATGTCTTCGGCTTGACCCATCCACGACCGTCCTCTTTTTAACCTGCTGCCCTTCACCTTCCTAATTTCACTATGCAGTGGATGTTGTGTGTTTGCGTTAATTCTGAGGTAGGCGCGTGCCCTGCAACCTTGTATTCTCTCTTCAATGGTTGGAAAACCAAGAAGGTAGCGCATCGCCCTGCATGCTGTATCTCTTGTACATCCAAGAATAATGCGCATAGCTTCATTCTGTATCCTTTCCATCCTTTCTATCTGCTTATGGCTGAGAGTCAGGATTGCCATTGCATACTCCAAAACAGACATGACCAACCCCTCGTACAGAAGACATAGATGGCGCTGCTCACAGTTTGCTGCCGCCATCACCCGCATCGCTGCCAAACCCCGCTTGGCCTTTGTTATCACCTGGTCTATGTGCACATTATAAGCAAGGCTTCGATCAAACCGTATCCCCAGGTAATTCATTGCCTGCGTTCTTTCCACCGTCTCTGAACACAGCATTACAGTTGGTGTTGGAGTGTTGACAATATGATTATTCAACGAGAACCGAGTCACTGTTGCCTTTGTTGGGTTGACCATTGCCCCAGCTTCATCACACCAAGTACTTATGCGATTGAGTTCGGTTTGTAGTTCCACAGCAACCTCCTCTCTATCCTTCCCCTGACGATACACTAAAACATCATCGGCATATGACAATGTCCTGCCAGGTCCAGTGATCTGCTCACTGGTGATTCTCACTGTGTAGGCGTTGAACAGTACCGGAGATAATGGTGATCCCTGTGGTAGGCCAGGATATATTGTTGTTGGTTCCGAAGTCCAACTGCCACATCTAAAAACTACTTTCCGTTGGAAGAGGGCTGCAGCGATCCAACTAAGGAGGAATGGACTTACGTTTAGTTCGAGAAGCTGAAACATTAAAAATCCAGTGGTACTCTGTTGTATGCGTCCTCAAGATCAATCGCTGCAGCAACGTTTTCAGTGCCTGAGTGGAAACCTTCATAGACATCCTGGGCAAAGACTGCTGCATTGGTCCAGGTTTCTCTCTTTGGACGGTACCCACCCAGGATGGGTGGGAAAACACCTTGCCTCTCTAGTTGGCTTGATATTTTCCTGGCAATTACCTTCTCCAGCAGCTTGCCTATTGTATTCTGCATGGTTATAATTCGATATCCCTGAATTTTTTTGTGGTCTTTGTCAGGCTTCGGCAAGGGAATCAGATAGCTGTGTAACCATTCCTCCTTGATGCTAGCACTCCCTATACTGTTGTTGTACATGTCTGCTAGTTTCTCTAGCTCATTGTCGGTACACCTATTTATGTCGTCGTATCTTATGCCATCAGGACCTGGAGCACTGTGTTTTGATCGTCGAAGCACAGCCTTGATTTCTTTCACTGTCACTGTGTCTTCATCCGAAGTGTTCTGGGCCTTGCATCTGTCTGAGGTGACCTCCTTGGCCAGATTTCGGCCTCCCATGTCTGTCTGGTTGCTTTGCTCAAGGTAGCGTTCAAAGAGGGCTTTGCCCTTGTCCTCGTCAGTCCTCTGCCAGATGAGGTCAGCACCTTGGAAGTCAGAAATGCTCTTATTCTTGACTACACCACTCATGCTTTTATGTAGTCGCCAGAACAATTTCAGTGACTTTGTCTGTGCTTACTCTTTGACACACCTCTGCCCATTTTTCGCTTTTAACAACCTTGACCAGTTTTTTGAAGTAGCTTACTTTTGTGTGCATCTCTCTTTCTAAGTGCAAGCAGGGACTAGGATGACCAGCTCTGTTCTTCTTGGCATTTTGCCATCTCCTTACAGCACTACGCTTATCCACCCAAGCCTTCTCCACCTCGAAACTCCACCACAGTGGCTGCTCCCAGCATTTTTTTCCTGCCCTGAAACGTTCTGCGCTTGTCACGTCTTATTTTACTCACCACATCTTGCCCTGTACTGTCATACTGGAACGTCTTTACCTTTAGCTTGTGCTGCCTGGTTCTGCCTTTCTCCACCAATATGCTGCACGGGTGGTGGTCGCTGCCATGGTGTCCTAGGACACCCCATCTACACACTGTAGTGAGTGAAGGTGAAACTAGCGCCAGATCAATAGCACTGTCCTCATCGCCCGGAAGGCTTGCTGTCCTGGTGACACAGCCACTGTTGATACAAACTAGGTCGATGGTTTCCAGTGCAGTCTCGAGCTCCTCGCCCTGTGTATTGCAGGAAGTGTTTCCCCATGATCTGCCTTTAGCGTTGAAGTCACCACAGAAAATAACATTTCTCTCGTGGCCTAATATGCCACTTAAGCACTGCCACTTCTGGGTGTCCACACTGGCATTGCGGGCATAAACATTAACCAACACGAATGGTATACTGGAATGAACTCTCAACGCCTGTATTTGTATATCGTCACTGTCCCAACTGGACATGTCTAGCTCTGACGCCACCATGCTGTCGCGAACGAGAATCGCCATTCCTAGATGTCGTCTGTTGTAGAAACATTTGAAGCCGGCAATTTGGAGTAGCTGATCGCCCAGTCTCGTCTCCTGGAGTGCTACAATGTCGTTCCTGTAAACTAGGGTTTCTAAAATAGAGCCCCGTTGTTTTACACTGGCACAGTTCCAATATAGAATACGGATATTCCTGAGTCCTAGTCGGTGACACTTGAGTCTAAAACGCCTCAAACCTCCACGCTTACCTTGCTTCTTTTTCCCTGCGCGGCTACCACGCCGCTTCGGTATGTTGACTGCTGACCGCACGAAGAAAACACGTTGTTCCGCCATGTTGAAAAAAACGTAAACACAGACTGAAAACACCACACACGCTGCTGAAAATTAACTCAAGGATGGCTTCGCTCGATGCACGAACTTCGTAGCACCCGCGCAGATCTTGAGTAGAAAGTCCTGGTTTTACATCCTGGCACACCAATTACACGCAAGAGATGAATAAATCCATCCCCTACGCGAAAAAGTTAACGAACACAAAACAACACGACCGTCCGTCGCCATCTTGACACCGGAAGTTAAGCAATGTCTTAATACAGAAGGTGCAGAAACTAAACAGAAACCAGACTTATGTCTGCGATTTGAATCTATGTGTGCACATTGTGTATGCTAGTGGATGAGTAAACATTATGCCACTATACTGAACCAGCGAACCCCCATTTGATAAATAAGTGTGTTCGACCAAGTGCTACAGACAATCTTGAAACCTGTGGGTGAGAGATCCCTGGTTACAATCAAATATCTGAGGTTCATTAATTGCTCCACATCCAGAGCCACGGGAGAAAGGATTACCTGCGGGTTCCTGGCGTAGGGAGTTGAGAAGCGGACTTCTATGACCGACTCCCTTTTTGTTCCCCAGGAACCAGAATTGCCGCACGCAACATAGCCCTCTTCATTGTGAACTGGACTCAAGCCGCTGATATTCGTCTGCAAATCATTCACCGTTTTCTTCAAATTATCAAATACACTTTGACCGTCCCCAACCGATTTCTTCAAATCATCAAATCCTTTTTGACCGTCCCCAACCACTTTCTTCAATGCCTCAATATCTTGCTTGCATTGCGCTATTGATGCCTCTAGATCCTCAACATTTTGTCCTGTGCTTTCAACCTGAATATTGGACTTAAACTTAATGTTGGTCCCGTCTGTTTCTAGTGCCACAATTTCGCAGTTGTATTGTCCAGCCTGCACATGTCCAGGAGATGACCAGTTGGCCTGTAGATATCCCACATTGTTGGAGAGGTCGCCGGTCACATTGGCGCCCGTTGCCCAGGATCCCGCTGTTGCTGCTTTTCCGTATGCAATCCTGCCTACCTCCCTCTGGATGGATCCTTCAGCTGTAGAAGAGAACATGAGAGCATGGTCAGATACATGTGTTTTATATATTCCTCACCTAACAGATGCAGTTAATCAGTCCTATCTATACATTGTGGCTGAAGTTACATGTTATAATCTAAACACACAAGCTGAAATATGACGTAGAATATTCCTTCAGGTCACCCCGACTGAAGATGGACGAGCAACCTCGTAGAGATTAAAGCAATGTTTCGCAATTTTCTAGAATCTTCTGGGCATCTATTGTTACTGAAAACAAGGACCTAGATCTAATTCAGATGTCTATGTGTAGGATAGTACAATATGGACCTCTACTCCTGCTGAGTATAGAGACGCCATCCATGTGTGGGTTAGTGCAATATGGACCTCCACTCGTGCTGTGTATAGAGACGTCATCCATGTGTGGGTTAGTGCAATATGGACCTCTACTCCTGCTGAGTTTAGAGACGCCATCCATGTGTGGGTTAGTAAATTATGGACATCCTCTCCTGCTGTGTAGAGAGACGCCATCCATGTGTGGGGTAGTACAATATGGACCTCTACTCCTGCTGAGTTTAGAGACGCCATCCATGTGTGGGTTAGTAAATTATGGACATCCTCTCCTGCTGTGTAGAGAGACGCCATAACATATAGTTTATCGCAGCCTGTAGGGATGTGATAGTCTATCCCAACCTGTGTGGATGTAATAGTTTTTCGCAACCTGTGGGGATGTGATAGTTTATCGCAACTTGTGGGGTGTGATAGTTTATCGCAACCTGTTGGAATGTGATAGTTTTTCGCAACCTGTGGAGATGTGATAGTTTATCCATAGACAAAATAATCACTGATAAATGTCTGCATCTCACCTCTCCTAATGACGATGGTATTCACACGATTAACACTATTCTGTGAATTTTCGTCAGCCTGTGAATAAGAATGCATCAGTTAGTGTATAACGGTCATCTCATCCACAAAATAATCATACACACAAATATACAGACGGAGAGTACAAACGTCACTTGGGGACAGACATGACACAGAGCAATGCCCCACCACATAGATACGAACGAAGGGCACGCAGCAGCAAATCTACACACTTGCTTGAACACGCAGTCACGTCATGAAGACATCTATCTAGTACTGTACTACCGAAGTAGCAGAAACAGGTTCTCGGTGTTATATTGAACATCCACGTTCACGGCAATTTGAGGGACCCAGGGACCTAGATTCGTTCATTCAGTAGCATGTCCTTTGCAGACCCTGCTCTCATAACAACCTTCCGGAAAACTTCTCGACCATAAGCAAGATGTCCCGCGTCCGATACGCCCATCTGGAGATCATCCGCCACATCCTGCACCCATATTCTCTTTGGCCTTCCTCTTCCTCTCTTCCCAGGCATACACCCCTCCACTATTGTTCTCTCCAAACTGTCGTGACGCCCCAAGTGACCAAAACGCCTCAGTTTTCCCTGTTCTATCGTCTTCAACAGTCAACCCTCTCCAATACTCAGTTCCTGAAGCATGGATGCACCTGCTCCTCTCCCTACCCAAGACACTCCCAGAACTCGTCCACAACATTTATACTCAAAGGCACCCATGCGCTGTTCCGCGTGTTCAGCAAGTGTACAGGTACCACAGGCGCATGTTGCAATGGGAAAGATTCACGCTCTTAAACATCCAATCTCCGTAGCCCTGTCTGTCCCACCCCAGAGAGTCCTAGATACAGGTGTTATACTGGACATCAACCTTCACGGCAATTAGATGGCCATGGTGACCTAGTTATAGGTGTTATAATGGACATTAACGTGCCTGGCAATTAGAGGACCACAGAGACCTAGGTGTAGGTCTTATATTGGACATTAACTTTCACGGCAATTAGAGGATCACAGTGACCTAGATTTAGGTGTTATAATGGACATTAACGGTCACGGCAATTAGAGGGCCCTAGAGACATAGACACAGGTGTTATAATGGACATCAACTGTCACGGCAATTAGAGGGCCCTAGAGACGTAGATACAGGTGTTATATTGGACTTCAACGTTCACGGCAATTAGAGGGCCTTAGAGACGTAGATACATGTGTTATATTGGACATCCATGTTCACGGGAAATTAGATGGCCCTGGTGACCTAGATATACGTCAGCGCTGCAGAAAGGTTGAGAGATCTGACTTGTATGTGGGATGATGGCGAGGCAGTGGGTTCCCTCCCTACACCGGTCTATTGCACGTCAACGTTGACTTCTGGTCCAGAATGTACTGGCAAACTACCGAACTAGAAATACAACAACAACCCAGGATTGATTGCGACTTCCTGCATTGATCATAGAACAGATAGGGACCTAGATTAAATACAGCACTTAATGGCCTAGATTAAATACAATAGTTAAGGGTCTAGATTAGATACAACAATAAGTCAGATAGGTCAAGCAACATATAAGAACCTAGATTAGATACAACTCTTGGGGGCTAGATTAGATATAACTGTAAGGGGCTAGATTAGATACAACTCTTGGGGGCTAGATTAGATACAACTCTTGGAGGCTAGATTAGATATAACTGTAAGGGGCTAGATTAGATATAACTGTAAGGGGCTAGATTAGATATAACTGTAAGGGGCTAGATTAGATATAACTGTAAGGGGCTAGATTAGATATAACTGTAAGGGGCTAGATTAGATATAACTGTAAGGTGCTAGATTAGATATAACTGTAAGGGGCTAGATTAGATATGACTGTAAGGGGCTAGATTAGATATAACTGTAAAGGGCTAGATTAGATATAACTGTACGGGGCTAGATTAGATATAACTGTAACGGGCTAGATTAGATATAACTGTAAGGGGCTAGATTAGATATAACTGTAAGGGGCTAGATTGGTTATACCATTTAGGGGCCTAGGTTAAATACAAAAATCAGTCAACTAGGTAATGAAACAACTAGGCGCCTAGATTAGATACACCACTAAGGGGCCTAGATTAGATACAACATTTAGGGGCCTAGATTAGATTCAACATTTAGGAGTCTAGATTAGATACAGCATTTAGGGGTCTTGATTAAATACAGCATTTAGGGGTCTAGATTAGATACAACATTTAGGGGCCTAGATTAGATACAGCATTTAGGGGTCTATATTATATACATCTAGGGGCCTAGATTAGATACAACAATCAGTCGAATAGGCCCCTTTGACACGCCTATCGGGAGCACTAAGCGAGCGTATTGTGGTTGACCCATCATTGTATAGAACAATATATATGATTGTTGAACCAGTAGTGTATACATCAATATATATATATATATATATATATATATATATATATATATATATATATATATATATATATATATATATATATATATATATATATATATAGTGATTGACAAATAATTGTATAGACAAGTATATATGGTGGGTGACACATAATTTTGTATAGTCAAATATATATGGTGGGTGATACATAATTTTGTATAGTGATATATCTACGGTACGTGACATATAATTTTGTATAGAACATTATATATAGTGTCAGACCCATAATGGTGTAGATTAATATATATTTATATATCTAAGTCTAATTTCTCTAATCAGTTTACGATTCTTATTTATTTCTCGTAGGACTGGTTTTCTTTGCATTTTCGTCAGAAACCATATTCCCACAGCCATCAGATGTTTTTTTCAGCCTGTCAGCTCATTGTCCACGCTTCACATCCATACAAAAGTACAGGTTCTATATAGTACCTCAATACTCTTTTTCTCGACGCAAATGACATATTTTTATTGATCAGTATGATTTCCATCTTGCAAAAGGCTGTCTTCGCCATGTTGATTCTTGTTCTAATCTCTTCAAGGCATCTCCCATCAGATGTTATGAGTGTTCCGAGATATAGTATGTCCCGAAAAGAATGCCTTCATTCACAATGAATTATTTTGACAACTGTCTGTTGCATCGTTATGAAATTTTTCCAGCCGTCTTATATTTACCCCCACTCAAGGAATATGTCTTTGATAGGTCCAACAACAACTTAAATCACCGAAAGCGGCGACATTTCTTTGATGTTTTGCTGAAAAACTAGTGATTTCTCTCTAACAAATTTATGTTTACAGTAATGAAAGCCCCGCCAATTCAGATGACACACAAGGCATATCCGGATTCGTATGGAAGTGGGTGCAATGAAAAAAGCAGCAGGGTCGGCTGCATTGCACTGGGTTTTTATCCCATATGTCTCAGTTTCTTTCCGCAGCGCGGAAAGCGTCGCACAAAGCGCGAACTCCGTACCTCCAGTGACGACCCTCGGGAGACTCCGAAAAAATGCACTCGTGAAATGAAGGACGCGGCCCGGAATCGAACATACAACCTTCGGAGCCCGAGTCAGACGGCTTGACCACTTCACCACGGAGAATCCCGAGAGGGCTGCAATGTTTAATATTAGTAAAGACAGAGAATTTACAGAGGCACGGGGTAAATAATTTGTAAATTGACAGGAAAGTAGAAGGAATATATTTCTTACCTTATTTTTCATTTCCTTCTTGTTTCTTCAGCTGCTGGTTAATAAAGTGTACACAGGTATTCATGTTAGCTTTTTATATTGAGTTCATGATAGCTTCCAAATAGCTGTGCGTTAATGTGCGTATGGAGTGACCAGAAATGATACCGCAATTTAGTCATAATGTTTCCATTTTTAGGGATCTGTTCAGCTGTCTGTGTAGTTTGTTCACACGTACACATGGGTGACAGACACGCTTTGAGTCTTCGTGAAAGATTGTCTACTCTGCTGTTTACCGTTCAGAGACGGAACATGATTACCTGTTTTGCACTATGAAAATAGTTGTCAGTGTCTCTGTAGTGGGCTTTCTTCTTAACGACCAAGATGTTGGTCCTCTTTTCATTGAAGTTTATAGATTGATTCGTATGCACGTGTGTTGTCCCCTAATTTGACAACGTTTTTGCTCTCACGTTTCTTGTTATGCCACAATATGTCAGTTTCCACCGCAATATTACTCTTCTGTTGGTATTCAATGCGTTTAGTGTGTGTGTGTGTGTTTTTTTTTAGTACTGTTCTTTGTCACCGCTGAGGGCTTGCGGAATTGAAAATTCATTACTATAGAATACAAACTGTTGCCATTGACATTGTGCTGATGCTGTAATGTTTAGGGCCTGCAATTCTTCTGAATATTTGTAGCAAAATATCCCAGTTGGTGTGCACGTGGATTAAGGTCTGCGATCTGCTCAGAATTTAATCTGTGTCGGACGATTCCAGTAGGTTGATGACTGCTCTCGGTTGCATAAAATTCAATCCATCCTTTCTCCAATAGTCCTCTTCCTCTTTCAACACATGGTCCTCACATTTTTCCAGTAACTTTTATCAATATTTAATAGCGCGGACTTGATTAGTTTCCTGACGTCAGACAATTTGAATATAGTATTGTCAGCTGCCACCTGTCTTTTAATTTTAGCCCATACAAGTTCTATAGAGTTAAAATGAGAATGGCACAGCGGAAGTCTCAAGCACCCATGACGATGCTCTTCTATCAACTTGTCGATTTGATATTTCTTGCTTTTTGGCGTCTGTTTTACAAGGGATAACAATTCTAGCTAGAAATACGCTTCTGGAAATTCGGAGTCATATCTTTATTGCTTCCTTTGTGCTCGATGCTGTAGGTATTTTGTCTTCTTGGGCAACAGCATTGATATCATGCATTGTCCATAATTGGACACAACGGTCTATCTAGGGATGGAAGCACAGTATTCTCGAGCCAATCTCTAAATACATTACCATTCATCTTATTATGATAATCCCTATTGTCTGTATGCTTTGATACCAACACGAGTCCAGCATTCTATTGTAAGCTATTATGCGTATTACCAGCATGGGCTATGACCAAAAGCTGTCCTATACTACTGGGCACATATCGCTTTATCTGTCCATCCACTGACTGCCATTCCTTATCACTTGTGTGGTGCGCATTGATCCACATTTCATCCAAACACATTATGCCATAATTTTCTTTGCGCATTTCTCTTATTTCACGTAGGTATCTGCTTCTCATGGCTCCTAAATGCGGTCGCTCGCAAAGATTATTTCTACCGCCCTTGTACTTTCAATTAGTAAAGATAATGTCCTTATAATTTTCCACAAAGTTGTTTTGGATATCTCTATATTATTGTTCTTTCTGAACTAAACCCTAAGTTTTCTTACAGTCACTGTTTCTTTGGCATCCAGCATTTTTATAATGCTGGATAATCCTGGATAAAAAATCTAAAATCTTTATAATTTTAGGGGTCTCCGTGGCGAAGTGGTCAAGCCTTTTGACTCGGGCTCCAAAGGTCGTGGGTTCGATTCCGGGCCGCATCCTTCGGTTCACGAGTTAAATTTTTCGGAGACTTCTGTGGGTCGTCGCTAGAGTTGCGGAGTTCGTGCTTTGTGCTATGCTTTCCGGCTGCGGAAAGAGACCGAGCCATATGGGATAGAACCCGGTGCAATGAAGTCGACCCTCTCGTATATCAAGTGACTTTTTAAAGCATTTTTATAATAGCTCGCCTTATGACATCTTTGTCAAATCTGTCTACAATAATCTTTCTACCTACCGTTTGGTTATTGCGTGGTGGTTTAATTCCAGATTCTTGCATCTATCGACGAAATGCCAGTCTACTCAAACCCAATGCATGCATTGTTCTTTTTTCGGAATTTGTAATAGTATAAAACAGTTTCCTGCGATCAGCTCCTTGACAAAAATATGTGTACAACTTCATAGCGATACTTTGAAGTGTATAATTTCGCATTCAATCCCATTGAAAAATATTCACACATTTCAATGTTAGCGATAAGTGGTAAGATTTAAAAAAAAACAAAAAATCAACAACAACATATTAATCAGGTTTCATGAAATAACCCAAATTTTGAGACACCTCTGAATGAACATTCCTAGTTTAAACAACGCGGGGAGTTGGTATAAGGCCAATCCCGTGAAAAAACGTACAATGTAATACATTTAAAATTATGAATTTCATCTCAGACACGTAAATTATATACCGCATATAAACAAACTTTGAAATCTGCTGTAAAGTCTTCAGAACAAAAATTATGTTGTTGGGTGGACATAATGATAAGGTTATATACTAAATCTCATAATTTTCCCTCAGTTGGTTACTGAGATATGGATGTTTATATTGGGGCGAAAAAACAAAACAAAAGACAGACTATAGTTGTACCTATTCACTTGTTTAAGAATATGGGTATTTACTACACCCTAGTTGTTCACTGTGTGCAACAACCGCATCTACTAAATGTTGCAGATCCTGCACATTGTCTGCAATCAATACTGTATCATCAGTATATCTAATGTTGTTGATGTTTCTTCCTCCAATATGGTTCAGTTCATATCTTCTAAATGTCTGAGAATATGTTCACTGTACAGGCAAACAATATCTAGAGACATTATACAAACCTCTCGCACACCTCTCATAATAGGTTGATACAGACCTACTTCATTATGAATCTCTATGGCCGCTTGTTGTTTCCAATAAATGTTTTTTTGCAAGTCTAGTGTCTTTCCCATCCATTTGTAGATCTACAAGCATCTTCATCTTCTTGACATTTGCTGACGGTCTGCAGTCACCAGGGCAGAAGACCACCCCTGTCGGGCGAGGCTTTTCTTCTGGAGCGAGCACTCATTTACGCCTGCCTACCATCGTGGAATTCGAGACCATAACCTACATATATCTGTTGGCAGCTCTTCAACTTCATCCACCACCTGCACCCATGGCTTCACGTAACGCTGATTCGGGGGTGGGGGGGGGGAGTGGAACTAGACTAAACCTGGCACATCTTGTGACAGATGTGTGAAAAGGGAGATACAGGATTATTGCAAAAAAAAAAAATCTGTCATTTACTGCCAATATAGTACCTTGCGATGTATGGCAGAGGGGTCTGAGGAATTAAGGCCGCCTGGCTAGTGCAGTCGCCGCGAACTGTGCAGGTTAGGATTTTCTTGTTTCCCCCGACAGAAAAAAATCCCACACCCTACCGAGGGATGGAACCCGGGTCTCCCGAATGAGAGACAAATCAAATCAAATCAAATCAAATCAACTTTATTAGGGTCACAAATTGGGCGCGCAGGCCCGTCTTACATTCGGCCCTTCCAATCACTCGTCTTTCGTTCATCAAGAGCATTATACATTTACATAGGAAGAAAAATAAACATTGTGAAATGAATGTTGTAAACATAAACAAGGCAAATTACCATGTTATGAGGCCCATCTCCCACCTATCCATACATCACCCCACCCACACAACACCCCCGCCTACCCACACACACGCGCACCAAGGGACACATACATACCCCACCAACCGACCCATCCCCCTCCCGCACATCCCCCACCCACACACACTGCCCTCACCTGATCCCCCAACCAAAACACACTCGCCACCCTTTCAAACATTCCCCCACCAACCCACACATCCCACGCCCATCCACATCCTACCCCACACATCCTCTCCCCACCCACACCTCAAACCACCCATCCCCCAGCCCCATCTCCATCGACAACATATTCCCCACCCACACACACAATCCCCCACCAACCCACACATCGCACATCCACTCACACATCCCCAAACCATACACACACATCCCCACCAACTGACATGTCACTACCCCCCCCCCCCACACACACCCACACACATCTCCCTAACCACCCATACATCCCCAATCCACTCACACACACCCCACCACCCACACATACAACTTCCACCCACCCACACATGCCTTAACCTAATCCCCCACCACACAATCCCCCACCCGCACATATCCTGCACATTGTCTGCAATCAATACTGTATCCCCCCACGGCCTTAATGTCCAACACTCAGTTAGCAGCTCCTCATACAAGATTTAATACACGATACAAGATTCATACAAGATACAAGATTACAGCTCGAGGAAATCCTCGATAGTCTGGTGTCATGGCACTTAAGGGAGACAACACATTAATGTATCTGTACCGTTGGAGATGGCAGCTTGTGGAGAAGCCTGATCACCCACACCTGCTGGAAGGCACTTGAAGATAATGAATATCATTTCTTTGAATCTCTCTCTGTCTATACTCTATCTCTACAGTGTCTTTTTACTCTTCACTTCTCTCGGTCTATACTCCCCTCTCTCCACCCTCTCTTTACTCTCACCCATCTATTTACTTTCCCTCAATTCTCCTCCTCTCTCTATACTGTAATTTTAAACTTTCTACACTCTTTCTCTCTCTCTACTATCTCTTTACTCTCTTTCTCTCTCAGCTCTCTCCCTCTTTCTCTACTCGCCCCCTCTATCTACGCGCACACACACTCTCTACTTTCCGTCTATCTCTTTCTATATTTTCCTTCTCTCTGTCTCTCTTATCGATCACGTGCCTCTGGGATTTGACCATTTAACAGCCCACATGCCTTGTTTAAACAAACAAAACAACAACAACAACAACAACAGCACACACACACACACACACACACAAACACACAAACAGACACAAACACACACACACACACACACACACACAAACACACACACACACACACACACACACACTCAAACAGACACATAAAATTATAATAGTGCATGCTCTACAATCGGCCAAGTTGCCTGTTCTCTCCGTGGCTGTTACTCCACCATGTCCAGGACAACATGTCCGTGGCTGTTACTCCACCATGTCCAGTACAACATGTCCGTGGCTGTTACTCCACCATGTCCAGTACAACATGTCCGTGGCTGTTACTCCACCATGTCCAGTACAACATGTCCGTGGTGGTTACTCCACCATGTCCAGGACAACATGTCCGTGGCTGTTACTCCACCATGTCCAGGACAACATGTCCGTGGCTGTTACTCCACCATGTCCAGGACAACATGTCCGTGGCTGTTACTCCACCATGTCCAGTACAACATGTCCGTGGCTGTTACTCCACCATGTCCAGTACAACATGTCCGTGGCTGTTACTCCACCATGTCCAGTACAACATGTCCGTGGCTGTTACTCCACCATGTCCAGTACAACATGTCCGTGGCCGGGACTCCACCATGTCCGGTACAACATGTCCGTGGCTGTTACTCCACCATGTCCGGTACAACATGTCCGTGGCTGTTACTCCACCATGTCCAGTACAACATGCCCGTGGCTGTTA
Organism: Cepaea nemoralis; assembly: GCA_014155875.1. NCBI lineage: Eukaryota > Metazoa > Mollusca > Gastropoda > Stylommatophora > Helicidae > Cepaea > Cepaea nemoralis. The sequence goes on from JACEFZ010010103.1 coordinate 105,502, forward strand.
CTCCACCATGTCCAGTACAACATGTCCGTGGCTGTTACTCCACCATGTCCAGTACAACATGTCCGTGGCCGGGACTCCACCATGTCCGGTACAACATGTCCGTGGCTGTTACTCCACCATGTCCGGTACAACATGTCCGTGGCTGGGACTCCACCATGTCCGGTACAACATGTCCGTGGCTGGGACTCCACCATGTCCAGTACAACATGTCCGTGGCTGTTACTCCACCATGTCCAGTACAACATGTCCGTGGCTGTTACTCCACCATGTCCAGTACAACATGTCCGTGGCTGGGACTCCACCATATCCAGTACAACATGTCCGTGGCCGGGACTCCACCATGTCCGGTACAACATGTCCGTGGCTGTTACTCCACCATGTCCGGTACAACATGTCCATGGCTGTTACTCCACCATGTCTGGTACAACATGTCCGTGGCTGGGACTCCACCATGTCCGGTACAACATGTCCGTGGCTGTTACTCCACCATGTCCGGTACACCATGTCCGTGGCTGTTACTCCACCATGTCCAGTACAACATGTCCGTGGCCGGGACTCCACCATGTCCGGTACAACATGTCCGTGGCTGGGACTCCACCATGTCCGGTACAACATGTCCGTGGCTGGGACTCCACCATGTCCAGTACAACATGTCCGTGGCTGGGACTCCACCATGTCCGGTACAACATGTCCGTGGCTGGGACTCCACCATGTCCGGTACAACATGTCCGTGGCTGGGACTCCACCATGTCCGGTACAACATGTCCGTGGCTGGGACTCCACCATGTCCAGTACAACATGTCCGTGGCTGGGACTCCACCATGTCCAGTACAACATGTCCGTGGCTGTTACTCCACCATGTCCGGTACAACATGTCCGTGGCTGTTACTCCACCATGTCCGGTACAACATGTCCGTGGCTGTTACTCCACCATGTCCGGTACAAACATGTCCGTGGCTGTTACTCCACCATGTCCGGTACAACATGTCCGTGGCTGGGACTCCACCATGTCCGGTACAACATGTCCGTGGCTGGGACTCCACCATGTCCGGTACAACATGTCCGTGGCTGGGACTCCACCATGTCCGGTACAACATGTCCGTGGCTGGGACTCCACCATGTCCAGTACAACATGTCCGTGGCTGGGACTCCACCATGTCCGGTACAACGTGTCCGTGGCTGGGACTCCACCATGTCCGGTACAACATGTCCGTGGCTGTTACTCCACCATGTCCGGTACAACATGTCCGTGGCTGGGACTCCACCATGTCCGGTACAACATGTCCTTGGCTGGGACTCCACCATGTCCAGTACAACATGTCCGTGGCTGGGACTCCACCATGTCCGGTACAACATGTCCGTGGCTGTTACTCCACCATGTCCGGTACAACATGTCCGTGGCTGTTACTCCACCATGTCCAGTACAACATGTCAATGGCTGTTACTCCACCATGTCCAGTACAACATGTCCGTGGCTGGGACTCCACCATGTCCAGTACAACATGTCCGTGGCTGGGACTCCACCATGTCCGGTACAACATGTCCGTGGCTGTTACTCCACCATGTCCGGTACAACATGTCCGTGGCTGGGACTCCACCATGTCCAGTACAACATGTCCGTGGCTGGGACTCCACCATGTCCGGTACAACATGTCCGTGGCTGTTACTCCACCATGTCCGGTACAACATGTCCGTGGCTGTTACTCCACCATGTCCGGTACAACATGTCCGTGGCTGGGACTCCACCATGTCCAGTACAACATGTCCGTGGCTGTTACTCCACCATGTCCGGTACAACATGTCCGTGGCTGTTACTCCACCATGTCCGGTACAACATGTCCGTGGCTGTTACTCCACCATGTCCGGTACAACATGTCCGTGGCTGGGACTCCACCATGTCCAGTACAACATGTCCGTGGCTGTTACTCCACCATGTCCGGTACAACATGTCCGTGGCTGTTACTCCACCATGTCCGGTACAACATGTCCGTGGCTGGGACTCCACCATGTCCAGTACAACATGTCCGTGGCTGTTACTCCACCATGTCCGGTACAACATGTCCGTGGCTGTTACTCCACCATGTCCAGTACAACATGTCCGTGGCTGGGACTCCACCATGTCCAGTACAACATGTCCGTGGCTGTTACTCCACCATGTCCAGTACAACATGTCCGTGGCTGTTACTCCACCATGTCCAGTACAACATGTCCGTGGCTGTTACTCCACCATGTCCAGTACAACATGTCCGTGGCTGTTACTCCACCATGTCCGGTACAACATGTCCGTGGCTGTTACTCCACCATGTCCAGTACAACATGTCCGTGGCTGTTACTCCACCATGTCCAGTACAACATGTCCGTTGCTGTTACTCCACCATGTCCAGTACAACATGTCCGTGGCTGTTAATCCACCATGTCCAGTACAACATGTCCGTGGCTGTTACTCCACCATGTCCAGTACAACATGTCCGTGGCTGTTACTCCACCATGTCCAGTACAACATGTCCGTGGCTGTTACTCCACCATGTCCAGTACAACATGTCCGTGGCTGTTACTCCACCATGTCCAGTACAACATGTCCGTGGCTGTTACTCCACCATGTCCAGTACAACATGTCCGTGGCTGTTACTCCACCATGTCCAGTACAACATGTCCGTGGCTGTTACTCCACCATGTCCAGTACAACATGTCCGTGGCTGTTTCTCCACCATGTCCAGTACAACATATCCGTGGCTATTACTCCACCATGTCCGGTACAACATGTCCGTGGCTGTTACTCCACCATGTCCAGTACAACATGTCCGTGGCTGTTACTCCACCTAGTCCAGTACAACATGTCCGTGGCTGTTACTCCACCATGTCCAGTACAACATATCCGTGGCTGTTACTCCACCATGTCCGGTACAACATGTCCGTGGCTGTTACTCCACCATGTCCAGTACAACATGTCCGTGGCTGTTACTCCACCATGTCCAGTACAACATGTCCGTGGCTGTTACTCCACCATGTCCAGTACAACATGTCCGTGGCTGTTACTCCACAATGTCCGGTACAACATGTCCGTGGCTGTTACTCCACCATGTCCGGTACAACATGTCCGTGGCTGTTACTCCACCATGTCCGGTACAACATGTCCGTGGCTGTTACTCCACCATGTCCAGTACAACATGTCCGTGGCTGTTACTCCACCATGTCCGGTACAACATGTCCGTGGCTGTTACTCCACCATGTCCGGTACAACATGTCCGTGGCTGTTACTCCACCATGTCCGGTACAACATGTCCGTGGCTGTTACTCAACTATGTCCGGTACAACATGTCCGTGGCTGTTACTCCACCATGTCCGGTACAACATGTCCGTGGCTGTTACTCCACCATGTCCGGTACAACATGTCCGTGGCTGGGACTCCACCATGTCCGGTACAACATGTCCGTGGCTGGGACTCCACCATGTCCGGTACAACATGTCCGTGGCTGTTACTCCACCATGTCCGGTACAACATGTCCGTGGCTGTTACTCCACCATGTCCGGTACAACATGTCCGTGGCTGTTACTCCACCATGTCCGGTACAACATGTCCGTGGCTGTTACTCCACCATGTCCGGTACAACATGTCCGTGGCTGTTACTCCACCATGTCCGGTACAACATGTCCGTGGCTGTTACTCCACCATGTCCAGGACAACATGTCCGTGGCTGAGATTCCACCATGTCCAGTACAACATGTCCGTGGCTGTTACTCCACCATGTTCAGGACAACATGTCCGTTGCTGGGACTCCACCATGTCCAGTACAACATGTCCGTGGCTGTTACTCCACCATGTCCAGGACAACATGTCCGTGGCTGTTACTCCACCATGTCCGGTACAACATGTGCGTGGCTGGGACTCCACCATGTCCAGGACAACATGTCCGTGGCTGAGACTCCACCATGTCCAGTACAACATGTCCGTGGCTGTTACTCCACCATGTCCAGGACAACATGTCCGTGGCTGTTACTCCACCATGTCCAGGACAAACATGTCCGTGGCTGGGACTCCACCATGTCCAGTACAACATGTCCGTGGCTGGGACTCCACCATGTCCAGGACAACATGTCCGTGGCTGAGACTCCACCATGTCCAGTACAACATGTCCGTGGCTGTTACTCCACCATGTCCAGGACAACATGTCCGTGGCTGGGACTCCACCATGTCCAGTACAACATGTCCGTGGCTGTTACTCCACCATGTCCAGGACAACATGTCCGTGGCTGGGACTCCACCATGTCCAGTACAACATGTCCGTGGCTGGGACTCCACCATGTCCAGGACAACATGTCCGTGGCTGAGACTCCACCATGTCCAGTACAACATGTCCGTGGCTGTTACTCCACCATGTCCAGGACAACATGTCCGTGGCTGGGACTCCACCATGTCCAGTACAACATGTCCGTGGCTGTTACTCCACCATGTCCAGTACAACATGTCCGTGGCTGGGACTCCACCATGTCCAGTACAACAAATCCCTGGCCGGGACTCCACCATGTCCAGGACAACATGTCCGTGGAATTGTATGAAAGTCAGGGGTTCAAAGATAGACATCCATGCCTGCCAGAGCCACACGTCACGTGTCATATGAATGGTCGACCGCGAGCCGGACTGTGTAGCCACTTCAGCTGTGAACTTATGTCACACATGTCAACCACTGGTTATTATTTCAGGCAGAATTAATTGACCACACTTAACAAGCTCACCTTGAGGGCACAGCGGACAGTCAACTTTGTGGTCACCCCCGGGGAGATGGTTGTAGGCGTTGCCGAGATGACGATTCTTTCACCTTTAGACACAAGATTTATTGTGATTTGTAGAATCACATCATGTTAACATCATATATGGTATCTTGCACAAAAATTTGTCAACTGTTGTTGAAAATTGTCTATATCTTCCCACACGAATGTGTTTCACTTACTATATGTTACTTAATGAGTTAGTGTGCAGATCATCCCAATTGCACATTCAATAATTCAGCCCAAAAGTGCTCGGATCCCTTCCTCGGTAAATCCCGCAGCTTGTAATGGCTAACGCCACAAATTCTGCGTTTTTATTTTATTAATCTTCTTTGGCTTCCTCCATGAGATATGTCGGTGAGACAGGCTTACGTCTTGGTGACAGATTTAGACAACATCTTTCTGACATCACCAGCGGCGCCCAGAAACCAGTATCCATGCATTTCAACAGTCCTGACCACCGTGGCGTGGCTGACATACAGGTCACGGCCATCAAATCATGCGCATCCCACGAACGGGATCGGAAGACATTGGAACACCGTCTCATCTTCCAGTTGGGCACACTCTCCCCCCACGGCCTTAATGTCCAACACAGCTTCATTTATCTCCCTACCCCACCCTCCCACCTCCCAGCTTAGGTGTAGGTTATGGTCTCTAGCTTCACGATGGTAGGCAGAGAATCTCTGTTTTTGGGAGACAATGGCTACGGTCATCGACCAGCATGGTCACTGCTAAGAAGGAAAACAAAGGCAAACTACCTTCTTTACAGATACCAATAATAGCATGTATTGCAATCTCATAGAACATAAGATAAACGGCATTATTGGGTGCAGCCTCAACCGGTAGGGGTAGTCATGTGCACCAGGAGACTCCAGACCGTTAGAAGGTGACTGAGTGAAAAAGACATTGAAAGTGGGAACTTAGAATGTAAGAACTAGAATGAGGATGAAAAATTTGATAACATTAAGAATGAAATGAGAAGAATAACTATTAGCAAGTTAGGAATATGTGAGACCAGATGGAAAGGAATTGACATTATAAAATCTGAGGAATATAGCATAACTCATTCTGGTGGAGAGAAAAAACGGCTAGGAATAGCAATCATAATGGATAAAGATAGATCAAAATCGACCAAAGGATATTAGACTGTATCAGACAGAGTATCGCTGGTGAAGTTGAGTGAAAGACCTTTTGATTTCAACGCCATACAAGTGTATGCACCAGAAGCAGACAACAGGGAAGACAGCATCGATTAATCTTATAATGATTTAGAGAAAGCCTCCAAGAAATGCAAGAATTCTGAAGAAACTATCATAATGAGTGACTTGAATGCCAAATTTGGAAATCAACAGGACGGATGCATAGTAGGCACGCATGGACTAGGGGAACAGAATGAAAGAGGTTGCAGACTTGTATAGTGGGTAGAAGAGCATGATTTGATTATTGGAAACACCTGGTATCAACATCACCCAAGGAGATTATGGACATAGAGGAGTCCTGATCATACTATCAGAAATCAGATTGATTACATTCTCATCACCAGAAGATTTCGAAATGCCTTCAAAGTTGCAAAAACTTTACCAAGCGGAGACAGCAACAGCGACCATTGATTAATCATAAGCAATTCACATATAATATTAAAGAACGTCAAATATACAAAAAGAAACACATAATTTGATCTACGGGCACTGAAAATTGAAGAGATACACAGATAAATTCAACGTAGAGGTAAAGAACAGATTTGATGCTTTGTCCAATATGGAAACAATATTTCAAGATGTCAGCGACAAATGGGAAATATTAAAGAAATCAGTCAATCAAGCTGCAAAAGCAACCACCCCAAAAATAATGATGATGGGGAGTAAGAAATGTATGACGGAAGACATCTTTACCTTATGGAAATAAAAAGAGATAACATAAAATAACCATGAAAAATATGAAGCGATCCGCAGGAAAATTAGGAAACTATGCAGAGAGGAAAAAGAAGCATAGGTTTAGGAAAATAACATCACTAACAAAAGAACACACACATCAATGGGTTGCCTAAAAACCAAAGATGGCAAAATAATAATAGAAAAAGATCAGATGTTTTATGATCATGGATAGCCAGGTAGAGATAACAACTGATCACGTGGCACATCACGAAATAAAAGTACCACTGACAGATTAAAACAGGAATTAATTGTGTATAAGATATGCATACACCACATTAAGATTAGAGCAGAGCAGACATCAACTAACCTTGACATATTGTTGTCACGGAGACAACGACAAGCAGCACACTGCAGAGAAAACCGCGATTCATTGTATCTCAGTCTGCAAATAGAAGACATCACATTAATGTACGTGAATAGAAGATATGTTGTCTCCCTGTATGTTTGTGAGCATACTACGTATTATCTGTCAGTCTGCAAATAGAAGTCAGAACATTAATGTATAGGCGTGGAAGCCATGTCTCCTTTTATGCATCTCAATACACTCAGAAAGCATGCTGAGGAGGGTGAGGACAGGCAGGCTTCGTGAAGAGTGGCTTGCTTCGCTTCGGAGGTCACGAGTAGCAAATATCACCCGGATCTTTTCTCCGGGGCATGCCGGTGTGCTGGGGAATAAACAGGCGGACAGATTGGCTGGCTCAGCAAAACTTGGTGGAGTATTGATACATGACAAGACAGACGTGGTTGCGTCCTTGAGGGAGCACGTATACACTTCGGAGGAGCAAAAAGATCACCATAGTCTGGCAAGAATGAGGCAGCGAGTTGTGATGAGGAGATCTGGCCGACGCTCGACGCTCAGAGGAAAGGCGAGACGGACATATAATCAGATTGCTACTGGAACTATTAGTGTTTCAACTCTTCGCTGGCTGCTGAGGATGGGGACGGATTGCTTATGGGAATGCCCCGAATGCTGTGATGTCGGTTCCTAAATCAATCAATCAATCAATGCATCTGAATACAAAAAGTACTGTGTGTCAGTCTGCAACTAGAAGACATCAAATTAATGTATAGGGGCGGAAGATATGTTGTCTCCTTGAATGCTTCTGAGTATAAACAGTATTGGGTGTGAGTGTGTGACCTGCATAGAAGAGCATAGTCTGCATATGAAATGCCATTGGTTTGAATGTTATAATGTGTTGTCTAAATATCTGCGTAAGTAAACTGAAATAACAATAACAAAACATTACATACGTATTAAGGGAAATGCCACTAATGCATCACACAGCTGAGAGAACTTGCACACACAAATTAACGTACATCCTGGAAAATATGTGAGGCGGAGGTGAGATGCCGTCACACGTGTGAGAGAACTTGCACACAGAACATATCACACTTACTGGAAAATATGTGAGGCGGAGATGAAATGCCGTCATACATGTGCAGGAAAGAATTCATCACAATACTTGAAAAGCAAACAGAAACAACAGACGCCAGCCAGATAAAGCAGTCAGTTTAATTAGTTACATTATCACATTGTTCTATCGCTGTGTAATGGCAAGGACAAGAAACAAGACAAGACCAGACATGTCAGACAGTTCAGAGGTTGTCGCAGATACAGGAACAATGAAAGCAATTGTTACCATGCCAGTGTTCATGAAGCGATTTATCATCATCATCATCATCATCATCATCAATATCATCATCATCATCATCATCATCATCATCATCATCATCATCATCATCATCATCATCATCATCAAGTGTGGTGACGGCTGGCAAGATCTCCGATCATCGCCACCCCCAACAGCATGTCCAATCTGCCAGCTATCCGTGACAATACACACGGATGTCCAGAAATACCTGCTCGCTGTCTTTCTCTATCTCTCCTTCCAGAAATCTCTTCAGGTGTCGTGTTCCAGTTTTCTGTCTCATAACTTCACCACCAAATGTCGACTGACTCATTTTTTATCTTTGTGATAAGTTCTTGTTGTGTCTTAGCCAGGAGGTTTCATCATTTTCCTGTATAAGCACGTCTCTCGGGCGTAGATTGTTCATGTTTTCGTCATGCTTCTGTACAAGCACATCTCTCAGGCGTAGAGAGATATGTGTACTGGTTTACTAACTGCCAACAGCTGCAGACACATGTTGAAACTGATTCTATATAACTTGCACGAATCCTCTTTCTGGCCTCCAAGGACAAGGGTTTACTGGATGAGACATGTTTCGTGTTAAAAGAATAACCAATCACGGAGTAGTAAGCAACTGACAGGAAGAAGACTTCAAGACAAACCACAATAGATATCAGATGACAAGATCAGCCAACAGTAACATGTCATCAGGATCAACAGACGGACTATTTCAGATACATGAGGACGATGTTTACTTACAGATGGATCCGAGTAGAGTGTCCAACACACGAAGTGAGCCTGGGGACTTATATAGAAGCTACCACCCACCAGCCAGGCACGGTTTGAGGCACAGATTGAAGCAATAAAATTGATGAGGCGTGCACACTGCTGTGCACAGATTAGCACGGTTGACGGACACACGATGTACCGTAGTACAAATATTATGAGTTCGTCAGTCACCGGGTAATTAGTGTATGCAAATGCGTGTATTTGCCGGTCTCCCTGGTTGAGGTGTTAGCAGCTTTCTCCTTAACCCCGAATACTCTCGTGGTTGACGTGAGCGCACGAGAATTGGAAGAGGTTCGAGTCACGCCAGTGACTTATGAGAGTATGCAGCCGATCGCTCAGAAAGTCGTGGCGTGTTGATGAGCGTAATTTAGCCTAGGAATCAACATACAGCTGAAAGATGCTGGTGTTGACCACAATATCCTGGAACAGGATGGAAACGCCGGGACAAAAATGCGTGTATTTGTCACAGGAGCGGGTCTGATTTTGTTGAACATATGGTTGTTTCCGTAGAGAAGTGAACACATAAATTACCGCAGATACTTAGAGGTGACATGTCCCTCACAAAACATATAGCTGTTTCTGTGGAGAAATGAGGAAATAAAGTATAGTAGATATGTAGAGGTTACATGTCCCTTACATAACATATAGCTGTTTCTGTGGCGAAATGAGGAAATAAAGTATAGTAGATATGTAGAGGTTACATGTCCCTTACAGAACATATAGTTGTTTCTGTGGAGAAATGAGCAAATAAAGTATAGTAGATATGTAGAGGTTACATGTCCCTTACAGAACATATAGCTGTTTCTGTGGAGAAATGAGCAAATAAAGTATAGTAGATATGTAGATGTTACATGTCTGTCACAGACTCACATTTATAGACATGAGTCTATAAGGGCTACAACTCCCGCCCAAGGGAAAGAAGTGAGTCACTCGAAGGCCAGAGTAATCTAGAGCCTTCTCGAAGGACTGGTCATTGAGTCCACTGTCCCGTGGACACTGATGTGGCACGCCTATTGCGGGGTCCATGAGGAACTCGGACAGAGTTACCACCCGTGTCGGATTGGGACATGTGTGGACCGTCAGAGGACAGACGGACCAGCAGAGAGGCAACAGGGCCTGCCTTAGAGGGACTCAATAGATTAATAGATTAAACCCATGTGTATTTGGGGTTTATAGACTAGATGCTAGATAGTTTGCTAGGATGTTTGTGATAACTATGTATGATGATGTTAAATCTCTGTGATCTGTAACTCAGCGCGGGATTGTTAACCCACTGCGCCAATGCACTGTATAGTGAACTACAATAAATGTTCGATGTTATATTGAACGGAGTTATTGTTGCCTGTGTGAACCCGAGCTCAGATACCTAGACATGAGCAAGACGATGACAGGCTTTTTGGGGGCTTATTCTCCGGTTTTGGCATAAGCTTTAACTTTACACGGCTATATATTGCCAAGTAAAACATCAAATTAATGATATCAAATTGATTTCTGTATAACAAATTGATTTTTGTACAACAAATTGATAACTTTACAAGTTTAAAATATTTGCAGCTATCTAGCGATAAAGTAGTATTAATATGAGTCCCTCTGCAGTGAGTCTCTCATTGATGTGAATAATTGAAACTATTTTTGACATGACTGTGACATTTTTTGACTGTTACTAATGTTTTCTCATTCTACGAGCAGATTGTTCCGCGAATTGTGTGGTGTGTAACCTATGTAAACTATCCAACAGTGGCGAGAGTACAAGACAACATCCCCAAGTTCTGGGATTAAAAGCTAAGTTTCATATCATGCCCATTGCAACCCTAAGCGGTACTTCTCACCATCCATCCATTTATCATTTTGCTTTGCATTGATTTGTTTGTATATTCATGACCTTGTAACCAACATAATCTTGCATTTGGATTGGCACGTGTAATAACTAAGGGAGATAACTAAATTTTCTACTCCCCAACATTTTTCTAAGGGATTTAACTTCATTAAAATTACCTACAAGTAAAAAAACAAAATGTCTACCTTAGATAAATGCATTGAGCAAGGAATAAAATTAGGTTATAAAGAAGAGAAACTGTCAGAATGGGCACAGAAGACGCACGCAGAGAACATTGCCCGTGAAGAAAGAGCGATAGAACGAGAAGAAAAACAAAGGCAAGTGCAGGCAGAAGAAAAGAAGATGCAGATGCAATTGATGCAGAAGAAAAGAAGAGGCAAATTGAGGCAGAAGAGAAAAAAATGCAACTACAGGCTCAAGAGAAACAGATGGAGCTTGAGGCGGCGGCCAAACTAGCCCAATTGAATGCCGATACACAAATAAAACTTAAGCAGATGGAGATTGAGTCCACTGTAGAAATATCTGTGAATAAACTAAGAAGCAAAGAGGAGGAACAAAAATATAACAAGTATAAAGGCCTCGTGAAGGCATTCTGCTCAGGAGATTCCATCAGTGCATACCTGGAAAATTGTGAGTGTTTAATGTCCTACCATAAGATCATAAAATCAGATTGGGCATTTATTTTAATGAGAAACTTAGCTCTGGAACCTTTAAAAGTAATAGAGACAGTGCCACAGGAAATGCGAAAAGACTATGACTATTTAAAGCAACGCATTCTCCAACATTTTTCATTAGATACTGCAGGTTACCAACAACAGTTTGCCAAATTATCCCCACAACCAAATCAAACCTTTATAGATTATGTCAGTACAGTACAAGACGTGTGTACAAAGTGGATTAACTCGGCTAAAACTAACAACAGCCATGACAAACTAAAAGAGCTCATTATTATGGATAAGATAATTAGTACAATCCCTACACCTTTTGCTAAGTTTTTAAAACAAATGGACTGTAAAAGTATTCAGGAAATCGAGTCCAAGGGGAATGCATTTTTCACAGCAAACAGAGACATTTTTCATCTAAACATAAGTCAAAACGATACAGCAGCAGCAGTAGTGAACACCAGATACTCGAAACAAACGGAAAGTAAATTTAAACCGCGCTCAAATGTCAGTAAACCAGTTAAATGCCAATATTGTAGTTTGAATCACGACCAATACGCGATGTGCGATAAATCGCCGAACTATCCTCACCACCTCAAAATGATGGTGGAGAAGCAGAAGAATAAGCGCAATGCTTACCAGAGAGCGGTCAAATGTTTTTTTTTTGCAGTAGCTTTGGGCACTATAGTCGCTTCTGTGAGGGCCGAAAGATATTAAAACAGGCCAATGCTGCACTAGTGGAAACGTCATCAGACGAAGAGATTGAATCACTGAATGATTGTGACAATCAAAACGAAAATGTAAGTGAGCTAGGAAATGCTGTGCAAATGATTGACACCATTACAGACAGTAAGTGTAACACCTGTACAAAGTTCCAACTTGACACAACATTACTATGTGGCCACACTATCCCTATTTCGAATGAAACAGCCAACGCTGCCTTGTCATCTACTGGCAAGCTAGTTTTTTCAACAGGGTTTGTAAATAACAAAAAGTGCACATTAATTCGGTATTCCGGCGCAACGCTCTGTGGGATCAAGAAAACATTAATAGACACTAAAGACTACACAGACAAACATGTGACTTGTCGCACATTCTCAGGCACTATAGAGAAATACCCCCTTGCTCTTGTCGAAATTCGAACCCCGTTCATATCAGGACGAGTATTGTGCGCTGTCCTTGAAAATCCTGTCGCTGATATTATACTTGGGAACCTGCCCAACATACGACCGTGCTCTGAAAAGGAAATCAGAGACTGGGAGCATAGAAACGGTATCCACCACCCAAACAGCGATGCTAAAGAGAAACACCATTCATGCTTGTCTCAATCTGCCAAAAGACCAAGGGAGACAACCACTGAAGTAATTCAGAAAGAATTCACCGAGGTGTACAATGCAGGGGCGGTCGAATCTGTAAGTGATACGACCAAATTAAAACCTCGAATTGAGGATGCTACCGATCTACCAAGTACCAAGCCTGTAGATGTGCAACAACACACACAACACACAAATGCAATAACACGACAGACAACCCATAAAACCAACACGACCAACTGCAGGAGTCACTAGAAATTCTATCACCCAACACTACCAACACGAATTTTGGAGATGAACAGAAAGCAGATCCTACACTTTCACCATATTTTAAGTTAGTAGGACTGAAACCAAAATTAACTAAGAACGCATCGTGGACATTTAGGCTACAGAACAATGTATTAACTAGAATTTACACAACAAATCAGACCACGATACAGCAAGTAGTGTTACCACAAGCACATAGAGAGAAAGTACTAAAGATAGCCCATGACTCACCTTTCGGAGGTCATATGGGGTACGAAAAAACTAGGGCTAGAGTCCTGACCCAGTTTTATTGGCCAAAATTTTGCCAAGACATTAAAACCTTTTGTAGATCATGTGATATATGTCAGAAACTGGTGAAAAAGGGGAAAAACCCTACGGCAGAAGTCCAACCAACTACAACTGCCTCGAGGCCATTCCAAATCGTGGCAGTTGACCTAGTAGGTCCGCTGAATCACATTTCAAGTAAAGGGAACAGATATATTTTCACTCTTATTGATGTATGTACGAGATGGCCCGAAATGCTTCCATTAAAATCTGTCTCCTCTAAGGATGTGACGGACATATTATTAAATATTTTCTCCCGTTTTGGCTTCCCGGAGAAAATAATTTCTGATAGAGGAACCCAGTTCATATCGAATGCCACCCAATCAGTAACTAAGTTACTAGGCATCAAGCAATGTTTCACAAGTCCCTATCGACCGGCCGCAAATGGTATCTGCGAGAAACTAAACGGGGACCTGAAACATATGCTATCTAAAGTGACAGCTGAAAATCCAGCCGATTGGGATATACTTCTCCCAACGGTGCTGTTCGCATATAGAGAAGTCCCGCAATCAAGTACAGGGTTCTCTCCCTTCGAATTGATGTATGGAGCGAACCCAAGAGGACCTCTCACTATTTACAAAGATATCATATCACAACCTGTAAATATCCAACTACCCATTTCTACCTATGATTTGGTCACTGACACCAGAGACAAAATCATACGTTCCTGTATACTGGCCAGAACATCACTACAGGAGAAAAGTTTTAGGTACAGGCAGTACGCCAACAGAGGTGCAAAAACAATTGTATTAAATCCAGGTCAGGATATTCTACTACTGCTACCTGACAAGAGAGATTTGCTATCAACCTCTTGGCAGGGACCTTTTAAAATTATTAGAAGAATTTCGGAAGTTGATTACGAAATTTCTTTGAATGGAAAGTTGAAAATCTTCCATGTAAATATGTTGAAACCATACTATGCTAGACAGGACACGGACACGAGTGAGCAGACACAGCGAACTGATGACATAAACGAAACGACAATTACCCAACTGAATGACACCTCGACAAATGAAGCATCGTTAACGACGCACTCTTACAACGACAAAGACGACGAAGACATATGGACATTACCGACAATATGTGATATCGACAACGACGACCAATGTGACGACATATTGACAACGATTAATCTCGACGACGACGACAATGACATCGAGGACAATTTACAAACGGTAGCATCTGTGATAAATCAGACAGACGTAGACAATACTGAAATCCCAGTACCGATTATGACTGACGACGGGAGTATAAATGACATACAAATCTCTGACACTTTGACACAACAACAGCGACAAGACATTTTGACTCTCCTTGACGAGTATAAATCTATCTTTTCTAACAAACCTGGACGCACTGACAAGATAACACATTCAATTGTGCTGACAGATCTGACACCGGTCAAATGTAGACCATATTCTATTCCTCTCCATTACAGAGCAAATTTAGACAAAGAAATTTTAGATTTAGAGAAAAATAGAATAATTCAAAAATCTATGTCTCAATATTCTTCACCGATTGTCCTGGTGAAAAAGAAGGACCAGACAATCCGTTTGTGCATCGACTATAGGGTATTAAATACAAGAACCACAACGGATGCAGAGCCAATGAACAGTTGTGAAGATCTCATTTTAAATATGGCTCAATCATCCTTATTTTCTAAGACTGATTTAGCGAAAGGATATTGGCAAGTGCCACTACACCCTACTTCTAGACATATAACAGCATTCGCAACACCCCTCGGTTTGTACGAATGGCTATATCTTCCATTTGGTCTCAAGAACGCGCCCGCCACATTTGTTAGATTAACTAGATTGTTATTGCACGGAATTAAAGATGTTCAAGCTTATATTGATGATATATGCATCCATTCTTCTAATATGACTTCTCACTTACTTACCCTCAAACAAGTCTTCAACCAAATCTCTCTTTTTGGACTTACTATCAAACCTTCCAAGGTTGAAATAGGCTATAAAGAAATAGACTTCCTTGGCCATAGAATTTCTGAAGGCAAATTGTTGACAGATGATAAAATTGTGTCGAAGATTCTCAATTTAGAAGTGCCTACCACAAAGAAACAAATTAGAAGTTTACTAGGTCTTATTAACTATTATTCTAAATTTATACCAAATTGGGCAGAACTTACTTCAGTCTTTTCTGATATGTTAACTAAAGATCATCCATCAAAAATTTGTAAAAGTACTCGCTTAGAGGATGCAATAAGCAGATTGAAACGTATTTTTTCTAATCCACCAGTCTTACGATTACCAAACATAAATTTACCCTTTATTTTGACCACAGATTCGAGTGCTATCGCAATAGGAGGATGTTTAATGCAAGAAGTGGATGGAGTGAGACACCCAATTATCTACGTAAGCCGGAAGCTAAAGAAGGCAGAGACCCGGTATGCTACAGTAGAATTGGAGGCATTGAGTCTATTATTTTGTGTATTAAGATTATCTAAGTTCCTCTTAGGTAGCCACTTTGTTGTACTCACTGACAATTCGCCTTTGTTGGTCCTTAAGCAAGGTGCCCCGAAAAACCATCGGGTACAAAGATGGTGTCTTCTTCTTCAAGATTTCGACTTCGAAATCCGCCATATCAGAGGCACTGACAACATTATTGCTGACCTATTATCACGGCAAACGAATGCGCCAGTAGAATGACATTTAGCACATCGACCATTCGCCATACTAGAAACTGTGATATTTTTAGTCTGTGTCATATAACAGTGTAACTCTACACCTGCTAGAGAACTCCCAGTGAATAGTAATAACACCTCAGTAAATAAGTTACTTATGACACCCACGAACATGAAACTTTAAGAGTCATACCTTATGAACGATACGTGAAGAGCTATACTATCAATTGCCCAAGCTCTAGAACGATCCGAGCGAGAGACATTAACAGTGTAATGATTTCAACCTGTGAACTCGCTCTGAAAATTGTAAGAACACTTTATACGCAACATTGAGAACATTCCATACTTGCTGTGGCTACGAGACTTTGCAAACAGCCGAAACAGAACTACGTCGACTACAACACTCAAGAGACAGCCATACTAACTTTAACATTCATGGCATAACACGCTAACAACAGGAGGACAACGCGCACATCATCGTTGGATTTAGTTACTTAGTTAATTAATTAATTTAATATTAAATATGTATTATATTTGCATTGAATTTTGTATATAAAATGTGTTAACCTGTAATATGTACATATTCTACCATAACATTACAGGTAGTTCCATTAATAGGATAAATCACCTTCCTATGCAAGTGTCTCTGTGTAAATTATAACCCATTTTTGACTCATCGTACAAATAGTACGTATTTTCTAAAGGGAAAAGATCTGCCTATTCCATTTTTTCTAAGGGCAATAACACTTACCTCAACTTTAATTATATATTTTAACCAAATACTATTTGGAATGAAAGATGAGTGAATGACAGAGTGGATGGATTAAATGAGAGAACGATATACTGAGCGGACAAATTGTACGCAAAACGTATTTATTTTAATTTGTCTACGTCTTTCATGTAAATTGTATTACTTGTCTAAATTGTTGATACATGTTTATTAGTTAGGTTAATATTCTTAGTTTAGGAGTTAGGATACTACATCTAAGCACCACTGCTTGGAATGCCTGATCATGTATTGCACACATTGGAGTAATTCATGATTAAGGTTATCCCAACTCGTGACGCTTGGAAATAAGCCACACATTCAGCACACACTTTACACAAACCTTAAAACTCAACACTATCAATTTAAAATACAGTCACTTTATTAGGAGCAGCAACTTATTAGTCAACACACTAACAAGCCAACAGGGACACATGTAGTCTGAGGGGATAAAATAACAACGTAACTACATATTTGGCATTATACAACATACGAGAGTAAAAATGTATTGAAATGCACACACAGATCAAGATTTGAAGGTGTACTTAATTAGCCAGGACTTCGGTCTTGTTAATCCTCTTTAATACAGAGGTTAATTGTCTTGGTATCAGTGGGGTACTATGAGAAGGACGGGTTGTAAACACAACTAGTAAACGTCACGTAACTTCGGTCAGATAAGCATTTTTAAGGACACAGGAGAGAGAGTGATCTCTTCACCAAATCAGAGAAGTGGTGTATGGGAGAATACATGAGTTTTGATGCCAGTATGTAGGTTACCAGGTTACTGTCCACCAAACTACAAACACCGACTTTATATGATTCTGTGACAGAATTAGAACAGATCTAATTACCTTATAACAACCCATCAGATCGGGGGAGAGGGGGGAATCCTGTCACAGACTCACATTTATAGACATGAGTCTATAAGGGCTACAACTCCCGCCCAAGGGAAAGAAGTGAGTCACTCGAAGGCCAGAGTAATCTAGAGCCTTCTCGAAGGACTGGTCATTGAGTCCACTGTCCCGTGGACACTGATGTGGCCCGCCCATTGCGGGGTCCACGAGGAACTCGGACAGAGTTACCACCCGTGTCGGATTGGGACACGTGTGGACCGTCAGAGGACAGACGGACCAGCAGAGAGGCAACAGGGCCTGCCTTAGAGGGACTCAATAGATTAATAGATTAAACCCATGTGTATTTGGGGTTTATAGACTAGATGCTAGATAGTTTGCTAGGATGTTTGTGATAACTATGTATGATGATGTTAAATCTCTGTGATCTGTAAATCAGCGCGGGATTGTTAACCCACTGCGCCAATGCACTGTATAGTGAACTACAATAAATGTTCGATGTTATATTGAACGGAGTTATTGTTGCCTGTGTGAACCCGAGCTCAGATACCTAGACATGAGCAAGACTATGACAATGTCCCTTACAGAACATATAGCTGTTTCTGTGGAGAAATGAGGAAATAAAGTATAGTAGATATGTAGAGGTTACATGTCCCTTACAGAACATATAGCTGTTTCTGTGGAGAAATGAGCAAATAAAGTATAGTAGATATGTAGATGTTACATGTCCCTTACAGAACATATAGCTGTTTCTGTGGAGAAACGAGCAAATAAAGTATAGTAGATATGTAGAGGTTACATGTCCCTTACAGAACATATAGCTGTTTCTGTGGAGAAATGAGCAAATAAAGTATAGTAGATATGTAGATGTTACATGTCCCTTACAGACAATATAGCTGTTTCTGTAGTGAAGTGAACAGATAAATTACCGCATATATTTAGAGGTTACATGTCTCTTACAGATCATAGAGCTGTTTCTGTGGAGGCGTTGACAAATAAATTGCCTCAGATATTTAGAGGTTACATGTCCCTAACAGAACATATGGGTGTTTCTGTAGAGACATGAACAGATAAATTACTGCAGATATTTAGAGGTTACAAGTCCCTTACATAACATATAGATGTTTCTGTAGACAAATGAACACATAAATTGCTGAAGATATTCAGAGCTTACATGTCCCTTATAAGACGTGGCACTCACACCCAGCATGTGTTGGCTGTTTGTGGTTAACAATGCAAGTTCACTGTCAGTAGTTTGTCTTCATTCATTGTCTGGCTGGACATTAGCTTTAACTAGCAGACTTACGGCCTACCCTACAGATACAGTCACCAGAAACCTTGGTGGATTGCCGTCACTCAATGTCTGGTTGGGCATTAGCTTAACTAGATGACTCTCTCCTGGCTACTTGTTGATTGCAGCACAGAACCACACAGACAGCACATCAACGTACCTCATACAGACAGCACATCTATATCTCACACAAACAGCACATCAATATATCTCACACAGACACTAAATCTATGTATCTCACACAGACAGCACATCTATATATCTCACACAGAGAACACATCTATATATCTCACACAGACAGCACATCTATATCTCACACAGACAGCACATCTATATATCTAACACAGACAGCACATCTATATATCTCACACAGACAGCACATCTATATATCTCACACAGACAGCACATCTATATATCTCACACAGACATAACATCTATATACCTCACACAGACAGCACATCTATATATCTCACACAGAGAACACATCTATATATCTCACACAGACAGCACATCTATATATCTCACACAGACAGCACATCTATATATCTCACACAGAGAACACATCTATATATCTCACACAGACAGCACATCTATATATCTCACACAGACAGCACATCTATATATCTCACACAGACAGCACATCTATATATCTCACACAGACAGCACATCTATATATCTCACACAGACAGCACATCTACGTACAGGCCTAACGTCCATTATCTCATACAGACAGCACATCTACATGCAGGCCTAACGGCCAAGATCTCACTCAGACAGCACATCTGCTTGTAGGCCTAACGGCCATTATCGCACACATATGTGCCTCAACTACATTATCAAACCATCACAAAACAATAACCAAAAATTACAAACCATGACCCCGCATATATTGTAATCACCGTAATTATCATAAACACCAAGTTAATTAATGCCTCATTAGTGGAACTTCAGCCCGTATGGGATATAATCAATCTCTCCCTCACCCCCCCCCTCTCTCTCTTTCTTTCTCTCTCTCTCTCTCTCTCTCTCTCTCTTTCTCTCTCTCTCTCTCTCTCTCTCTCTCTCTCTCTCTCTCTCTCTCTCCTGTATATAATATATATATATATATATATATATATATATATATATATATATATATATATATATATATATATATATATATATATATATATATATATATGGTATGAAGATGGTGGAAATCCTGTTCGTCCGTTAGGAACGAACAGTGTTTTTTGTCCGATAGGAAGATATTCATCAACAGTTTCAAGTTATCAACGACTTTCGGTTCACAGTCGGAAGTTTTGGCTCTAGTTCTGTCGCGGAGTGCTGTATCAGAGCTCAGATCAAAAGGTAATGTTGCTTCGTAAGTATAACTGAGGGATTCCCAGCTAGTTATCGCGAGCTACAGTTCTCAAGCCAAGCATTCCCATGGTAACAATCGCATATTGATTTCAGTGATCAGTCGCTGTCAACTGCTGTTTCGTACAGACAGGGATCATCTACACACCAATAGTCTACTGATTCACAAAACGTGTCGTCTGTAGATCAATTATACATGGGGACCGAGGCTTACGGTGCTGCACAAGTCTCACCAACAAATGCTTATGAAGTGCTAGACGATTTGTGACTCAAGAAGATGTGATTTTTTCCAGGGGGACTATAGAGTCGGCACCAAATTTCCAGAGTTTTCATAGAACGCCCACCTTCTACTCCTTTGGTCGGTCAGTTGCGGCCAAACGTTTGCCTACCTGCGTGAAACAAGTCGTTAAAGCTACAACACATTCACGACGAGCTGCTAGACTCCCCACGAGCTCATGGGTCTCCTCAATTACGTTTTGAACAATTATATATCGAAATTTGGTCACAACAACGCCACATCTGTGAAAAGTTTCCCCTTAAATAACTATCAGAAGCTCTCAAGCTGACGCTAGGCGCATATCCACAACATGCCTTCCGCGAGAATCCCTAAGCCAGACCCTGACGAGAGCAAATACTCGAACTATCCTGGTACACGGATCTCGGTTCCAGAACTTTGAGGCAGCGTACATGTGGATTTACCACCCTTGAGACACTCTACCCCAGATTCAAACATTTTCAAAATTTATGGATTTGGAAAAGCCCAGTGATCAGTCAAGTAGTTAAAACTACAACACATTCACGACAAGTTGCTAGACGCCCCACGAGTTCCTGGGTTTCCTCAATTACGTTTTGAACAATTATGTATCGATATTTGGTCACAACAACGCCACATCTGTGAGAAGTTTCCCCTTAAATCACTATCAGAAGCTCTCAAGCCGTCGGTAGGCGCATACCCACAACATGCCTCCCCCGAGACTCCCTAAGCCAGACCCTGACGAGAGTAGTTACTCGAACTATCCTGGCACACGGATCTCGGCTCCAGAATATTGAGGCAGCGTACATGTGGATTTACCACCCTTAAGACACTCTACCCCAGAAAGTAGCTTGATATATGGGAACTTGAGTGGCACTGTACCGGCCAATTAAAATGCATACTCCTTGAACTTCTTCAGGCTCTGGATGAATGGCTACGCTCAGGGCAACAATCAATTCTAGGTTACTCAACTCTAGAAGATAAAGATCCTATGATGTTTTCTTTGACGGTCAGAAAGTGTTTAGGCTGGACGATGATAACTTTCATGCCGTTGTCAAATAAAAGGATCTGGCAATGATTATGTTTTATGATCCACTCGACCCCCAAACTGATGCGACCTAGGCTAATTAAAAAAAAAAAAAAAGCGGCAAGACATCAAGACAGCGATCAATTTGTGGCAGTGGACTGCCAGTGATATTCCGATCTATGTAAGTGCCTGGTTTTAATACAAATCCCGCCAATGTTCAGAATCCACTCTTTTGGGAAAGTCCTGGGCACCATCCGAGAGACGAGCATGTTCGATGACAAGTCCTTGATACAACATCTGGACATTCGGAATGAAACTCTGGTTACAACTTCCAAGCGAACCTCCAATGCACCCAAGCTGCCGGTTACAGAATCTATATGCACTGTGGCTAGAATATGTGGCTTTAAAAAAAGAACACACAAGGCTAATTCATAAATCCCACCTCATCTATTGACATACGGCAGAAGTCATGTGGATTATCCTGATTGTCAGTGTGTATTTTGGTCACATGTCGTACTGCAGAGCTCAACGTATATAGTTTAGTGTACAGATTATCAGATTACTGTTGTTGTCACTGCTTCCTTTGGTGACGAGAGTAAGGTTTCCATGGTGTGGTGACTTTCACTATGTACTTACAATTTGATAGATGTTTTATTACATTGGTTTTGTTCCCTGTATACATGTATATTCTGTGTTCGCCAGGAATGAGGCGCTGGAATCTCTTGCCCCCGGGTAGATTGGGCCCGTTAGCTAATAAAGCGGCCAATCTAGGAGATGGAAAACTCCGATTATAAACCCCTAAGTTTAAGGTGGACCGACGTGCCGAGGACTGAATGGCCACGGGTGAGTTGGTCGTGAACGTGGAACGTCTGGTATGCGGGCGGGGCGGCGCCAGGCGTATGGACTCCTGAGGGACATCCCCTGCCCCTTCCCTAGTAAGCAGGCAATGCTAGGGTGACCGTTTATTTCCTGCAATATCCAAACTTTGCCTATGGATTTATTTAAACACGGGAATCGTCGCCGGAGCTACGGAGCACGTGCTCTGCGCTTGACACATCTTTCAGCGGCTAGCGAAGAGAGGGTGAGGAGGAGAAGGCGAGGAAATGGTGTGAGAAGAAGACATAGAAATAGGAGGGCAGGCGCCAGGAGAACAAGACGAAAAGTGGAGAGACTAGGTTTCAACCATGTAAGAGTGGGATACTGGAACTGTCGTAGTGCCAGGCAGAGAGGTCCTGTATTGGAGAGGCTAATATATGATTTTGATGTCCTCATGCTCCAGGAGTTAAATACAGATAAATACCATTGCCCTGGGTACGTCAGTTATATAAACCCCACTGGGCAGAAGAGACATGGGCAAGGTCTGCTGGTGAAGAAAGGAGTAAAGCATGTGGCACTTGACTTGAGCCAGTGGAATCACAGTGCAAGAGAGGTCCAGGGTATACAAATGGAGATTGGTGGCTTAAGTTGGAACATCATAAATGTATATGCCACAGTGGACTGTTTTGTGAGAAAGGAACAATGGGACTGGCTTAGGGAATTAGAGGACTTACCAGGTGATAGGCTACTCATATGTGGAGACTTCAATGCGAGAAACAGAGATTGGGACAGTAGTGGAGAAAATCGACAAGGAATTGCACTTGCGGATGCCATGGTGGACTCCGAGGTGGTCTGCATAAATGATGGTAGGCCGACTAGAATGGCAATGAGGCCTGGCGATGCAGATACTGCTATTGATTTGGCACTTGTCTCCCAGTCATCAGTCCTTGATGTAAGGTGGACTGTTTTGAATGACCATGGGAGTGATCACATGCCATGCTCAGTCCTGATCTCTAAGTCCAGGAAAGTTAAGGCTGGGAGAGCGCGCAGAACCTTCCGGTATGAGCGGAGCGACAGCCTTCTTGGACGCCTCAGACAAGGGGCATGCAACAGGACTGTTAAAACTCCTTTTTTGCAGCCCCCATGGTGGACCCCAGAAGTAGACAATGCGTGGAAAGCAAAGAGAGCTGCAGTGAAGCAGCTAAGGAAATTGCGACAAACACACCTAAGCTCAAGAGAGGAAGTGGACATAGCGGAAAATGACAAGAAAGACAAGGTGGAGGCTTTCAAGCGATGTGCTGCAGAGGCCAAGAAAGTAAAATGGGAATGTTTTATGAAGGAGATTGGAGGTGATAAAACACTGCATAAATTCTGGAAACTGTACAGACAAATGCAAAGAAAAGATCGGCCTATGACAGTGGGAACAATTTATAAAGAGGATGGGGTACGCTTGACAACAGACAAGGAGAAAGGGGAGGCGTTTCTCCAGAGATTTTTAGAGCAGACCAATCATAGTGATGCGGATACCAGGGATGCAGTTAGAGTGGAATTATCTGGCACAATAGAGAATATGCCTTACGAAGACATCATACTGTTTGAAGATGTTAAACATATTTTGCAGAAGGCAAAAGACACGGCACCAGGGCCTGACAGTGTCAGGTATGGCCACATGAAGGCTTTGAGCGATGTAGACCTGAAGGAGATGGCTGGCTGCTTTAATCAGAGCATTAGGACAGCGTCAGTACCGCAGGATTGGCTGCATAGCTATCTCATCCCTCTCCCAAAACCATACAAGGATCATTCAAAGCTTGCCGGCTTTAGGATCATCACCCTTCAAAATACATTTGGGAAGGTTTTAGAGAAGATGGTCGCTGTTAAGCTGCAGGATTTTTTGTAAAGTGGGAAGCTTCTTCCAAGAGGCCTGGGGAGCTACAGGCCAGGAAAAGATACCTGGTCAAATGCAGCCACCTTTGCCTTTGACGTTTATGAGGGGTTCCAGAGTAGACAGGAAACGTTGGCGGCAGCGCTTGATCTCGAAGATGCGTACAATAGAGTTCACTATGATATTTTGATGACCGCACTTATGGAGAAGGGGGTCAATCCCTGGTTGGTGAACTGGATAGCAGCCGTCCTGCATTCTCGTCAAGTTGCTCTCCGTCTGGGTGCATGGACCTCAGAGCCACATATTTTAACCCCGGGACTGCCACAGGGATCTGCAATCTCACCGGTGCTCTTTAATGTGTATACGAGCAAGATTGCATACCTAGAAGCACCAGGGGTTGGAAGAATACTAACATTTGCAGATGATATTCTTGCATATAGGCCACAGTTAAGGGTCAGCGACTGATAAGAGGGAAATCATGGATGGCTCAGTCAGAGGATACGATCAGACAGGTGTGCCCCTTGGAGAACATTAGGCGTGAAGAGGAGTGGGTCAGAGTGCCAGCGGAGCAGTCAGAATTGTGCAGAGTTATAATAAAATTAAGCCGGGACTGCAGGGAATGGCCAGCAGGGGCCACGGAAGTGGAAATCCAGCAACTAATTCAGGACAATGCTCACTTCGGTGATGTGATTATCTAAACAGATGGTTCGGTGTCATGAGGTGAGAAAAGTGGCTGGGGTTCATAGCCAAAGCCAATGGTCGACGTTTGGGGCAGGAGAGCCTGGCATATGATACCACAACATCCAGCTTAAGAATGGTGGTGGAGGCGGTCACTGTGGCTCTGCGCTGGATGGAGAATACGACACACACACACACACACACACACACACACACACACACACACACATCGTGATTGTATCTGACTCAGAAAGCATGCTGACGAGGGTGAGGACGGGCAGATTTCGTGCGAAGTGGCTTGCTTCGCTTCGGAGGTCACGGGTGACAAGCATCGCCTGGATCTTTTCTCCGGGGAATGCCGGTGTGCTAACTATATATGCTATCATAACAAGTCTTCTAGACGTTGACGGAAGAATATTACATATTACGTTTATTTGACATATACGTTTCACATTTGCTAGATGAAACAATCTGATCACCACCGAACAATTGCTCATTATCACACAAATACCCTGCCAAGAATCATGCAAATATTTAAGAAGAAAATACAACCGGAAACGAGAAGAAATAATGTGGCTTTGTAGAAGACAAAGCTACAATAAATGTCCTCTCTCGCTGAAAACATAAATGTGACCTTCGTTAGCAGTAAACAAAGACCTTCACGTTTCCTTCATCGGTTACACAAAAGTTTTATATAGAGCAGGACACGTCGACACAATAACGGTGCTTCATTCTTCTTCTGTCATCCTGTACTCTGCCTTTGGGGTAAGGGCCCTATACCAACTAATTTCCAGCTCTCCTGTCCTGAGCTATCCCATGTCCTCTCAGTATTATTCGTATCTGTTTCTACTTTCCTCCTGTGCATGTTGTTAGGTTGAACTCTATTTTTGTAGCCTTGTGCATTCCATATTTTCAGTTATACTATTCTCAGGTTTTCTCAATACATGTACTATCCCGCGCCAGCATCTTGTCTTCAACTCTTGGCTGACTGGTATTCGTCTAGTTCTCTCCAAGAGCTTCACTTTGGTGATATTCTGTCATACCACTTTATTTTTTCTGTTGTGCACGGACACCATTAGTGTATATATGGATTGATTGATTGATTGATTGATTGATTGATTGATTGATTGATCTAGGAACCGACATCGCATATATATAAAATGCATTTGTAATCGTTTTCTTTGTTCGCTGTGTTTGTGATCCATATGGTAGTAATGATTTAAAGTTAGAATTGGAAATTCCAAGTCTGGCGCGAAGTTTCATTTAATTTCTTTAGACTTCCTGGTGTTTGACACGCTCCCCTAGCCTGCTGTATTCTTATTCTGATGTCTTTATCTATTCCACCATCTTTATCTGTTCCACCATCTTTATCTGTTCCACCATCTTTATCTGTTCCACCATCTTTATCTGTTCCACCATCTTTATCTGTTCCACCATCTTTATCTGTTCCACCATCTTTATCTGTTCCACCATCTTTATCTGTTCCACCATCTTTATCTGTTTCCACCATCTTTATCTGTTCCACCATCTTTATCTGTTCCACCATCTTTATCTGTTCCACCATCTTTATCTGTTCCACCATCTTTATCTGTTCCACCATCTTATTCTACATTGTTATCTAAGTAGGTGTGTGATGCCTGTCTCTTGAAGTGGGATGTACTCAAGGAATATCAGGTAACTATGTGCTTTATTTATTCTCATTATCTGTCTGTATGCATTTTTAAACTTAGTTGTTGTGACATCCCATCTAGTGTTGTTAGTTTATCGTGCATCTCATTTAGTATATGAAACAGGAGGACAGTATTGTCAGTAATGTCCCAGGTCATAGCACTGCTTTGTGCGGGGATACCATTGGATTCAATATATGACAGTGCTGATTGTCTTCATAATCCAGTCTACAGTCAGTAACAATAGTAGAGGTGGCCAAAGGAGTCCCTGTCTCACTCCTGGATTTATTTGAATGCCTGTGTGAGTTTTCCTTTAGGGAGGACTCTGCACCCCATGTCACAACAAAACGCCTATATTCACTCCAGAAAAGGGCAGTGCGTTTAATTAATGGTGAAAAGCTTACCGACAATTCTAACCTATATAAACGTCTCCGGTTACTGCCACTCCACAAGCGCATGCTTTTTAATAAGACCAAACTAATTCACAAAATCCTATTTCAAAATGCTCCAAGCTACCTTTGGCCATTGTTTAAATATAACGCTAGACATAGCGAACGACTAAATATACTTCATGTCCCTAAACCTAGGATAGACTTATATAAAACAAGCTTAGCATACTCTGCCGCTCAGTTGTGGAACAATCTTCCACAAGAAATCAAAGACACCACCAATCATGATACATACATTCGCAACCTGTTTGAACACTACCTTAGTACAGACTACATGCCCCCATAAACAAACAACACAAAAAAGACAATAATGGTAACTTATCTCAAACGACAACTAGCCAAAAAACATTCCCTTATGTATGGCACGTTACACCCTCCTTAGGTATTTATAATGCCCATGTTAAACACTGCCTCAGTGAGTCATTTTGTTATTGATTATTTTTCATGCGTTTTATGTTCTTTTGTTGTCAAAAGTTGCTTCATAAGTGATGTTGAATGAAAGAATGTATGAGAGGAAATAGAGAAGAAGGGCAGAATGTCAGACGGGCCTGCGTGCCCAATTCCTAACCCTTTGAAAATAAAGACTTATTATTATTATTATTATTATTGCCTTTAGTAAGTTAATAATTTTCACTGGTATTCCATAATGCCTCAACGATTTTCAGATTCCCCATCGATGCTATCGCAGACTGTTTCATAATCAACAAATCCAAAATCCAGTGGAGAGCTCATTCGACGCTTTGCTCTATTATTACGGAAGGTCTTACTATCTTTCTTTTTAGTTTTAGTTGTAGTCGTTGGATCAACATCACGGCACACGGGTTTAACCCATAAGTGCTCCGTTTTCCTCCTATACTCAAACCTGAGTCTGGAGAAACTCAGCTTAGTGCACAAACCCCGTAGCACCGGCGAGGCTCCTGAAATTCTTTGGGTAGATTTTTCACTCACTCAATGAATCCAGAAAGTCTTTTAAAGAACTGAAGTCAATGAAACGAGGGCACCAACAAAACACATATGGTTTAAAAGACAAAAATGGGAATATGATAAATACCAATGAGGAAATGTGCAACACATGGAAAGAATATTTTATTGAATTACTAAATTGTGAAGCTCCAAGTAACATTTTCCCACAGAAAGAGGTTCTAACATGCGAACCACAAATTGAAGAACCTACATTTGAAGAAATCCTATATGTAATCACACGACTTAAAAACAATAAGGCAACTGGGACTGATGGAATTGCTGCTGAATTTATAAAGGCAGGTAGCCATGCATTACATCTAAAGCTATACGAACTAATAATAAAAATCTGGAGGACAGAAGAATTACCCCATGACTGGAAAGAGTCATTATAGATACCTATCTTTAAGAAAGGAGACAAGTTCCAATGTGTAAATTATAGAGGAATATCACTACTGTCCACAAGCTATAAGATACTATCCGCAGTATTACTAAATAGACTAAAACCATATTCAGAAGACATATTAGGTGACTACCAGGCGGGTTTTTAGACAAAACAGATCAACAATAGATCAGATATTTATCTTACGACAAATAGCCGAGAAAAATTGGGAATATAAAGAGATCTCCATAACATTTTTGTGGATTTTAAAAAGGCTTATGATAGTGTCCATAGGAATAGTCTATGGAATGCTATGCAGGAATTTGAAATACCAAGGAAGTTAATCAACATGACCAGACTATGCATGGAAGATACTTATAATATAGTAACATATAAAGGCAGGAAATCAGACCCCTTTCAAATAACATCTGGCTTGAAACAGGGTGATGCACTATCGCCGCTACTCTTCAATCTGGCTCTAGAGAAAGTTGTAAGGAAGATAAAGGAGGAATGTGATATTGGAGGAACATCCAAGCTGCTTGGTTATGCAGATGATATAGATATTATAGGGCAAAGTGAACAAAAGACATTGGAAATATTGACTCACTTAAAGGAAAAAGCCCAACAGGTGGGGCTGGTTATCAACCAAGATAAGACAGAATATATGGTAATTTCAAGAGACGGAATGGCTAAAAACTCTGGCCACATACAAAAAGATAAAATCACCATTAAAAGAACGGAAACATACAAATACCTGGGTACAATCTTCAACTGCTCCAACATCATAAGGGAAGAAATACAAACTAGAATCAACTCTGGAAATAAGATATACTATGCACTACAACATCTACTAAAATCAAAGGCGCTATCTCGTAACACCAAAATCACAATATACAAAACACTGATCAGACCAGTTGTGCTGTATGGCTCTGAAACCTGGAGTATAACGAAAGGAGACGAAGCCTTGTTACAAACCTTTGAGAACAAAATTTTAAGACGCATCTTTGGACCCATTAGGGATACACAAAGTGGAGAGTGGAAAAGAAGAAGTAACAAAGACATTTATGATCTGTTTAAGTCCCCGCTAATCACTGGTATCATGAAGGCTAATAGACTACAATGGCTGGGGCATATAGAAAGAATGGAAGATAATAGGGAAACAAAACTCGCTTACACTCAGGAAATAAATGACCGTAGACCCCGAGGTAGACCAAGAAGACGGTGGAGAGATAATACATGTACAGACCTACAAGCAATTGGAATCAACGACTGGCAAGAGAAGGTCCACCAGAGAGACGAATGGAGACGGATTGTTTTTGCAGCAAAGAATCTCAATGGCTCGGAAAGCTGATGAAGAAGAAGAGAAGATTTTTCACTCGAAATTTTGCCCGGGCAGCGCCGTTAGGCTACTCTTTTCCGATTTCCAACTGCCAAGGGATTTTTTGCGTGCGCAACAATACACACGGGTGTCCGATCTCATTACCCAGAGACCAGGGGAAATTACTGAAAGTCCACGTGGAATTTTTAAATAAATCCCGGTCTTCACCGGGGCCTGAACCCGGGACGACCTCCAGCACTCGAGGCGGACACCATACCTAGAGATCACTCAGCCCCCCCCCCCCCCCCCCCCCCCCCCGAGTGAGAGTCACATGTCCTTAGAAAACACCCGGGAAGGTTGACCCTTTCAAATAATGCCCGCAGAACTCGGATGTGTATCGCAACTCTGCTGTAAACAGACAACGCAATCACGTACGAAAAAATAGTATAGATATAGTATAGATATATATAGTATATAGCATATATGTATATATATATATATATATATATATATATATATATATATATATATATATATATATATATATATATATATATATATATATATAGTCTTACTATCTGGTCAGTGCAGTATCTGTCAGATCGAAAATCTGAATGTTCATACCTTACATGTCTGTCAATGGCATGTGTGACGAAGGATTATACCGTCACCTGGGTCTCAGTATCTGTCAGGTGGAAAATCTGCCAGTTCAAACCTGACATGTCTGTCAATGCCATCTGTGTCGAAGTACGATATCGTCTCCTGGGTGTCACATTTTCTAGATACCAACTACAGGCGGGTCTAGCTATTTAGTTTACGGAATCAGTAATTGCTGGTTCAGAAGGAGGCACAAAATAGTTCAGTCAGTGGATTTCCGTCACGACTTTCTCTTTTCTGTCAAGGCCTGACTACAAGCGGGTTTGATTGTGGTAGCTTTGTCCCGTCTTGTTGAGAGCGAAAACTAGCTACACTGTTTGTCTTTCTCTCAAGCAAGACGTTGACAACGAAAATCTAGCCACGCTGTTTGTCTTTCCCTCAAGCAAGACGTTGACAACGAAAATCTAGCCACGCTGTTTTATTCCAGCAAGGAGTTGACAATGAAATCTTCTTCTTCTGCGCTCATCCAGAGAGGTTTTTTTTCGTACGTGATTGCGTTATGTCTGTTTACAGCAGAATTGCGATGCATATCCGAGTTCTGCGGGCATTATTTGAAAGGGTCAACCTTCCCGGGTGTTTCTAAGGACATTTGACTCTCACTCGAACGTAATTGCGTCGTGTCTGTTTACAGCAGAGCTATGATACTTGCGCCTTTCGGCCGACACATTTGTTGACCGGGTTAACCTTTCCGGGTTTTTCGAAGGACATTAGACTCTCACTGTTGTGGTGTCATCTATATCCTAGCTGGTCAACTTAGAACGGCCTAAGACATCACGGTCAACTCTCAAGGGAAAGCAGCGACAGACCATGGGCATTCCCCGCCACCCAAGGGGGCTTCCATATTTGCAGAGCCGACACATAGCGCTCTGGCTCTGGGCTCACCCAAGGAATCGTCACGTCCTGCACATGGCTACTTAGCCTCACTTCCGTATATTGGGAACTCCGTTCACAATAGGCATGCTCCTCCGAAGACCAGGAGGGACCCGTGTGGAGATGACATTCACACAGCAAGCTTTCGCTTCGGACTTTCACGTAATGAATTCGCTAGCCAAGCACTATTCCATTTCGTGCCACTGGGATACTTTGTCAACCTTGGATAACTCTCACTCAACGAGCATTTGATACTGACTTTCCTCGTAATGGATTTTCTAGCCTAGCAATGTTCCATATTCTTCCACTGGAGCGCTTTTTCACCTTGAATAACGCCCACTCGATTGGCGTTCGATGCTGACTTTCCTCGTAACGGATTTACTTTTATGATGTTTGTCCATCAAGACTGTTGACGACCATTCATTTCATCCACTGCGGTTGAAAGTATGGAGCCGTGAGTTCTAAGTTGGCTGATAAGGCCTATTTTAACTCGAAATGTTCTTTGACAATGTGGGCAAAGCATGCTTGACGTTCCAGCAGTGTGTGCGTGTGTGTGTCTCAATACACAATTATGTCAGGTTATGTTTGCATATATTTTGATTGATTTAGAAGGTTGCTTAAGTGTGATTTAGCTTGAATTAGACAGGACTTCTGATTTTGTTATTTAGTTTCAGTTAGATTTGCACTCTGTCGAAAGAAACCCTGGTGGAACGTCTTCATATCCATTTTAGATCCGCCTAGATTCAATAAACAAGGAATTTTAAACTGCATCTACAAATCCCGTTCTAGAAATGAATGCAAAACGTAAACTTTAATAAATTCTTAACTATTATGTACAGACAGTACTAAGTACACACATCTTTAGAAGAAAGTGCAGGATTAGGAAAAGGAGGAAGAAGAAGAAGATCAAGAGCAAGAAGAGGAAGCAGTAGCAGAAAAAGAATAACTTTTACCAGAGAGTTCTTCATGGTTATTAGTTATATCCTGCTTCATAGGCGTGTCTTAACACTTTTAGCCCTCAGAGATACATCTTAAGGCAAACTTGTGGTGTATTCGAAACAGGAAGTATGCCGTGAGTTGTGTTAGTTTGTTTTATAACATAGTGTTTTACCTAAGTAATGAGACAGCAGATGTCAAATACACTGACCAATGAAACAATTTATTAAACTGAAATGTTATTTTGACCTCTAAGGAGTAACATACCCACCCGTGCTATTCATTTAGTATACAGTGATTTAAGACTGCTAGACAATTAAATCTTCCTGTTTGAAACCAGCTAGTTTGTCAGACATCTCCAATCATCTACCTTATCTGGCAAGACCGGAAGCGTGGCTAGTACCGGTAATTGATTTTAATTCTTTCTTAATTGGGCATAGCCTACGATGGGTGACGGTGTGGTATTCTGTTATGATAACTTGGCTGTGTCCAGTGTGTGCCGCAAAGGTTACACACCCGCTTCACACGCGTGATCCGGGGCTTGTTTCCGGATCCGGTCAGGGATATGCACTACTGACGAGCTCAAACGAGAGCGAAACTCGAGTATAGTGCTTCCATATTAACGTGGATATGCCTTAGGTTCATGCCAGAATGCGATCAACGTAGCCAGTGGTGGGTTATGCTCAATATATTAATTCTTTCATCAGTTACGGGCAGTAACTCTCAAAGCCACTTCTTGTAAAGTGGTGAAAGTATATCTACGAGTTTCCCCGAAGTCTGGTATAATGGATTTACGCAGTTTCTTGGAATATCTGAAGACCTAAGATACCACTTCATTATGTCGTGACCTGGAATATCTGATGGCCTGAAACATCACTTCTTTAAGTCGTGACCTGGCATATGATAATACCTAAAACAACACTTCTTTAAGTCATGACCTGGAATCTGAGAAAGCCTACAACCCTACATGATCAGACCCCTAACACCAGTATCTGCCGCGCGACTACCTGCTTACCTGGATAGTGTTTGATATTAAAATAGTTTTCTGTTGCTGTAGACCAGGCCAGTTTGACATCGCCCTCTGTATTGTGCCAGGTATTTCGATACCTTTTGTATAATATTCAAAAGCGTTCCATGAAAGCCACAGTTCACAGATTATTCTCGGGTAAACTGTTTTATAAATAGTGTAAGACTGTAATGTCCAGTTTGTAAACATTCTTTTCCGAACATAAACAAAGACCCCCAAAATGTCCACGTCCTTTGAAGGACGTTGTAATTTTGGTTGATTTTATGGGCACTGTTACGTCAGTGGTTTGTCGCAGTCTCTTAAACAAGAAGTTCCCGTTCAAATCTAACGGACGGGTGTGTGGATTGAACCCACTACTCCATCATCAGCATACGACGGTTTACACGCCGGTGCATTAAACACTTCAGCCACGATGACCTCTAAAAGCGCTACTCATTGGTCGTAATGTTATTCACTAGTTTATTGTTGTTTTACCAGTTATATTTGACAGTAATGTATTCACTAGTCTATTGTTGTTTTACCAGTTATTTCTGACAGTAATGTATTCACTAGTTTATTGTTGTTTTGGCAGTAATGTTATTCACTTGTTTATTGTTGTTACCAATTATCATTAACAATAATGTATTCACAACAGTACATTCACTAGTTTAATATTGTTGTTACCAGTTACCGTTGAAAATAATGTATCTGTTTAGTTATTGTTACTGAAACTTGTTTCATTGAAATTCATGTATTCAAACATTTTATTTTGTTGTTTCAGGTTCTTCTTAATCGACTGACCCCTCTGGTAGCTCTCTGATGAACAAAAACTCGACTTCATGACACATATCGCAGTGTCAAATTGCTGCTCGTTCTTGCAGCCCACACTTTGTAAACCCTCGAATCCAAACCCTTATAGTCTGGCCACTATCCTACCTCGGCTCCTATTACGTTAGCATATTTTCACCCATCATCATCAGGTGCCCTGCCAGCTGGCGTATGCGTTCATGGCTATCCACAGAT
Source organism: Cepaea nemoralis (assembly GCA_014155875.1). Classification (NCBI taxonomy): domain Eukaryota; kingdom Metazoa; phylum Mollusca; class Gastropoda; order Stylommatophora; family Helicidae; genus Cepaea; species Cepaea nemoralis. Next base: position 139,855 of record JACEFZ010010103.1, read on the forward strand.
CTTGGTCTTTGGTTGTCTGGATCAACTCTGCTGCTGATATTCCTCCATGCATCCGTCTCAATCCTTCCCCTTCCAGCATAAGTTCTCTTGGTCTGCCTTTGCCTCTCTTCCCCTCGATCTTTCCAGTTGTCACGGTGTTCTCCAATGTCTCTCTTCTCATCACATGACCAAAAAAAGATGTTTGTCTCTTTCTTAATGTTGTGTATAATTTTATATTTTCATTAGCCTGTTTCAGGCAGTCTTTGTTAGTTACTCTGACAATCCAAGGAATTCGCAACATTCGTCTCAGGAACCACATCTCAGTTGCTTCTAATTTCTTCTTAATTTGTTCATTTAGATTCCAAGATTCACTGCCATACAGCAAAACTGGTTCTACATAGCATTTCAGCACTCTCTTTCTTACATTCAGTGATAGTGACATATTGCATAAGATACTCTTCATTTTCTTAAATGCGGCGTTTGCTTGCCCTATTCTGCTCTTAATTTAAGTTGTACATCTTCCATCTGATCTTATAAATATCCCTAGTTATCTACAGTTATAAACTTGGTTAAGCATTTTTCCTTCTATATATGTCACATTTTGGTGTCACTATTTTCTTTGATATCACCAATGTTACTGTTTTCTTGATATTCAAGGAGAGTCCTTTCCTTGCACTCTCTGTTACTACAACGTCTAATAATTGTTGTAGGTCTGTTGATTTATCCGCCACCAATACTGTGTCATCTGCATAGCGCATATTATTTATATTGTAACCTCCATTTAGTATTCCTGGCTTCTCTTTGATCTCTCTCATTATTACTTCGCTATATAGGGAGAAGAGATCTGGTGACAAGACACACCCCTGTCGTACTCCTAGCTTTATTTGTTCGTAACTGCCCTCTTTATTTCCCATTTTAAATGCTGCTACTTGGTTCCAGTAAATATTCTTTATTATTCTTAAATCTTTTCCATCAATGATGATATCTTCCAACATTTTAATCAGTTCCTAATGTTTTACTTTATCAAATGCCTTAGTATAATCTATGAAGCACAAATATATGTCTCTATGTTTCTCTATTGACCTTTCTATTAGTGTCCGTAATGTATAAATTGCATTGTTTGTGCCCTTTCCCTCCACAAATCCATACTGTTCTTCACTAATTTCCATTGTTATTTTCTTTCTAGTTCTTCTCATTATGATTCTGAGTAGAAGCTTAGTTATATGGTTTACGAGGTTAAATGTACGAAAATCTTCACAATAATTGCTCCTGTAGCTATAAAAACACATTTCAGCATATCACTAGGTAAATATCCACTGTTGTAAATATCATTCAACATTTTGGTCAATATATGTACACCAAATTCTCATAATATTTCTAATTCCTCTATTGCAATTTCTTCTGGCCCAGCCGTTTTTCCTTTCTTCATACGTTTCATAGCGTTAGCGACTTCTTCTTTTAGAATAGGTGGACCTTCTAAGTTACTTTCTTCTGTTAATTCTTCCCTTTCTCCATTATATAATTCTCTTATATACTTATTCCACCTCTTCATTATAGCACCTTCCTCCAATAATACCTTTCCTGTTTTTGATTTCAAACACCCTGTATTTATTCTTATTTTTCTTCCCGTGAGCTCAGTTATTTGTCTGTGCATTTATTTTGCATCTTTAATGGCATTTAATTCAATTTCTTTTTGCACTGCTCGTTTAACCAACTTTCTTTTGCCTTCTCATATTTATCTTTTATTTCTTTATTTATCTTAGCGTATTCTTGTTTGTATTTTTTACTCTGTTTTTTTTGTCCATCAGCATTAAGATTTCTTCAATCATCCATTTTTTCTTAGCTATTTTGGCTTCTCTCCGGTAATATTTCTTTGCTAGTTTGTTGAATGCAGTAACTTAACATTTCCCATTGCTCATTTATACTCCGTATATTCGTTATAGCGTTGTACCTATTTTTCACTGTCACTCTGTATTGTTCTTGAATTTCGTAATCTACTTTCAGAACCTCTTTATTTAGTCTCATGTTCATAACCATTTTTTACCTCTCTTTAATCTTACTTTTATTTGTCCTCATAGTGGTACATGATTACTATTACAGTCAGCACCAGGCATTGTCTTTACATTAATTAAAGCATTTCTAAATGTTTTATTAAATTAGTATGTAGTCGATTTGGTTGCGTATTTTCTTATCAGGGTTTTTCCATGAGTATAGTCGTCTTTTATGGTGTTTAAACCATGTTTTTCCAATTATCATATCATTAATATTTGCCCATTCTATTAGTTTCTCTCCTTGCTCATTTCTTGTACCTAAACCATAATTCCCTACTACATCCTCTATTTTCCCCTTTCCTACTTTTGCATTAATATCTCCCAGTATTATTTTTATTTCTTGTGATCCAATTTGAGCCATCGCCATTTCTATTTCGTCATAAAAGTGTTGTATTTCTTCATCACTACTTCTTGTTGTTGGTGCATATACTTGTATACTATTTATGTCTATTGGTTTGCCTTTGATTTTGACCATAATAATTCTAACTGTAATACACCAGTATCCATTAATTGACGTGGCTGTTTTTTCGTCTAATATTATTCCTACACCTTTTTCATGTGTATCCCCTCCAGAATAAATTATTGTGTGATTGTCAGCTATAATTTTGCCCGATCCCTTTCATCTCATCTCACTAACGCCTAGTATATTCATTGTCATGATATCCATCTCTCTTAGAACATAGTTCAACTTTTCTAGCTCATTTAATGTCGTAAAATTCCATGTTCCTACCCTAAGTTTATTTATTTATGATTTTGCCATCAGTATCTGGATGACTGTCTGGTGTCACCTGTGGCTCATGACTGTCCCTACCGGACGAGGATGTCATAAGACAGTCATTAACGTCGTTCACTAACTCTGATATACGTTTTGCCATGAAGTCTTTCAAAGATAATGTGGTGGTTTCCCCTTGCCTTCCACATCCACGTGGTGGTCTTTTACCCCTGCCTGTGACAGCCACTTCCGACTGTAAGGACAAGTGAGTGCCCTCACAATAATTGTTACATTTACTCCAATGATTGTTACATCGACTCCAATAATTTTCCATTAACTGCAATAATTGAGACATTAACTCCAATAATTATTATAGCACAAGCACATGTTGTAGGTCTATTGTGTGCTAGGGCCAGCACATGTAGGTCTGTTGTGCGCTATGGTCAGCACATGTTGTAGGTCTAATGTGTGCTAGCTCCAGCATATGTTGTAGGGTCTATTGTGTGCTAGCTCCAGCACATGTTGTAGGTATGTCTATTATGTGCTAGCTCCAGCACATGTTGTAGGTCTATTATGTGATAGGGCCAGGACATGTTGTAGGTCTATTTTGTGCTAGCTCCAGCACATGTTGTAGGTCTATTGTGTGCTAAGGCCAGCAAATGTTGTAGGTCTACTGTGTGCTAGCGCCAGCACATGTTGTAGGTCTATTGCGTTCTATCTCCAGAACATGTTGTAGGTCTATTCTGCGCTAGAGACAGCACATTTTGCAGCCCTGAATGCACGGGGGAATTAATTACCACCTTTGCCCAATCTTTGCGAACAACGAACAAAGGTGTAGAACCACAGACTGCGCGCGCTTATGAAGTTATGTGTGTAGCCCGCCAGCGACGACACCTACGTGTCCGTCATCCAACATTGACTGGACTCGCGTTAACTGATGGTGGACATGGCCATTTGGTCAGTTTAGTCCAGACATACCTTCTCATATATTGCCGTTAATAATACGGTCACGAAACTACTCTACAGACAATCAGCGACAGAATATGACAACATTAGAATGTGCACGTTTATTCAAATCTCTTACAGCAACAAGTTATACAGTACACAAGATTTACAGACTAGACACAGCTCAAGTCTTGTCGTCATAATTCTCAACGCTTAATTCTTGACAAAAGAAAGCAAAGCTACTGTATTGTTTGGAAGATATCAATCTGGCACGGTGAGGGATATACATTTGTTGGTACTGGCGGACAAATACAGAAGGTACAGACACTAAACAGAAACTAGACAAATGTCTGCGATTTGAATCTGTGAGTGCACATCATGTATGCTAGTGGATGAGTAAACATTATGCCACTATATTGAACCAGCGAACCCCCATTTGATAAATACGTGTGTTCGACCAAGTGCTACAGACAATCTTGAAACCTGTGGGTGAGAGATCCCTGGTTACAATCAAGTATCTGAGGTTGTTTGATTGCTCCACATCCAGAGCCACGGGAGAAAGGATTACCTGCGGGTTCCTGGCGTAGGGAGTTGAGAAGCGGACTTCTATGACCGACTCCCATTTTGTTCCCCAGGAACCAGAATTGCCGCACGCAACATAGCCCTCTTCATTGTGAACTGGACTCAAGCCGCTGATATTCGTCTCAAATCATTCACCGTTTTCTTCAAATTATCAAATACACTTTGACCGTCCCCAACCGATTTCTTCAAATCATCAAAGCCTTTTTGACCGTCCCCAACCACTTTCTTCAATGCCTCAATATCTTGCTTGCATTGCGCTATTGATGCCTCTAGATCCTCAACATTTTGACCTGTGCTTTCAACCTGAATATTGGACTTAAACTTAATGTTGGTCCCGTCTGTTTCTAGTGCCACAATTTCGCAGTTGTATTGTCCAGCCTGCACATGGCCAGGCGATGACCAGTTGGCCTGTAAGTGCCCACATTGTTGGAGAGATCGCCGGTTACAATGGCGCCCGTTGCCCAGGATCCCGCTGTTGCTGCTTTTCCGTATGCAATCCTGCCTACCTCCCTCTGGATGGATCCTTCAGCTGTAGAAGAGAACATGAGAGCATGGTCAGATGCATGTGTTTTATATATTCCTCACCTAACAGATGCAGTTAATCAGTTCTATCTATACATTGTGGCTGAAGTTACATGTTATAATCTAAACACACAAGCTGAAATATGACGTAGAATATTCCTTTAGGTCACCCCGACTGAAGATGGACGAGCAACCTCGTAGAGATTAAAGCAATGTTTCGCAAGTTCTAGAATCTTCTGGGCTTCTATTGGTACGGAAAACAAGGACATAGACCTAATTCAGATGTCCATGTGTGGGTTAGTACAATATCGACCTCTACTCCTGCTGTGTATAGAGACGTCATCCATATGTGGGTTAGTACAATATGGACCTCCACTCCTGCTGTGTAGAGAGACGCCATCCATGTGTGTGTTAGTACAATATGGACCTCTACTCCTGCTATGTAGAGAGACGTCATCCATGTGTGTGTTAGTACAATATGGACCTCTACTCTTGCTGTGTAGAGAGACGTCATCCATGTGTGGGTTAGTACAATATGGACCTCTACTCCTGCTGTGTAGAGAGACGTCATCCATGTGTGTGTTAGTACAATATGGACCTCTACTCCTGCTGTGTATAGAGACGTCATCCATGTGTGGGTTAGTACAATATGGACCTCTACTCCTGCTGTGTAGAGAGACGCCATCCATGTGTGTGTTAGTACAATATGGACCTCTACTCTTGCTGTGTAGAGAGACGTCATCCATGTGTGGGTTAGTACAATATGGACCTCTACTCCTGCTGTGTAGAGAGACGTCATCCATGTGTGGGTTAGTACAATATGGACCTCTACTCCTGCTGTGTAGAGAGAGGTCATCCATGTGTGGGTTAGTACAATATGGACCTCTACTCCTGCTGTGTAGAGAGATGTCATCCATGTGTGGGCTAGTACAATATGGACCTCTACTCCTGCTGTGTAGAGAGACGTCATCCATGTGTGGGTTAGTACAATATGGACCTCTACTCCTGCTGTGTAGAGAGACACCATCCATGTGTGGGTTAGTACAATATGGACCTCTTCTCCTGCTGTGTAGAGAGACGTCATCCATGTGTGGGTTAGTACAATATGGACCTCTACTCCTGCTGTGTAGAGAGACGTCATCCATGTGTGTGTTAGTACAATATGGACCTCTACTCCTGCTGTGTAGAGAGACGCCATCCATGTGTGGGTTAGTACAATATGGACTGTAACAGTGTAAAGGACTAACAAAGACTTGGTTTCATATCAATAGGGTTTATTTTCTTGATGGTGACCAGTTCTATTAATATGGCGTCCTTCCAAGTCCAGACCCTGATCTTGACTGCCTCCTGACAACCAACTACGTCACGACTTGAGCATCTCTCTTCCCATTCTCCTCCGATGCTCAATCGTGCCGTAGCCTTTTCCCACTAGGTACTAAATACTCTACTTCTGTTACACCTCCCCATGTTTTCTAAAGACTTTTTCCTATAAAGGAAAAAATCTTTACTCCAAATCCCCTTACTCTATTCCCTCTTTTTTCCTTACCTCTCACAGTTCCTCTAATCTTCCCCAACCAACTCCAACTTACGTAAATATTCTTTAACTCTTTCCCCTGCTATATATCAACCCACTTCTTCTTCGTTTCTGGCCCTTCAAAAACATAACATATTTACATATCCCTTAATAACATTTAAATCTCAACTTTATACAATACATCATAACACGTCTTCTTAAATACTTCTTCTTCCTCTTCATAAGCAATCCGCTTACCATTTCAAATGCTGATACCAACTCCTTATTCTTATCACCAACACTACTAATTCCCCACTTTCAACTAACCTGAAATCACTTTCACACGATAGGAAGACAAAGAATCGGTGGCCACCGGTATTTAAAAGAAGCAGTAGAACTCTTTCTTACAAAAACCACACTTAGCTAAATCACACACACCTTTACCAAACCACACTCCTTTACCCCCCTATGTCATTTGAGACTTTATGTAATAAAGTCTAAAATAATTATATCTCCTACAGTACCACTCATTATGGTAACCGTTTACGCTGCTATCTACAGCACCCAAAAACATTATTCACTTCCAATTGTCTATATATTACAGACAGTACTACTTTTATGTCTCTGAACCTTACTTCAACCTCTCATTGTAATGTCAACCACAAAACAATATCCCGAGGACACAATTAAAAAAAAATCTATTATCCCTTAAGACCTCCTCCAACATTATACACATCACCTCACATAACTAATCTTCTCCTATACCTCACTCAGAATTCTCTCTTAATCTCGTCGAAAATTTCAGCGACCCCTTACTGTCCATATCTACTAAAACCTCCACTCATGCCGTTATCAACAGCAACAATATACTACCCCTGCCTTTAACTTTATCTCAGTCCATATATTACGGACTCTCAAAAACCCCATGTCATTATGTCTCCACTATGTTCATTTCTCATTAACACACTTACACCCCTTTACTATTGTACTGTTATCCACAGTGTCTAATCAAACATGGATCCAATTCATGTTTACTCTTCGTCTGGGGTAATTTTCTTATTCTTCTATAACCCAGCAATCTTGTGTATATCATGGCTCTTCTGACCCCATGGAAACTATGTTCAAAACTTTCCCCTCATTTACTCTACTGCTGTATTCATCAATCTTTTCTTCTCCCATGTGGCTTCCAACCCCATATTTTTCTAATTAATGCTGACTTTAGTGGTATCTCTAAACTTTCCCATAACCATTTTACTTGTGTAGTAACCCCGTTGTATGTTTCCAACACTTCATAGCCATATTAACCTCTCTACGCTGATTATCACAGCAACAAAATACCCATGAACTTATTCTTCACAAAGAGAATGTGTCTCTCTATTAGCTCTCAGTAGTTTTATTAACTCTTTTCTGAACGAAGGGTCTTAATTAAAGCCCCCTGTATTGTCTTTATTCTAGACAAAACCCTGTAAATTAAACATAACTTAATTAACTACTATTTAACATACAAAACAGCGAAATAAAATCACAACAGAACATCATATCCCCCCCAAATTTTTATAACAATCATTTATGTTTCCCCTCAACTCAACTAAAGGTATGATGATGATGGTGATGATGATGGTGATGATGATGGTGATGATGATTAAAATAATACAACATACATCCTAATCTATTGTTACCTAATACTACTGGTCTCTTTTACGGACCAGTAGTTTGTATGCACAATTCTAAGAACACAATAATCCTATTCTAAAATAATAACAATCATTTTACAGGACCAAACTAAGCAAAAAAACATTTTATACATGAGGCATCAAAACTCAGACTCCACAAAACAAGTGTCTTCTCACTAAAGAGAAGGTTTTCAAAAAAAAATAATTCCCTTTAAAATTAACTACGTACAGTGGCCCATCCACATTGGCCTCCTATATGAATCACTGTAACACATATTTATTCCTACAATATGTGATATTCTTATATCTATTTTTATAACCGTGAAAACAAAACACTTCACTGCCACGTATGTATATCTGTTAACTACAGATCATCATAACGCGGAACAATACTTGTTCCCCTCAACCAAAATCACTACTTAACAACTGACCGTTCCTTTTTCTGGAAATCAAACATTGATTATCTCCCCTCACAACATTTTACAAAACTAACTCTTAACACATTACCATATTTTAAGCAAGCACTGTGAACTACAGGTCACTCACTTTATCTATTACTAATGTGGCGACTATTCTATTGTCATCTCAATGTACCAGCCGTCATCTGCTTATTAATTAACCTGTGGCTCGGCACACCAATTATTTCCCTTGGCTTTGTACCAAACATCACTACAACTTCCTAATCATTACTGTTAACTACAGTATCTCCACCATGCTACTCCCATCAAAAGAACTTGTCTATTTACTATAGACCTCTCACCAAAACAACTAATTCTACTTCTAATTTTCTCGTCTACCCGACGCAATTACTTAACGTATCATTACTTTCTAACATCTCACCACGACTACTCTAAGCTATCCTCAAGTCTTTCCTAGCACTCTTGCATCGTGACGATAATCAAACCGGTCACCCTCCTCGGAGCACGTTCTCCAACATTCATTTAACTAACCTTGTTTACCTCCGTATCTTTCACTCTTCCTGTTATTTCTCGGGACTCTTTCAGAACTGCAACCCACGCCACTTATAACTGACAGCAGACCTCACTTTTCTCGTTTCTCAGTATTAGGCATTCCTGCTTCGATATGTCTCTGTCAAGAATACTAAACATGTTTTATGAAAGATCATTCAGAATGTTAACTCCGTTTTCGTCATACAACTTCCATAATTTCCTTCCAACGTCAGATATTCTACGAAAAGACATCAGAATTCTCTAATCACGTTCTTTCTATCTCTCAATTTTCGCATACTCTATGTTCCACGTTTTATCCACGTCACTTATCAACCACTCTTCGCATATTCACACGGACAGTGATACACAACCTCGCTCTCATCCTCACGGACTATTCTCGCATCGCGACAATGCTAACGTGTCCATACCATTACTTTAAAAAAAAACAACTTAGACGCCAATTCAACATTCCAGCAATCACTCACCACAATCCAAGCGTATCGACCTCCTCTACACACATTGACACAAGATATATTAGCGCCACTCTTACCTTTTATCTATGTATTTCACTTAGGCGACGTCACCACACAGTTTTACTCACGTATGCACAACGCATAACCAGACGAATTACTCCACAGGACTTTCACAATTCACTACTTACTTATTTCTACTTTACTCAATCACTCACTCCTATACGAAGGTCAGACCCTATACATTACCTCTCGCCACTTATATCGCTTTCACAGCACTATCTACTATCTCTTCAAAACAAACCTCATTCCGCTGAACCACTAACCTCGTAACTATCATTCTATACTTCTCCACACAACAACTTTCTCAGACTTAATCAGCTCTTCTTTCTCCACAAGCACGACTTAACTCGTATTTTTCAAGCATCCACTTCTACAGTCTTTTACTCTTAATATTCTCACGTTCAACTGGCTATTTTACATACAGGATACTCAGTTCCTCCTCAATCTATATCTCCTCACCAGATACTCTCGGTTCACCTGTCAACAATACTATACTTACTTCTCAAACTCCCAAGCGAAACTATCTCAGACATCACGTCACAGCTCTGAGTCAAAGCATTTCTAGTACTTAGTTTATCTCTCATCCTCTACTAATTCTGTGCTGAATCTACTCTATTTTACTTACACCAGTTATACATCACTCGACGTGATTAACTCTCTATATCTATCCATTCCGGACAAAGGAGTATTTTTATCTAGTTTACTCTCCCTACATCGTAACCAAACAGAAGATATCCTGTATTACGTATCCACGTAGAATATCATTTGCCGTAACTCTCTATCCTCAACAACACCCTCGACTACTCTGTACCCTGTGATACTACACCAAACAAAATTCATCTGCCTATTTTAGACAGCTCATATATCTATATGCTCAAATCGCAATTCTTCTCATAAACCAAAACTATTCCATTTTCCTTCCTCACCCAAGGAATTTTAACCGTTATAGAGTGTGTCCAAGTTAAATATTTCACTGTCTCTCAATACATTAACCCGTCTTTCTCTTATTATGTCATCTTCACTATCTGTTGTCAACCTGTTAAAGTACTCAGGTCTTAAGGTCATAAGGTCTTCTATTTTACTTAAGTCACTTTCTGTCGTTGAGTAAATTCCCGCTATCTGTCTACTATTTTTCTTCTTAAATGTTTTCTTCTTATTTCCTTTATTTGCGTCGGTCTGCTCACTGTTCCCTGTATACCTTACGTAACGTTTGTACCTCCCCATTTCGTCTTCAGATGACACACTGACTATAGTTCCTTCATCAGACCCACAGCCTACTGCAAACAGGTCGCCCCTATTCCCATAGTCATCTTTAGAACGTCTGACTTTCTTTCTCTTTCTCGGTCTTCGTCCCTTAGCCTTCCCTACTTTCTTGTCATATAAACTGGTATCTATTTCTAAAGAGTCATTAACCAAAACTCTGTCCGTCTGTCTACCAGTAACTACACCGTATGAGGGAACATCACGCTTCGATTCAAGATCTGCTCGTAGTGCAACTCTCTCATTCTCCGAATCATCAGTATTAATATCTGTTTCAGCATCACTATAATATGCGGCGGTAGGAATATCTTCTCCGTAACCTGAACTCTGACAGCTAATATTCCTACACCATTTGGGAATTAGTTTCATGTCTATACCTGAGGAACTTGACACGGCAGTACCTCTATTTACTATCATACTACTATTCCTTTCTTCAATACTTTTCCTCTTTGGCTTTCTTTCGTCCTTGGTTCTCGTCTGTCTATCTTTCTTAACTTCAACCTTGTCTCCCTTAGTCAAATGAGTTGATTTTGACTGAGTTTCTATTAAGTCAGTTTGACTTCCCTTTGTTATCTTGCTGGCTGGTTGTACCTGGACCTTTTTCTCTATTGTATCTACCTGAGTCTGCGTACTATTTTCTATCGTATTACCTGCCTGCGTCTGTGTCTCTCGGTTTCTTTTCTTTACTAATAACGTCGTCTTCTTTTCCTGTTCAATCTTAATATTAGCAAGTACTTTAGGAGTCATTGAATTCTTATCTTTGTGTTCTACTCTGTCCTTCGATCCTGACTTCAAATATTGTCTTTGTCTCTTTTCAAACCAGTCGTTACGTCTTTTTCTAGCGGTTGCACTGTGAGAGGGCCAGCCCCATGATTTCCCTGAAAGGTTTCTCTCACGCCCACTTTTGTATTTATCACAACTATAGCAGTCCGAGCTTTCACCATTACGTCTGTTCTCACCGTCTTTTACCCCACATACATCAGGTCTTGGTTCATAATAGCCATATTGTCTTCTGTCTTTATTAAGCCATGGCTGTCTCCTGTTATTCTTTCCTACTCCATTACAGTCTACCATAAATCTATAAGGGTTTTGTCTAGTCGTTCTGTTCTTCAATGCTTCTATAAAATTCTCTACTTCACTAACTGCCTCTCTTAATTCCCCCAACCATGTACCAATACGTTGTAAATCCGCATATAAATAACTCATATTTCTACTTCTTTGTAACTTATATCCAACTTAAAACTATATTCTTCCTCTGCATTTTCCTTGGTACCTGGAAAAAAAAACTTGTCCTGAGCTCAGCTGAAATATGAAGAAAAGAAGACTGTTTCTCTACCGTGCCGTGATGAGTCTGTCCCGCTGAAATATTATTATACAGAGCAAGCAAACAACTTCACATTTGTAATTTACTAATTTAAGAAATACAAATCACTTATACCGTAAGAACAGTTCAATCAGTCAATAGGTTTCCCGATCCAAGCAAGACGTATTCTCCTAGGTTCGCCGTCAGGTTAGATTCCCCGCTGTATGAGTTGAAACCAATCGCGCACTTCAGGTAGTTCGTTCCTTCTTCTAAGGTCGTTTCTCTTCTTGGGATGCCTCAGTACAGTTCTTCAACCCTTGGTTGGGTCCCTTCTGAGATGGAGTACATCAAATCGACGTCTTGAAAACGACTCACATGCAACAGAGTCCAAAAGGATTAGCGAGCGGCTCTCATTTGTAGTAGAGCCCTGAGATAGTCTGATTCGTCAACCCCTGAAGTAATGAGGTATTTATTTGCTGTTTTGATTGTCTTTTACCAACGTTCTTTTTTCTAGTTGTTAGCGCTCAGAACAAAACCTATTAACATTGAGGCTGAACTTGATTTTCTTATTGAAAAGTTCTTGTGAATAGCTCACCTGAAACAACGATCAGACTGGATTGCTGGATTGCCCTTCAGCCAAATTCTTGCTCGCTCAAGACATTATCAAACTGGGCCGACTTTCAGCACACTCCTGCTCGCTCGAGATATCGATTTACTGACTTGAACTTCAGCACACTCCTGCTCGCTCGAGATATCGATTTACTGACTTGAACTTCAGCACACTCCTGCTCGCTCGAGATATCGATTTACTGACTTGAACTTCAGCACACTCCTGACACGCTCGCCAGAGTAATGGACAAGAGGAGTCGTTAGGATGATGTTTACAGTTGATGCTCGCCGGTTTGATGACAATCGCAGGCGCTGCAACCCGTTATGGCAAGTTGGGTTTCACTCTTCTCCTGACGCCAATTAACTTTTTACATCAAGTCTTGAAAAAGACTTACAGACAACCACCCCTGGCCGGGCTTTTGGTTGCTGTACTCACAGATAAGTTATTGGCCATCTTTCCAACTGCGCTTTGTTACGTTCAATGCTTGTTCAAAAGCGTGCCGCAATTCTGTTTCTGGCGATCGACACAAGCGGACCAAGGACCTTCATAGTTTTTAGCCTCCGCGATGTTATATAGTAGACGGCATTTTGAGACTTCGCGTTGTTACTCTGTAGACCGCATTTTGAGACTCCGCGTTATACCAGGTTCGAATCCTGTGTCTAAGGCTCCAAAATTAGTCCTGTAACAGTGTAAAGGACTAACAAAGACTTGGTTTCATATCAATAGGGTTTATTTTCTTGATGATGACAAGTGCTATTAATATGGCGTCCTTCCAAGTCCAGACCCTGATCTTGACTGCCCCCTGACAACCAACTACGTCACGACTTGAGCATCTCTCTTCCCATTCTCCTCCGATGCTCAATCGTGCCGTAGCCTTTTCCCACTAGGTACTAAATACTCTACTTCTGTTACAGTAGGTCTATTGTGTTCTAATACCAGCACATGTTGTAGGTCTATTGTGTGCTAGGGTCAGCACATGTTGTAGGTCTATTGTGTTCTTAGACCAGCACATGTTGTAATTTTATTGTGTTCTAAGACCAGCACATGTTGTAGGTCTATTGTGTTTTAAGACCAGCACATGTTGTAGGTCTATTGTGTGCTAAGACCAGCACATGTTGTAGGTCTATTGTGTGCTAGGGCCAGCACATGTTGTAGGTCTATTGTGTGCTAGGGCCAGCACATGTTGTAGGTCTACTGTGTTCTTAGACCAGCACATGTTGTAGGTCTATTGTGTTCTAAGACCAGCACATGTTGTATGTCTATTGTGTTCTAAGACCAGCACGTGTTGTAGCTCTATTGTGTTCTAAGACCAGCACGTGTTGTAGGTCTATTGTGTTCTTAGACCAGCACATGTTGTAATTTTATTGTGTTCTAAGACCAGCACATGTTGTAGGTCTATTGTGTTCTAAGACCAGCACATGTTGTAGGTCTATTGTGTGCTAGGGTCAGCAAATGATATAGGTCTATTGTGTTCTAATTCCAGCACATGTTGTAGCTCTATTGTGTTATAATGCCAGCACATGTTGTAGGTCTATTGTGTGCTAGCGCCAGCACATGTTGTAGGTCTATTGTGTGCTAGTTCCAGCACATGTTGTAGGTCTATTGTGTGCTAGCGCCAGCACATGTTGTAGGTCTATTGTGTGCTAGCGCCAGCACATGTTGTAGGTCTATTGTGTTCTAAGACCATCACATGTTGTAGCCCTGAATGCACGAAGGAATTAGTGGCCAGTCTTGCCCCCTCTTAGCGCACGACGAACGCGAATGTCAGACCACAGTCTGATGGTGCTCATGAAGTTATTTGTGGAGCCCGCCAGCAACGACACCCACGTGCCCGTCATCAAACATTAACTGGACTCGCGTTAACTGATGGTGGACATGGCCATGTGGTCTGTTTAGTCCAGGCATGCCTTCTCATATATTGCCGTTAATAATACGGTCAAGAAACAACTCTAAAGACAATCAGCGAAAGAATATAACAACAACTTTAGAATGTGTACGTTTATTCAAATCTCTTACAGCATCAAATTATGCATTAAACAAGATATACAGACTATACACACCTCAAGTCTTGTCGTCATAATTCTCAACGGTTAATTCTTGACAAAAGACACCAAAGCTACTATATTGTTTGGAAGATAGCAATCTGGCACGGTGAGTGACATACATTTGCTGGTACTGGCGGACAAATACAGAAGGTGCAGAAATTAAACAGAAACCAGACTGATGTCTTTGATTTGAATCTATGTGTGCACATCATGTATGCTAGTGGATGAGTAAACATTATGCATCTATACTGATCCACCCAACATCAATTTGATAAATCATTGTATCCGACCAGGTGCTACAGACAATCTTGAAACCTGTGGGTGAGAGATCCCTGGTTTTAATTAAGTATCTGAGGTTGGTTGATTGGTCCACAGCCATTGACATGGGAGAAAGAATTACACGCGGATTCCTGGCGTAGGGAGTTGAGAAGCGGACTTTTATGACCGACACCCTGCCTGTTCCCCAGAAACCAGAACCGCCGCACATTTCATAGCCCTCTTCACTGTGAACTGGACTCAAGCCGCTGATATTCGTGTTCAAATCATTCACCGTTTTCTTCAAATCATCAAATCCTCTTTTACCGTCCTCAACCGTTTTCTTCAAATCATCAATTTCTATTTGACCGTCCCCAACCGTTTTCTTTATATCATCAATTTCTCTTTGACCGTCCCCAACCGTTATCTTCAAATCATCAAATCCTTTTTGACCGTCCCCAACCACTTTCTTCAATGCCTCAATATCTTGCTTGCATTGCGCTATTGAGGCCTCTAGATCCTCAACATTTTGACCTGTGCTTTCAACCTGAATATTGGACTTAAATTTAATGTTGCTCCCGTCTGTTTCTAGTGCCACAATTTCGCAGTTATATTGTCCAGCCTGTACATGTCCAGGAGATGACCAGTTGGCCTGTAGGTAGCCCACATTGTTAGAGAGATCGCCGGTTACAATGGCGCCCGTTGCCCAGGATCCCGCTGTTGCTGCTTTTCCGTATGCAATCCTGCCTACCTCCCTCTGGATGGATCCTTCAGCTGTAGAAGAGAGCATTAGAGCATGGTCAGATACATGTGTTTTATATATTCCTCACCTAACAGATGCAGTTAATCAGTCCTATCTATACATTGTGGCTGAAGTTACATGTTATAATCTAAACACACAAGCTGAAATATGACGTAGAATATTCCTTCAGGTCACCCCGACTGAAGATGGACGAGCAACCTCGTAGAGATTAAAGCAATGTTTCGCTAGTTCTATAATCTTCTGGGCTTCTATTGTTACTGAAAACAAGGACCTAGACCTAATTCAGATGTCCATGTGTGGGATAATACAATATGGACCTCCACTCCTGCTGTGTAGAGAGACGCCATCCATGTGTGGGATAGTACAATATGGACCTCTACTCCTGCTGTGTAGAGAGACGCCATAACATATAGTTTATCGCAACCTGTGGGGGTGTGATAGTTTATCGCAACTTGTGGGGGTGTGATAGTTTATCACTACCTGTGTGGATGTGATAGTTTATCGCAACCTGTGTGCATGTGATAGTTTATCGCAACTTGTGGGGGTGTGATAGTTTATCGCAACCTGTGAAGGGTGTGATAGTTTATCGCAGCCTGTATGGATGTGATAGTCTATCGCAACCTGTGGGGGTGTGATAGTTTATCGCAACCTGTCTGGATGTGATAGTTTATCGCAACTTGTGGGGGTGTGATAGTTTATCGCAACCTGTGGGGGTGTGATAGTTTATCGCAACCTGTCTGGATGTGATAGTTTATCGCAACCTGTGTGCATGTGATAGTTTATCGCAACTTGTGGGGGTGTGATAGTTTATCGCAACCTGTCTGGATGTGATAGTTTATCGCAACCTGTGTGCATGTGATAGTTTATCGCAACTTGTGGGGGTGTGATAGTTTATCGCAACCTGTGAAGGGTGTGATAGTTTATCGCAGCCTGTATGGATGTGATAGTCTATCGCAACCTGTGGGGGTGTGATAGTTTATCGCAACCTGTCTGGATGTGATAGTTTATCACAACTTGTGGGGGTGTGATAGTTTATCGCAACCTGTGGGGGTGTGATAGTTTATCGCAACCTGTCTGGATGTGATAGTTTATCGCAACCTGTGTGCATGTGATAGTTTATCGCAACTTGTGGGGGTGTGATAGTTTATCGCAACCTGTCTGGATGTGATAGTTTATCGCAACCTGTGTGCATGTGATAGTTTATCGCAACTTGTGGGGGTGTGATAGTTTATCGCAACCTGTCTGGATGTGATAGTTTATCGCAACCTGTGTGCATGTGATAGTTTATCGCAACTTGTGGGGGTGTGATAGTTTATCGCAACCTGTGAAGGGTGTGATAGTTTATCGCAGCCTGTATGGATGTGATAGTCTATCGCAACCTGTGGGGGTGTGATAGTTTATCGCAACCTGTCTGGATGTGATAGTTTATAGCAACTTGTGGGGGTGTGATAGTTTATCGCAACCTGTGGGGGTGTGATAGTTTATCGCAACCTGTCTGGATGTGATAGTTTATCGCAACCTGTGTGCATGTGATAGTTTATCGCAACTTGTGGGGGGTGTGATAGTTTATCGCAACCTGTGAAGGGTGTGATAGTTTATCGCAGCCTGTATGGATGTGATAGTCTATCGCAACCTGTGGGGGTGTGATAGTTTATCGCAACTTGTGGGGGTGTGATAGTTTATCGCAACTTGTGGGGGTGTGATAGTTTATCGCAACCTGTCTGGATGTGATAGTTTATCGCAACCTGTGTGCATGTGATAGTTTATCGCAACTTGTGGGGGTGTGATAGTTTATCGCAACCTGTGAAGGGTGTGATAGTTTATCGCAGCCTGTATGGATGTGATAGTCTATCGCAACCTGTGGGGGTGTGATAGTTTATCGCAACCTGTCTGGATGTGATAGTTTATCGCAACTTGTGGGGGTGTGATAGTTTATCGCAACCTGTGGGGGTGTGATAGTTTATCGCAACCTGTCTGGATGTGATAGTTTATCGCAACCTGTGTGCATGTGATAGTTTATCGCAACTTGTGGGGGTGTGATAGTTTATCGCAACCTGTCTGGATGTGATAGTTTATCACAACCTGTGTGCATGTGATAGTTTATCGCAACTTGTGGGGGTGTGATAGTTTATCGCAACCTGTCTGGATGTGATAGTTTATCGCAACCTGTGTGCATGTGATAGTTTATCGCAACTTGTGGGGGTGTGATAGTTTATCGCAACCTGTGAAGGGTGTGATAGTTTATCGCAGCCTCTATGGATGTGATAGTCTATCGCAACCTGTGGGGGTGTGATAGTTTATCGCAACCTGTCTGGATGTGATAGTTTATCGCAACTTGTGGGGGTGTGATAGTTTACCGCAACTTGTGGGGGTTTATAGTTTATCGCAACCTGTGTGGATGTGAGAGTTTATCGCAACCTGTGTGGATGTGAGAGTTTATCGCAACCTGTGTGGATGTGATAGTTTTTCGCAACCTGTGGGGATGTGATAGTTTATCGCAACTTGTGGGGGTGTGATAGTTTATCGCAACTTGTGGGGGTGTGATAGTTTATCGCAACCTGTGGAGATGTGATAGTTTATCCATAGACAAAATAATCAGTGATAAATGTCTGCATCTCACCTCTCCTAATAACGATGGTATTCACACGATTAACACTATTCTGTGAATTTTCGTCAGCCTGTGAATAAGAATGCACCAGTTAGTGTATAACGGTCATCTCATCCACAAGATAATCATACACACAATAATACACACAATAATACACACGGACAATACACACGTCACTTGGGGACAGACATGACACAGAGCAATGCCCCACCACATAGATACGAACGAAGGGCACGCAGCAGCAAATCTACACACTTGCTTGATCACGCAGTCACGTCATGAAGACATCTATCTAGTGCTGTACTACCGAAGTAGCAGAAACAGGTTCTCGGTGTTTATGGAACAATATATATGGTGGTTGACTCATCAATTTATGGAACAATATATATGGTGGTTGACCCATCAATGTATGGAACAATATATATGGTGGTTGACTCATCAATTTATGGAACAATATATATGGTGGTTGACTCATCAATTTATGGAACAATATATATGGTGGTTGACCCATCAATTTATGGAACAATATATATGGTGGTTGACCCATCAATTTATGGAACAATATATATGGTGGTTGACTCATCAATTTATGGAACAATATATATGGTGGTTGACCCATCAATTTATGGAACAATATATATGGTGGTTGAACCATCAATTTATGGAACAATATATATGGTGGTTGACTCATCAATTTATGGAACAATATATATGGTGGTTGACCCATCAATTTATGGAACAATATATATGGTGGTTGACCCATCAATTTATGGAACAATATATATGGTGGTTGACTCATCAATTTATGGATCAATATATATGGTGGTTGACCCATCAATTTATGGAACAATATATATGGTGGTTGACCCATCAATTTATGGAACAATATATATGGTGGTTGACTCATCAATTTATGGAACAATATATATGGTGGTTGACTCATCAATTTATGGAACAATATATATGGTGGTTGACCCATCAATGTATGGAACAATATATATGGTGGTTGACTCATCAATTTATGGAACAATATATATGGTGGCTGACTTATCAATTTATGGAACAATATATATGGTGGTTGACCCATCAATTTATGGAACAATATATATGGTGGTTGACACATAATTGTATGGAACAATATATATGGTGGTTGACCCATCAATGTATGGAACAATATATATGGTGGTTGACCAATCAATTTATGGAACAATATATATGGTGGTTGACCCATCAATTTATGGAACAATATATATGGTGGTTGACTCATCAATTTATGGAACAATATATATGGTGGTTGACCCATCAATTTATGGAACAATATATATGGTGGTTGAAAAATAATTGTATGGAACAATATATATGGTGGTTGACCCATCAATGTATGGAACAATATATATGGTGGTTGACCCATCAATTTATGGAACAATATATATGGTGGTTGACCCATCAATTTATGGAACAATATATATGGTGGTTGACCCATCAATGTATGGAACAATATATATGGTGGTTGACCCATCAATTTATGGAACAATATATATGGTGGTTGACACATCAATTTATGGAACAATATATATGGTGGTTGACCCATCAATGTATGGAACAATATATATGGTGGTTGACACATCAATTTATGGAACAATATATATGGTGGTTGACTCATCACTTTATGGAACAATATATATGGTGGTTGACACATAATTGTATGGAACAATATATATGGTTGATGACCCATCAATTTATGGAACAATATATATGGTGGTTGACCCATCAATCTATGGAACAATATATATGGTGGTTGACCCATCAATGTATGGAACAATATATATGGTGGTTGACCCATCAATTTATGGAACAATATATATGGTGGTTGACTCATCAATTTATGGAACAATATATATGGTGGTTGAAACATAATTGTATGGAACAATATATATGGTGGTTGACCCATCAATTTATGGAACAATATATATGGTGGTTGACCCATCAATTTATGGAACAATATATATGGTGGTTGACCCATCAATGTATGGAAGAATATATATGGTGGTTGACACATAATTGTACAGAACAATATATGGTGGTTGACACATAATTGTATAGAACAATATATGGTGGTTGACACATAATTGTATAGAACAATATATGGTGGTTGACTCATCAATTTATGGAACAATATATATGGTGGTTGACACATAATTGTATAGAACAATATATGGTGGTTGACACATAATTGTATAGAACAATATATGGTGGTTGACACATAATTGTATAGAACAATATATGGTGGTTGACTCATCAATTTATGGAACAATATATATGGTGGTTGACCCATCAATTTATGGAACAATATATATGGTGGTTGACCCATCAATTTATGGAACAATATATATGGTGGTTGACTCATCAATTTATGGAACAATATATATGGTGGTTGACCCATCAATTTATGGAACAATATATATGGTGGTTGAACCATCAATTTATGGAACAATATATATGGTGGTTGACTCATCAATTTATGGAACAATATATATGGTGGTTGACCCATCAATTTATGGAACAATATATATGGTGGTTGACCCATCAATTTATGGAACAATATATATGGTGGTTGACTCATCAATTTATGGAACAATATATATGGTGGTTGACCCATCAATTTATGGAACAATATATATGGTGGTTGACCCATCAATTTATGGAACAATATATATGGTGGTTGACTCATCAATTTATGGAACAATATATGGTGGTTGACTCATCAATTTATGGAACAATATATATGGTGGTTGACCCATCAATGTATGGAACAATATATATGGTGGTTGACTCATCAATTTATGGAACAATATATATGGTGGCTGACTTATCAATTTATGGAACAATATATATGGTGGTTGACCCATCAATTTATGGAACAATATATATGGTGGTTGACACATAATTGTATGGAACAATATATATGGTGGTTGACCCATCAATGTATGGAACAATATATATGGTGGTTGACCCATCAATTTATGGAACAATATATATGGTGGTTGACCCATCAATTTATGGAACAATATATATATGGTGGTTGACTCATCAATTTATGGAACAATATATATGGTGGTTGACCCATCAATTTATGGAACAATATATATGGTGGTTGAAAAATAATTGTATGGAACAATATATATGGTGGTTGACCCATCAATGTATGGAACAATATATATGGTGGTTGACCCATCAATTTATGGAACAATATATATGGTGGTTGACCCATCAATTTATGGAACAATATATATGGTGGTTGACCCATCAATGTATGGAACAATATATATGGTGGTTGACCCATCAATTTATGGAACAATATATATGGTGGTTGACACATCAATTTATGGAACAATATATATGGTGGTTGACCCCATCAATGTATGGAACAATATATATGGTGGTTGACACATCAATTTATGGAACAATATATATGGTGGTTGACTCATCACTTTATGGAACAATATATATGGTGGTTGACACATAATTGTATGGAACAATATATATGGTTGATGACCCATCAATTTATGGAACAATATATATGGTGGTTGACCCATCAATCTATGGAACAATATATATGGTGGTTGACCCATCAATGTATGGAACAATATATATGGTGGTTGACCCATCAATTTATGGAACAATATATATGGTGGTTGACTCATCAATTTATGGAACAATATATATGGTGGTTGACCCATCAATTTATGGAACAATATATATGGTGGTTGACCCATCAATGTATGGAAGAATATATATGGTGGTTGACACATAATTATACAGAACAATATATGGTGGTTGACACATAATTGTATAGAACAATATATGGTGGTTGACACATAATTGTATAGAACAATATATGGTGGTTGACTCATCAATTTATGGAACAATATATATGGTGGTTGACACATAATTGTATAGAACAATATATGGTGGTTGACACATAATTGTATAGAACAATATATGGTGGTTGACACATAATTGTATAGAACAATATATGGTGGTTGACTCATCAATTTATGGAACAATATATATGGTGGTTGACCCATCAATTTATGGAACAATATATATGGTGGTTGACCCATCAATGTAAGGAACAATATATATGGTGGTTGACACATGATTTTGTATAGTCACATATATATGGTGGTTGACAAATAATTTTGTATGGTCAAATATATATGCTAGTTGACACATAATTTTGTATAGTCAAATATATATGCTAGTTGACACATAATATTGTATAGTCAAATATGTGGTGGTTGACACATGATTCTGTATAGTCAAATATATACGGTGGTTGACGCATAATTTTGTATAGGTCATTATATATAGTGGCAGACCCATAATGGTATAGATGAATATATATGGTGTGCTATGATGTGATACGTAATGGTACTAGGCTTTTTGACTATACTTCCGTCTAGGGTAGTGGTTCTCAACCTTTTTTGGCCCATGCCATATGTTCGGAACGTCATTCCCCCCTCCCTTTCGTATTTCCTCCCTGTAAATTCCGCCACTCCCGTCCCTATTCAGTATACGTAAAATTGGAAGCTAAATTTAGTAACACATGCTAGAACAAGTCTAGACATAAAACGTGAATTTGCGGGTCTTCTGACGTTATAAAACGAATTTCAGAAAAGCGGAAGTACAGAATCGTAAAGTATGGAGGGAAAAACAATATCAAGTAATCGGTTCTTATATTAACGCCATCTTGAAATAATCTTAATTCCCCCCCTTGGAAACCCTAAAATTTCGAGGGGGGTGGGGTAAGAATTCCCGACCTGTTGAGAACCACTAGTCAAGGGAGTCTAGGCTGGTAGATGCAGTCGCTGTGACTATTCTCATCCCATGGCTCAATGGAGCAGACAATACTCACGACGGCAGCTAAACAATTGTATTCACAATGGGGCGCACACGAGAGCGTCTGCTGCCAACCGAGAGACTTGCACCTTGATGGTCCGGCGCTCATACACAGTCAACTGAAGACAGTCCGCTTGGTGACCATCACTCTGTTTTACTTATGTACTTGTGATATTGTCAGTTAGCACAATCTCTCGTTCTGATATCGCATGTCACAACGAGGACAATTGTGAAACACTGCTCTTCTTGCATCCAGTTTACATGAACTTACCTTACTTTGTTGTAACGTTGTGTTGGTTCTAACTGTTACGTGCAGTATAGGTCAATCTTGATGTGTGAAAAACTTTTGAGTAGCTAAGATATAAAATCTGTGTAGAATTGTCAACTGAAGTCTGCGTGTGTCTGGTCCCTAAGTTGCTAAATGTTTCATTCATTCATCATGTGCCATGCTGATAAGCGTGGGTGGCCATGTTTCGCCATCTCACTCGATCACCAGAGTCATGAATCAGCTCAGTGTTCCTGTCTCGACCATACCACGTGGCCAAGCCATCTAGGTATTTACTTCACAGTCTTCCCTTTGTTCTCTTCCCCTCGATTTTGCCAGTTGTCACCAAGTTCTCAAATTTATTTCTTCTCATAACGTGACCAAAACAAATGTTGACTGTTTAAGTCTAATTTATTTAATCAGTTTACTATCTTCATTTGTTTCTTGTAAGACTTCGTCGTTGGTTTTTCTGTCTGTCCATTGTGTTCTATGCATTTTCCTCAGAAACCACATTTCTACAGCCATCAGATTTTTTTTTTCAGCTTGACTGCTCATTGTCCACGCTTCACATCCATACAAAAGTACAGGTTCTATGTAGAACCTTAAAGCTTTTTTCTCGTTGCAAATGACATCTTTTTATTGATCAGTATGTGTTCCATCTTGCAAAAGGCTATCTTCGCCATGTCGATTCTTCTTCTAATCTCTTCAAGACACCTCCCAGATACTTGTAACGATTCACTTGTTTAAGAATATGGGTATTTACTACACCCTAGTTGTTCACTGTGTGCAACAACCGCATCTACTAAATGTTGCAGATCCTGCTCATTGTCTGCAATAAATACTGTATCATCTGCATATCTAATGTTATTGATGTTTCTTCCTGCATTGATGATTCCGTTCATATCTTCTAAATGTCTGAGAATATGTTCACTGTACAGGCAAACAATATCTAGAGACATTATACAAACCTCTCGCACACCTCTCATAATAGGTTGATACAGACCTACTTCATTATGAATCTCTATGGCCGCTTGTTGTTTCCAATAAATGTTTTTTTTTTTTTTTTTTGCAAATCTAGTGTCTTTCCCATCTTCCGCTCGACGCTCAGAGGAAAGGCGAGACGACCATATAATCAGATTGCTACTGGAAATATTAGTGTCGGAACTCTTCGCTGGCTGCTGAGGATTGGGACGGAGCGCTTATGGGAATGTCCCGAATGCTGTGATGTCGGTTCCTAAATCAATCAATCAATCAATCAATTAATCAATCAATCAGTCAATCAATCAATCAATCAATCCCATCCATTTGTAGATCTACAAGCATCTTCATCTTCTGGACATTTGCTGACGGTCTGCAGTCACCAGGGCAGATGACCACCCCTATCGGGCGAGGCTGTTCCTCTGGAGCAAGCACTCATTTACACCTGCCTACCGTCGTGGAATTCGAGACCATAACCTACATATGTCTGTTGGCAGCTCTTCAACTACATCCACCACCTACACCCATGGCTTCACATAACTCTGATCGGGGGTGGGGGAACTAGATTAAACCTAGCACATCTCGTGACAACCGGAGAGATTTGTGAAAAAGGAGATACAAGATTACTGTTTAAAAAAAACTGTCAGTTACTGCCAATATAGTACCTTACGGTGTATGGCAGAGGGGTCTTTGAGTCTGAGGAATTAAGGCCACCTGGCCAGTGCAGTCGCCCCGAACTGTGCAGGTTAGGAATTTCTTTTTGCATCCGACAGAAGGAAATCCCACACCTTATCGAGGGATCGAAACCGGGTCTCTTGAATGAGAGCCCGGCGTTCTAGCCACTCGACCAGCCGATCCTAATACAAGATTTGATACAAGATACAAGATTCATACAAGATACAAGATTACAGCGCGAGGAAATCCTCGACAATCTGGTGTCGTGGCACTTAAGGGAGATAACACATTAATTGTTCTGTACCGTTGGAGATAGCAGCTTGTGGAGAAGCCTGATCACCTAACCTGCTGGAAGGCACTTGAAGATAATGAATATCATTTCTTTGAATCTCTCTCTCTCTCTCTCTCTCTCTGTCTATACTACTCTCTACAGTTTCTTTATACTCTCCATTTCTTTCTATCTATTCTCTCCTCTCTCTACCCTCTCTTTACTCTCAACCATTTACCTACTTTCCCTCAATTCTCCTCCTCTCTCTACTTTCTCTTTACTCTCTCTCTCTCTCTCTACTATCTCTTTACTCTCTCTCTCTCTCTCTCTCTCTCAACTCTGTCCCTCTTTCTCTACTCTCCCCCTGTATCTACGCGCACACACACTCTCTACTTTCCGTTTATCTCTTAATATAATTTCCTTCTCTCTGTCTCTCTTATCGATCACGTGCCTTTGGGATTTGACCATTTAACAGCCCAAATGCCTTGATCAAACAAACAAAACAACAACAACAACAACAAAAACAACAACAACAACAACAACAACAACAACAACAACAACACACACACACACACACATAAAATTATAATAGTGCATGTTCTACAATCGGCCAAGTTGCCTGTTCTGTCCGTGGCTGGGACTTCACCATGTCCAGTGCAATATGTTCATGGCAGGGACTCCACCATGTCCAGTACAAAATGTCCGTTTCTGGGACTCCACCATATCCAGGACAACATGTCCGTGGAATTGTTTAACCGTTAGGGGCACACAATTAGACATTGATGCCTGCCACAGCCCCTTGGCACGTGCCATGTGAATGGTTGACCGTGAGCCGGACTGTATAGCCACTTCAGCTGTGAACTTATGTCACACATGTCAACCACTGGTTTTTATTTTAGGCAGAATTAATTGACCACACTTAACAAGCTCACCTCTAGGGCACAGCGGACAGTCAACTTTGGGGTCACTCCCGGGGAGATGGTTGTTGGCGTTGCCGAGATGACGATTCTTTCACCTTCAGACATAAGATGTGTTGTGATTTGTAGAATCACATCATGTTACCATCGTATATGGTATCTTGTACAACATTTGTCAACTGTTGTTGAAAATTGTCTATATCTTCCCACACGAATGTGTTTCACTTACTATATGTTACTTAATGAGTTAGTTAGTGTGCAGATCATCCCAATTGCACATCGAATAATTCAGCCCAAAAGTGCTCGGATCCCTTCCTCGGTAAATCCCGCAGCGTGTAATGGCTAACGCCACAAATTTTGCGTTTTTATTTTATTAATCTTCTTTGGCTTCCTTCATAGTGTTCTTATTTGGCCACACCTCTTTTAATTTTCTGTTCTCGCAGACTGACCACGGTTGTAGATTCTCAGCCATCAGTTGGTTCTCACAAAAGTCTTACTTCACATAGATAAACACGAAACATTCCTAGAGTTTCATCTACTATATGTTTCGTCTTCAAATGTTTTATCTGCTACTTGTTTCATCTTAAAATGTTTCATCCGCTGTATATGTCATCTACTATGTGTTACATATACTATAAGTTTCATCCACTGTATGTTTCATTTTATATGCGCTACATCTACTATACGTTTAATCTATTATATGTTTCATCTTCTATGCATTTGATGTAATGCACGTTTTCACTACTATATTTTTTAATCTTCTCAATTCCTTAATTGACTATATGTTTCTTCTACTATATGTTACATTACAAACATTTCATCTACTATATGTGTCATCCACTACATGTTTTCTCCACAATATATTTCATTTGCTGTGTGTTTCATATTCACATGTTCCATCTACTATATGTTTCATCTACTATATGTTTTATCCATAAATATTATCTCGGTTCTATTTTTCATCTACATATATTTCATCTAATAAATGTTTATCTGTTGTATGCTTCATCTACAAACGTTTCATGGTATAAATGCTAAATATACTAAATTTTTCATCAACTATATGTTTCATCTACATATATTGCATCTACTATATATTTCATTAAGGTACCTTCGTCCCTCCGCTAGCCTACCGGATTCCCTTGGGCAAGGTGGAGCACCCGTCTATCCCCCAGATAAGGGTTACGTGAAGCCATATGTGCAGGTGGTGGATGAAACTGAAGAGCAGCCAACAGATATTGTAAGTTATGGTCTCCAACTTCACGACGGTAGGCAGAGAATCTCTGTTTTTTGGGAGACAATGGCTACGGTCATCGACCAGTATGGTCAATGCTAGGAAGGGAAGCAAAGGCAAACTGATAAACGACATAATTGGGTGCAGCCTAACCAGGTAGGGGTAGTCATGTGCACCAGGAGACTCCAGACCATCAGAAGGTGACTGAGTGAAAAAGACATTGAAAGTGGGAACTTAGAATGTAAGAACTAGAATGGGGATGAAAAATTTGATAACATTATGAATGAAATGAGAAGAATAACTATTAGCAAGTTAGGAATGTGTGAGACCAGATGGAAAGGAATTGACATTATAAAATCTGAGGAATATAGCATAACTCATTCTGGTGGAGAGAAAACACGGCTAGGAATAGCAATCATAATGGATATAGATAGATCAAAATCGACCAAAGGATATTAGACTATATCAGACAGAGTATCGCTGGTGAAGTTGAGTGAAAGACCTTTTGATTTCAACGTCATAAATGTGTATGCACCAGAATCAGACAACAGGGAAGAAACCATCGATTAATCTTATAACGATTTAGAGAAAGCCTCCGAGAAATGCAAGAATTCTGAAGAAACTATCATAATGAGTGACTTGAATGCCAAATTTGGAAATCAACAGGACGGATGCATAGTAGGCACGCATGGACTAGGGGAACAGAATGAAAGAGGTTGCAGACTTGTACAGTGGGTAAAAGAGCATGATTTGATTATTGGAACCACCTGGTATCAACATCGCCCAAGGAGATTATGGACATAGAGGAGTCCTGATCATACTATCAGAAATCAGATTGATTACATTCTCATCACCAGAAGATTTCGAAATGCCTTCACAGTTGCAAAAACTTTACCAAGCGGAGAAGGCAACAGCGACCATTGATTAATCATAAGCAATTCACATATAATATTAAAGAACGTCAAATATACAAAAAGAAACACAGAATTTGATCTACGGGCACTGAAAATTGAAGAGATAAACAGATAGATTCAACGTAGAGGTAAAGAACAGATTTGATGCTTTGTCCAATATGGAAACAATATTTCAAGATGTCAGCGACAAATGGGAAATATTAAAGAAATCATTCAATCAAGCTGCAAAAGCAACCACCCCAAAAATAATGATGATGGGGAGTAAGAAATGTATGACTGCAGACATCTTTACCTTATGGAAATAAAAAGAGATAACATAAAATAACCATGAAAAATATGAAGCGATCCGCAGGAAAATTAGGAAACTATGCAGAGAGGAAAAAGAAGCATAGGTTTAGGAAAATAACATCACTAACAAAAGAACACACACATCAATGGGTTGCCTAAAAACCAAAGATGGCAAAATAATAATAGGAAAAGATCAGATGTTTTATGATCATGGATAGCCAGGTAGAGATAACAACTGATCACGTGGCACATCACGAAATAAAAGTACCACTGACAGATTAAAACAGGAATTAATTGTGTATAAGATATGCATACACCACATTAAGATTAGAGCAGAGCAGACATCAACTAACCTTGACATAGTGTTGTCACGGAGACAACGACAAGCAGCACACCACAGATAAAACCGTGATTCATTGTATCTCAGTCTGCAAATAGAAGACATCACATGAATGTATAGGCATAGAAGATATGTTGTCTCCCTGTATGTTTGTGAGCATACAACGTATTATCTGTCAGTCTGCAAATAGAAGTCAGAACATTAATGTATAGGCGTGGAAGACATATCTCCTTTTATGCATCTCAATACACTCAGAAAGCATGCTGAGGAGGGTGAGGACAGGCAGGCTTCGTGTAGAGTGGCTTGCTTCGCTTCGGAGGTCACGGGTAGCAAGTATCACCAGGATCTTTTCTCCGGGGCATGCCGGTGTGCTGGGGAATGAACATGCGGACAGATTGGCTGGCTCGGCAAAACTTGGTGGAGTATTGATACATGACAAGACAGACGTGGTTGCGGCCTTGAGGGAGCACGTGTACACTTCGGAGGAGCAAATGGATCACCATAGTCTGGCAAGAATGAGGCAGCGAGGTGTGACAAGGGGATTAATGTTAGTGTTGCAACTCTTCGCTGGCTGCTGAGGATGGGTGGGAACGGAGTGCTTATGGGAATACCCCGAATGCTGTGATGTCGATTCCTAAATCAATCAATCAATCAATGCATCTGAATACAAAAAGTACTGTGTGTCAGTCTGCAACTAGAAGACATCACATTAATGTATAGGGGCGGAAGATATGTTGTCTCCTTGTATGCTTCTGAGTATAAACATTATTGGGTGTGAGTGTGTGACCTGAATAGAAGAGCATAGTCTGCATATGAAATGCCATTGGTTTGAATGTTATAATGTGTTTTCTAATTATCTGCGTAAGTAAACTGAAATAACAATAACAAAACATTACATACGTATTAAGGGAAATGCCACTAATGCATCACACAGCTGAGAGAACATGCACACACAAATTAACGTACATCCTGGAAAATATGTGAGGCGGGGATGAGATGTCATCACACATGTGAGAGAACTTGCACACAGAAAATATCACACTTACTGGAAAATATGTGAGGCGGAGGTGAGATGCCATCACTCATGTGCGAGAACTTGCACACAGAAAATATCACACTTACTGGAAAATATGTGAGGCGGAGATGAGATGTCGTCATACATGTGAGAGAACTTGCACACAGAAAATATCACACTTACTGGAAAATATGTGAGGCGGAGATGAGATGTCGTCATACATGTGAGAGAACCTGCACACAGAAAATATGACACCTGGAAAATATGTGAGGCGGAGATGAGATGCCGTCATACATGTACAGGAAAGAATTCATCACAATACTTGAAAAGCAAACAGAAACAACAGACGCCAGCCAGATAAAGCAGTCAGTTTAATTAGTTACATTATCACATTGTTCTATCGCTGTGTAATGGCAAGTACAAGAAACAAGACAAGACCAGACATGTCAGACAGTTCAGAGTTTGTGGCAGATACAGAAACAATGAAAGCAATTGTTACCATGCCAGTTTTCATGAAGCGATTTATTATCATCATCATCATCATCATCATCATCATCATCATCATCATCATCATCATCATCAAGTGTGTTGACGGCTGGCGTGATCTCCGAACATCGCCACCCCCAACAGCATGTCCAATCTGCCAGCTATCCGTGACAATACACACGGATGTCCAGAATACCGGCTCACTGTCTTTCTCTATCTCTCCTTCCAGAAATCTCTTCAGGTGTCGTGTTCCAGTTTACTGTCTCATAACTTCACCACCAAATGTCGACTGACTCTTTTTTATCTTTGTGATAATTTCTTGCTGCATCGTAGCCAGGAGGTTTCATCATTTTCCTGTATAAGCACATCTCTCAGATTGTTCATGTTTTCGTCATGCTTCTGTATAAGCACATGTCTCAGGCGTAGATTGTTCATGTTTTCGTCATGCTTCTGTACAAGCACATGTCTCAGGCGTAGATTGTTCATGTTTTCGTCATGCTTCTGTACAAGCACATGTCTCAGGCGTAGATTGTTCATGTTTTCGTCATGCTTCTGTACAAGCACATTTCTCAGGCGTAGATTGTTCATGTTTTCGTCATGCTTCTGTACAAGCACATGTCTCAGGCGTAGATTGTTCATGTTTTCGTCATGCTTCTGTACAAGCACATGTCTCAGGCGTAGATTGTTCATGTTTTCGTCATGCTTCTGTACAAGCACATGTCTCAGGCGTAGATTGTTCATGTTTTCGTCATGCTTCTGTACAAGCACATGTCTCAGGCGTAGATTGTTCATGTTTTCGTCAAGCTTCTGTACAAGCACATGTCTCAGGCGTAGATTGTTCATGTGTTCGTCATGCTTCTGTGCAAGCACATGTCTCAGGCGTAGAGAGATATGTGTACTGGTTTACTAACTGCCAAAGGCTGCAGACACATGTTGAAACTGATTCTATATAACTTGCACGAATCCTCTTTCTGACCTCCAAGGACAAGGGTTTATTGGATGAGACATGTTTCGTGTTAAAAGAATAACCAATCACGGAGTAGTAAGCAACTGACAGGAAGAAGACTTCAAGACAAACCACAATAGATATCAGATGACAAGATCAGCCAACAGTAACATGTCATCAGGATCAACAGACGGACTATTTTAGATACATGAGGACGATGTTTACTTACAGATGGATCCGAGTAGAGTGTCCAACACACGAAGTGAGCCTGGGGACTTATATAGAAGCTACCACCCACCAGCCAGGCACGGTCTGAGGCACAGATTGAAGCAATAAAATTGATGAGGTGTGCACACTGCGGCGCACAGATTAGCACGGTTGACGGACACACGATATACCGTAGTACAAATATTAAGAGTTCGTCAGTCACCGGGTAATTAGTGTATGCAAATGCGTGTATTTGCCGGTCTCCCTGGTTGAGGTGTTAGCAGCTTTCTCCTTAACCCCGAATACTCTCGTGGTTGACGTGAGCGCACGAGAATTGGAAGAGGTTCGAGTCACGCCAGTGAATTATGAGAGTATGCAGCCGGTCGCTCAGAAAGTCGTGGCGGGTTGATGAGCGTAATCTAGCCTAGGAATCAACATACAGCTGAAAGATGTTGATGTTGACCGCAATATCCTGGAACAAGATGGGAACGCGGGGACAAAAATGCGTGTATTTGTCACAGGAGCGGATCTGATTTTGTTGAACATATGGCTGTTTCCGTAGAGAAGTGAACACATAAATTACCGCAGATACTTAGAGGTGACATGTCCCTCACAAAACATATAGCTGTTTCTGTGGAGAAATGAGGAAATAAAGTATAGTAGATATGTAGAGGTTACATGTCCCTTACAGAACATATAGCTGTTTCTGTGGAGAAATGAGCAAATAAAGTATAGTAGATTTGTAGAGGTTACATGTCCCTTACAGAACATATAGCTGTCTCTGTGGAGAAATGAGGAAATAAAGTATAGTAGATATGTAGAGGTTGCATGTCCCTTACAGAACATATAGCTGTTTCTGTGGGGAAATGAGCAAATAAAGTATAGTAGATATGTAGAGGTTAAATGTCCCTTACAGACAATATAGCTGTTTCTGTAGTGAAGTGAACAGATAAATTACCGCATATATTTAGAGGTTACATGTCTCTTACAGATCATAGAGCTGTTTCTGTGGAGGCGTTGACAAATAAATTGCCTCAGATATTTAGAGGTTACATGTCCCTAACAGAACATATGGGTGTTTCTGTAGAGACGTGAACAAATAAATTACTGCAGATATTTAGAGGTTACAAGTCCCTTACATAACATATAGATGTTTCTGTAGACAAATGAACACATACATTGCTGAAGATATTCAGAGCTTACATGTCCCTTATAAGACGTGGCACTCACCCCCAGCATGTGTTGGCTGTTTGTGGTCAACAATGCAAGTTCACTGTCAGTAGTTTGTCTTCATGCATTGTCTGGCTGGACATTAGCTTTAACTAGCAGACTTACGGCCTACCCTACAGATACAGTCACCAGAAACCTTGGTGGATTGCCGTCACTCAATGTCTGGTTGGGCATTAGCTTAACTAGATGACTCTCTCCTGGCTACTTGTTGATTGCAGCACAGAACCACACAGACAGCACATCAACGTACCTCATACAGACAGCACATCTATATATCTCACACAAACAGCACATCTATGTATCTCACACTGACACTAAATCTATGTATCTCACACAGACACTAAATCTATGTATCTCACACAGACAGCACATCTATATATCTCACACAGAGAACACATCTATATATCTCACACAGAGAACACATCTATATATCTCACACAGACAGCACATCTATATATCTCACACAGACAGAACATCTATATACCTCACACAGACAGCACATCTATATATCTCACACAGACAGCACATCTATATATCTCACACAGAGAACACATCTATATATCTCACACAGACAGCACATCTATATATCTCACACAGACAGCACATCTATATATCTCACACAGAGAACACATCTATATATCTCACACAGACAGCACATCTATATATCTCACACAGACAGCACATCTATATTTCTCACACAGACAGCACATCTACGTACAGGCCTAACGTCCATTATCTCATACAGACAGCACATCTACATGCAGGCCTAACGGCCAAGATCTCACTCAGAGAGCACATCTACTTGTAGGCCTAACGGCAATTATCGCACACATATGTGCCTCAACTACATTATCAACCCTTCAGAAAACAATAACCAAAAATTACAAACCATGACCCCGCATATATTGTAATCACCGTAGTTATCATAAACACCAAGTTAATTAATGCCTCATTAGTAGGATCTCAGCCCGTATGGGATATAATCTCTCTCTCTCTCTCTCTCTGTCTCTCTCTCTCTCTCTCTCTCTCTCTCTCTCTCTCTCTCTCTCTCTCTCTCTCTCTCTCTCTCTTCTCTCTCTCTCTCTCTCTCTCTCTCTCTCTCCTGTATATATATATATATATATATATATATATATATATATATATATATATATATATATATATATAAGTATCATCATCATCAAGTGCCCTGCCAGCTGGCATAGGCGTTCATGGCTCTCCACAGATCTCGGTCTTTGGTGTTCTGGATTAACCCTGCTGATGATATTCCTCCATGCCTCCGTCTCAACCTACCCAGCACCATTTCTCTTGGTCTGCCTCTGCCTCTCTTCCCCTTGATCTTTCCAGTTGTCACGATGTTCTCCAATGCCTCTCTTCTCATCACATGACCGAAGAAAGATGTTTGTCTCTTCCTTATTGTTGTATATAATTGTGATAACGCCAAACCGGCGCATCTTGATTGGGTCTGTTATAGCAGTTTGATACTGGCAATTGCCGGAACTCTAGCTGTAACAAA
Source organism: Cepaea nemoralis (assembly GCA_014155875.1). NCBI lineage: Eukaryota > Metazoa > Mollusca > Gastropoda > Stylommatophora > Helicidae > Cepaea > Cepaea nemoralis. The sequence continues at coordinate 174,340 of JACEFZ010010103.1, forward strand.
GAGATCTGAAGCCATTTGTACTGTAGCAGCCAAATCGGTTTGTGAAGGCAAGCACTTTGGCCTTGTGTATATAGTTTTGTGGCCAGCCCGCCTTGAGACGAGATATGTGGAGTTTCCCATCTGTTCATCAGTGAACAACCTATGTCATAGGAGACAGCCTAGCGGCTGACTAGTTAGTGTCAGCAGGCCTGGGTTCATCGTGGTGCAGTAATTTGTGTCACAACTCTGTTGTTTATGTCGCGTCTTAAGATTTATGTTGTGTAAATTATATTTTTGTAGTGTCTTATTGTTGCCAGTGTCAAAGTCCTTTATTGTGCCATTCTACTCAGCTATCGTGGAACGGCCTCTAGATATAGAGGTTAGCTGAGAACATCGAATAAGCAGCCGCGGACCAACTGGCTGTGGTCACAGAGGGCGAGGCTGGATCTCAGGGTGGGATCTGAGTTCCTTAGGAAATACCTCATATGCTTGGAGACGTGCCTGCCAAGCGAGTCGGAGCGATCTAACCCCTCTCCCGGGTAGGTGGAACCCGTTAGCTTTGGACAGCAGTCTATCTAGGAGACAGAAAACTCCAAATATAAACCCCCAAGTTCAAGGTGGATCAGTGTGCTGAGAAACTGGATGGCCATGGGTAAACTGGTCGTGAACGTTGGACGTCTGGCAGGCGTGCGGGGCTGCACCAGGCGTTTGGACTCCTGCGGGACATCCCCTACCTCTTCCCTAGCAAGCAGGCAATGCTAGGGTGACCGTTTATTTCCTGCAATATCCAAACTTTGCCTGTGGATTCATTTAAACACGGGAATCGTCGCCGGAGCTACGGAGCACGTGCTCTGCGCTTGACACATCCCTCAGAGGCTAGCGAAGAGAGAGTGAGGAAGAGAAGACGAGGAAATGGTGTGAGAAGACGTCATGGAAATAGGAGGGCAGGCGCCAGGAGAACAAGACGAAAAGTGGAGAGACTAGGTTTCAACTATGTTAGAGTTGGATACTGGAATTGTCGCAGTGCGAGACAGAGATGTCCTGTATTGGAGAGACTAATATATGATTTTGATGTCCTCATGCTCCAGGAGCTAAATACAGACAAATACCATTGCCCTGGGTACGCCAGTTATATAAACCCTACTGGGCAAGAGAGACATGGACAAGGTCTGCTGGTGAAGGAAGGAGTGAAGCATGTGGTACTTGACTTGAGCCAGTGGAATCACAATGTAAGAGAGGTCCAGGGTATACAAATGGAGATTGGTGGCTTAAGTTGGAACATCATAAATGTAAATGCCACAGTGGACTGTTTTGTCAGAAAGGATTACTGAGACTGGCTTAGGGAACTGGAGAAAATACCAGGTGATAGACTTCTCATAAGTGGAGACTTCAATTCAAGGTTCAGAGATTGGGACAGCAGTGGAGAAAATCGACAGGGAATTGCCCTTGCGGATGCCATGGTGGACTCCGATGTGGTCTGCATAAATGATGGTAGGCCGACTAGAATGGCAATGAGGCCTGGCGATGCAGACACAGCTATTGACTTGACACCTGTCTCCCAGTCATCAGTCCTTGATGTAAAGTGGACTGGTTTGAATGACCATGGGAGTGATCACATGCCATGCTCAGTCCTGATCTCTAAACCCAGGAAAGTTAAAGCTGGGAGATCGCGCAAGACCTTCCGGTATGAGAGGGCCGATTGCCTTCTTGGACGCCTCAGGCAAGGGGCATGCAACAGTACTGTAAAAACTCCCTTTTTGCAGCCCCCATGGTGGACCCCAGAAGTAGACCATGCTTGGAAAGCAAAGAGAGCTGCAGTGAAGCAGCTAAAGAAAGTGCGACAGACACTTCGAAGCTCACGAGAGGAAGTGGACACAGCGGAAAATGTCAAGAAAGACAAGGTGGAGGTTTTCAAGCGCTGTGCTGCAGAGGCCAAAAAGGCAAAATGGGAATGTTTCATGAAGGAGATTGGAGGTGATAAAACACTGCGAAAATTCTGGAAACTGCACAGGAAAATGCAGAGAAACAATTTATAGAGATGGTGGTGTGCGCGTGACAACAGACAAAGAGAAAGGGGAGGCATTTCTCCAGAGATTTTTAGAGCAGACCAATCATAATGATGCGGAAACCAGGGATGCAGTTAGAGAGGAGTTATCTGGCACCACGAAGAATATGCAGTATGAAGACATCATACGGGTGGAAGATGTTAAACACATTTTGAAAAAGGCAAAAGACACGGCACCAGGGCCCGATGGGGTCAGGTATGGCCACATGAAGGGTTTGAGCGATGAAGACCTGGAGGAGATGACCAACTGCTTTAACCAGAGCATTAGGACAGCATCAGTACAACAGGATTGGGTGCACAGCTATCCCATCCCTCTCCCAAAATCATTCAAGGATCGGTCAAAGCTTAGCGGCTTTAGAATCATCACCCTTCAAAATACATTTAGGAAGGTTGAGAAGATAGTCGCTGTCAAGCTGCAAGAGTTTTTGGAAAGCGGGAAGTTTCTTCCAACAGGCCTGGGGAGCTACAGGCCAGGAAAAGATAACTGGTCAAATGCAGCCACTTTTCCTTTGACGTTTATGAGGGGTTCCAGAGTAGACAGGAAACGATGGCGGTAGCGCTTGATCTCGAGGATGCGTACAATAGAGTTCGATATGATATTTTGATGACCGTGCTGATGGAGAAGGGGGTCAATCCCTGGTTGTTGAACTGGATAGCAGCCGTCCTGCACTCTCGTCGGGTTGCTCTCCGTCTGGGTGCATGGGCCTAAGAGCCACATATTTTAACCCCGGGACTGCCACAGGGATCTGCAGTCTCACCGGTGCTCTTTAATGTGTATACGAGCAAGATTGCAAACCTAGAAGCACCAGGGGTTGGAAGAATACTAACATTTGCAGATGATATTCTTGCATATAGGCCGCAGTTAAGGGTCAGCGACTGATAAGAGGGAAATCATGGATGGCTCAGTCAGAGGATACGATCAGACAGGTGTGCCCCTTGGAGAACATTAGGCGTGAAGAGGAGTGGGTCAGAGTGCCAGCGGAGCAGTCAGACTTGTGCAGCGTTATAATCACATTAAGCCGGGATTGCAGGGAGTGGCCAGCAGGGGCCACGGAAATGGAAATTCAGCAACTAATTCAGGATAATGCTCGCTTCGGTGATGTGATTATCTAAACAGATGTTTCGGTGTCAAGAGGTGAGAAAAGTGGCTGGGGTTCATAGCCAAAGCCAATGGTCGACGTTTGGGGCAGGAGAGCCTGGCATATGATACCACAATATCCAGCTTAAGAATGGAGGTGGAGGCGGTCACTGTGGCTCTCCGCTGGATGGAGAATACGACACACACACACACACACATCGTGATTGTAACTGACTCAGAAAGCATGCTGACGAGGGTGAGGACGGGCAGACTTCGTGCGGAGTGGCTTGCTTCGCTTCGGAGGGCACGGGTGACAAGCATCGCCTGGATCTTTTCTCCGGGGAATGCCGGTGTGCTAACTATATATGCTATCATAACAAGTCTTCTAGATGTTGACGGAAGAATATTCAATATTACGTTTATTTTACATATACGTTTCACATTTGCTAGATGAAACAATCTGATCACCACCGAACAGTTGCTCATTATCACAAATAACATGCCAAGAATCATGCAAATATTTAAGAAGAAAATACAACCGGAAACGAGAAGAAATAATGTGGCTTTGTAGAAGACAAAGCTATAATAAATGTCCTCTCTCGCTGAAAACATAAATGTGACCTTCGTTAGCAGTAAACAAAGACCTTCACGTTTCTCTCATCGGTTACACAAAAGTTTTATATAGAGAAGGACACATCGTCACAATAACGGTGCTTCATTCTTCTTCTGTCATCCTGTACTCTGCCTTTGGGGTAAGGGCCCTATACCAACTAATTTCCAGCTCTCCTGTCCTGAGCTATTCCATGTCCTCTCAGTATTATTCGTATCTGTTTCTACTTTCCTCCTGTGCATGTTGTTAGGTTGAACTCTATTTTTGTAGCCTTGTGCATTCCATATTTTCAGTTATACTATTCTCAGGTTTTCTCAATACATGTACTATCCCGCGCCAGCATCTTGTCTTCAACTCTTGGCTGACTGGTATTCATCTAGTTCTCTCCAAGAGCTTCACTTTGGTGATATTCTGACATACCACTTTATTCTTTCTCTTTTGCACGGACACCATTAGTCTATATATAGAATGCATTTGTAATCGTTTTCTTTGTTCGCTGTGTTTGTGATCCATATGGTAGTAATGATTTATAGTTAGAATTGGAAATTCCAAGTCTGGCGCGAAGTTTCATTTAATTTCTTTAGACTTCCTAGTGTTTGACACGCTCCCCTAGCCTGCTGTATTCTTATTCTGATGTCTTTATCAGTTCCACCATCTTTATCTGTTCCACCATCTTTATCTGTTCCACCATCTTTATCTGTTCCACCATCTTTATCTGTTCCACCATCTTTATCTGTTCCACCATCTTTATCTGTTCCACCATCTTTATCTGTTCCACCATCTTTATCTGTTCCACCATCTTTATCTGTTCCACCATCTTTATCTGTTCCACCATCTTTATCTACATTGTTATCTAAGTAGGTGTGTGATGCTGTCTCTTGAAGTGGGATGTACTCAAGGAATATCAGGTAACTATGTGCTTTATTTATTCTCATTATCTGTCTGTATGCATTTTTAAACTTAGTTGTTGTGACATCCCATCTAGTGTTGTTAGTTTATCGTGCATCTCATTTAGTATATGAAACAGGAGGACAGTATTGTCAGTAATGTCCAGGTCATAGCACTGCTTTGTGCGGGGATACCATTGGATTCAATATATGACAGTGCTGATTGTCTTCATAATCCAGTCTACAGTCAGTAACAATAGTAGAGGTGGCCAAAGGAGTCCCTGTCTCACTCCTGGTTTTATTTGAATGCCTGTGTAAGTTTTCCTTTAGGGAGGACTCTGCACCCCATGTCACTGCATGTTGCCTTTAGTAAGTTAATAATTTTCACTGGTATTCCATAATGCCTCACCGATTTTCAGATTCCCCATCGATGCTATCACAGACTGTTTCATAATCAACAAATCCAAAATCCAGTGGAGAGCTCAATTCGACGCTTTGCTCTATTATTACGGGAAGTCTTACTATCTTTCTTTTTTAGTTTTAGTTTTAGTCGTTGGATCAACATCACGGCACACGGGTTTAACCCCATAAGTGCTCCGTTTTCCTCCTAACTCAAACCTGAGTCTGGAGAAACTCAGCTTAGTGCACGAACCCCGTAGCACCGGCGAGGCTCCTGAAATACTTTGGGTAGATATTTCACTCACTCAATGAATCCAGAAAATCTTTTACAGAACTGAAGTCAATGAAACGAGGGCACCAACAAAACACATATGGTTTAAAAGACAAAAATGGGAATATGATAAATACTAATGAGGAAATGTGCAACACATGGAAAGAATATTTTATTGAATTACTAAATTGTGAAGCTCCAAGTAACATTTTCCCACAGAAAGAGGTTCTAACATGCGAACCACAAATTGAAGAACCTACATTTGAAGAAATCCTATATGTAATCACACGACTTAAAAACAATAAGGCAACTGGGACTGATGGAATTGCTGCTGAATTTATAAAGGCAGGTGGCCATGCATTACATCTAAAGCTATACGAACTAATAATAAAAATCTGGAGGACAGAAGAATTACCCCATGACTGGAAAGAGTCATTATTGATACCTATCTTTAAGAAAGGAGACAAGTTCCAATGTGTAAATTATAGAGGAATATCACTACTGTCCACAAGCTATAAGATACTATCCGCAGTATTACTAAATAGAAAAAAACCATATTCAGAAGACATATTAGGTGACTACCAGGCGGGTTTTAGACAAAACAGATCAACAATAGATCAGATATTTATCTTACGACAAATAGCCGAGAAACATTGGGAATATAAAAGAGATCTCCATAACATTTTTGTGGATTTTAAAAAGGCTTATGATAGTGTCCATAGGAATAGTCTATGGAATGCTATGCAAGAATTTGAAATACCAAGGAAGTTAATCAACATGACCAGACTATGAGTGTGGGTGGGAGATGTGTGTGTGTGTGGATGGGGAATGTGTGAGTGGGGGTGTGTGAGTGGCTTAGGGATGTGTAGGTGGGTGGGGGAGTTGTATGTGTCGGGGTGGGATGTGTGAGTGGGTGGAGGATGTGTGTGGGGGTAGGGGTATTGTGATCGAGAGATGTTTGGTTGGGAGTGGGTGGGTGGGGGTGTGTGGGTGCGTAGTGGAGGATGTATGCGTGAGTGTGTGTGTGTTGGTGGACGGGTAGGGAATGCGTGTGTGGGTGGGGAGAGGTGTGTGGTGTGTTGGTTGGTGATATTGTGTGGGTGAGGTATGTGTGTGTGGGTGGGGGATTTTTGTGGTGTGTGAGTCGGTCACCAGTCTGCTTAATACAATATATGATACTGGAAATATACCTCTTGAGTTATGTAATTCTGTATTTATTGCAATACCAAAGAAATCAGGAGCCTTGGAATGTGATCAACATCGAACAATTAGTATAATGAGTCACATCACGAAGATTTTGCTAAGAATTATCATGCAAAGAGTTAGGAGGAAAATACAACCTGAAATAGGAGAAGAACAATGTGGATTTGTAGTAGGCAAGGGTACAGTAAATGCTGTGTATATACTGAGAACCGTAATCGAACGTTCTATAGAAGTAAACAAAGATCCACACCTTTGCTTTATTGACTACACAAAGGCTTTTGATAAAGTGAGACATGTCAACATGATAAGGATGCGTGAAGATCTACAAATTGATGGGAAAGACCTTAGACCTGTAAAAAACATATATTGGAAACAACAAGCTGCCATAAGAGTTGATAATGAAGTAAGCCAATATCAGCCTATTAAGAGAGGTGTGAGACAGGGATGTGTAATGTCTCCAGATCTGTTTTCCCTGTACAGTGAAAATATTTTCAGAAATATTGAAAATATGGAAGGGATCAACATTGGGGGACGATGCATCAATAACATTAGATATGCAGATGATACAGTCTTGATTGCAGACAATGAACAGGATCTGCAAAATTTAGTAAATGCGGTTGTTACACACAGTGAACAACAAGGGTTAGAATTAAATTGTAAAAAGACACAGATTATGGTCGTCACTAGGAAGAACGAAATACCACAGTGTAATATACAAGTAAATGGGAATATTCTTCAACAAGTGAATAGGTACAATTATCTCGGAACAGTAATAACATCTGATGGGAGATGCCTTGAAGAGATTAGAACAAGGATCGCCATGGCAAAAGTAGCCTTTAGCAAGATGAAAAACATACTGACCAATAAAAAGATGTCAATTGAAACGAGAAAAAAGAGTGTTGAGATGCTACATAGAACCTGTACTTTTATATGGATGTGAAGCTTGGACAATGAACAGCCAGGCTGAAAAACATCTGATGGCTGTAGAAATGTGGTTTCTGAGGAAAATGCAAAGAATACCATGGACAGCCAGAAAGACCAATGAACAAGTCCTTCAAGAAACAAATGAAGATCGTAAACTGATCAGAGACATTAGACGTAGACAGTCCCAATTTTTTGGGCATGTTATGAGAAGAAATGATTTGGAGAACTTGGTGACAACTGGTAAGATCGAGGGGAACAGACCAAGGGGAAGACCTAGAAACAAGTATCTGGATGGCTTGGCCTTGTGGCATGGTCGAGACAGAAACACGGAACTGATCCACGACTCTGTTGATCGAGTGAGATGGCAGAACATGACCGCCCACGCTTACCGGCATGGCACATGATGGATGGATGGAGTCGGGGTATGTGGGGTGGATGGGTAAGGGTATCTGTGTGGGTGTGGGTGGGAATATTGTGTGGTATCTGGGTGGGGGATATGTGTGTGGTGTGTAAGTGGGGATGTGTTGGTGAGGGATATGTGTGTGTGTGGTGCGTGGGTTGGGAATAGTGCGTGGTAGGGGGTGTATGTGATGTGCGGGTGGGGGATTATGTGGTGGGGGATTAGGTTAAGGCATGTGTGGGTGGGTGGAAGTTGTATGTGTGGGTGGTGGGGTGTGTGTGAGTGGATTGGGGATGTATGGGTGGTTAGGAAGATGTGTGTGTGTGTGGGGGGGGGGGGGGAGGGGGTAAGGGACATGTCAGTTGGTCGGGATGTGTGTGTATGGTTTGGGGATGTGTGAGTGGATGTGCGATATGTGGGTTGGTGGGGGATTGTGTGTGTGGGTGGGGACATATGTTGTCGATGGAGATGTGGCTGGGGGATGGGTGGTTTGAGATGTGGGTGGAGAGAGGATGTGTGGGGTAGGATGTGGATGGGCGTGGGATGTGTGGGTTGGTGGGGGAATGTTTGTGGGTGGCGAGTGTGTTTTGGTTGGGGGATCAGGTGAGGGCAGTGTGTGTTGGTGGGGGATGTGCGGGAGGGCGATGGGTCGGTTGGTGGGGTATGTATGTGTCCCTTGGTGTGCGTGTGTGTCGGTAGGTGGGGGTGTGTATGTGTCCCTTGGTGTGCGTGTGTGTCGGTAGGTGGGGGTGTGTATGTGTCCCTTGGTGTGTGGGTAGGTGGGGGTTTTGTGTGGGTGGGGTGTTGTATGGATAGGTGGGAGATGGGCTTCATAACATTGTAATTAGCCTTGTTTATGTTTACAACATTCATTTCACAATGTTTATTTTTCTTCCTATGTAAATGTATAATGCTCTTGATGAACGAAAGACGAGTGATTGGAAGGGCCGAATGTAAGACGGGCCTGCGCGCCCAATTTGTGACCCTAATAAAGTTGATTTGATTTGATTTTGATTTATGCATGGAAGATACTTATAATATAGTAACATATAAAGGCAGGAAATCAGACCCCTTCCAAATAACATCTGGCTTGAAACAGGGTGATGCACTATCGCCGCTACTCTTCAATCTGGCTCTAGAGAAAGTTGTAAGGAAGATAAAGGAGGAATGTGATATTGGAGGAACATCCAAGCTGCTTGGTTATGCAGATGATATAGATATTATAGGGCAAAGTGAACAAAAGACATTGGAAATATTGACTCACTTAAAGGAAAAAGCCCAACGGATGGGGCTGGTTATCAACCAAGATAAGACAGAATATATGGTAATTTCAAGAGACGGAATGGCTAAAAACTCTGGCCACATACAAATAGATAATATGACCATTAAAAGAACGGAAACATACAAATACCTGGGTACAATCTTCAACTGCTCCAACATCATGAGGGAAGAAATACAAACTAGAATCAACTCTGGAAATAAGATATACTATGCACTACAACATCTACTAAAATCAAAGGCGCTATCTCGTAACACCAAAATCACAATATACAAAACACTGATCAGACCAGTTGTGCTGTATGGCTCTGAAACCTGGAGTACAACGAAAGGAGACGAAGCCTTGTTACAACCTTTGAGAACAAAATTTTAAGACGCATCTTTGGACCCATTAGGGATACACAAAGTGGAGAGTGGAAAAGAAGAAGTAACAAAGACATTTATGATCTGTTTAAGTCCCCGCTAATCACTGGTATCATGAAGGCTAATAGACTACAATGGTTGAGGCATATAGAAAGAATGGAAGATAATAGGGAAACAAAACTCGCTTACACTCAGGAAATAAATGACCGTAGACCCCGAGGTAGACCAAGAAGACGGTGGAGAGATAATACATGTACAGACCTACAAGCACTTGGAATCAACGACTGGCAAGAGAAGGTCCACCAGAGAGACGAATGGAGATGGATTGTATTTGCAGCAAAGAACCTCAATGGCTCGGAAAGCTGATGAAGAAGAAGAGAAGATTTTTCACTCGAAATTATGCCCGGGCAGCGCCGTTAGGCTACTCTTGTCCGATTTCCAACTGTCAAGGGATTTTTTACGTGCGCAACAATACACACGGGTGTCCGATCTCATTACCCAGAGACCAGGGGAAATTACTGAAAGTCCACGTGGATTTTTTAAATAAATCCCGGTCTTCACCGGGGCCTGAACCCGGGATGACCTCCAGCACTCGAGGCAGACACCATACCTCAAGACCACTCAACCCCCCCCCCCCCGAGTGAGAGTCAAATGTCCTTAGAAACACCCGGGAAGGTTGACCCTTTCAAATAATGCCCGCAGAACTCGGATGTGTATCGCAACTCTGCTGTAAACAGACACAACGCAATCACGTACGAAAAAATAGTATAGATATATTATAGATATGTATAGTATATAGCATATATATATATATATAGAGAGTCAGGTCTTAGTCAGATATGACTGAGCTACCGTATAACAGTAGACGGTACTACCTGGTCTCTGTTAGCGCCGAACGTTGGGCGGTGCTTACCAAACCCGACACCCCACATTGTGCCAACGGCTTCGGGCGGAAGAGCGCAATTGGGAGGGTACAAGCCTTACCCTGGTGCGAGGAAATGCAAGCTAAAGACAAAATTGTCATGGCAGGGCAGACCAGGCCCTAAGCCTTGGTTGGCGACTGGTCTAGGATCGAAGCTCCGACAGGCGGACAGTTAGAGCATTGCTTTGCTGATCCGGCAGCTTCTGCAGCTTGTCTTGTTCCAGATGTAGGGGTGTTACCTTTCCTCTGGAGTGAACTAGGCGGGCCGAGAGAGGGATCATGCTGCATGGGCAACACATGATCTCTATATTTTAGCCCAGGCTTTGTGCTATGGAGAGGCAATAACTCCATCCCTGGTCTTAACTGGTCTCGGAATCAAAGCGAGATGCAACTGTTACGGGTTATAAGTCCTTGTCAGTTGGCGTAGACATGGGGCGCCACGCGTTGCCTCTGACGGTGGGAGACACCTATAGGTGTCACTGATCAGCTACCGCCCGCCTCAAGCTGGGCAGCCCCCAGCCAATTGGGTGCTGATCCGCCACAGCCTGCCTGCTTCAATGGGTGCTTGGGGCTAGGACAAAATCTGAATCGCAGGCTGTAAAACCAATGCACCAGGTACAAACAAAAATAAAAATAGAAACCTCAAGCTACGGCTTGCAACCTGGAACGTGAGAACCATGTGTCCAGGATTTTCCACTGACTTGACCAATATTGACGATGTGAGAAAAACGGCTGTGATTGATGCCGAACTCAATCGTCTTAACATTGATATTGCTGGCCTGCAGGAGACTCGCCTCGCTGAGGAAGGGTCACTCAGGGAAAACAACTACACCTTTTTCTGGAAGGGTAGAGGGCAGGCAGAAAAAAGGCAACACGGTGTGGGCTTTGCAGTGAAGAATTCGCTACTGGGAATGATTGAAATTCCAGCAGAAGGAAATGAAAGACTATTATCCCTGCGCTTGGCAACCTCTTTTGGGTTTGCCACCATTATTACTGCATATGCACCGACACTCGATTCCTCTGATGATGTGAAGGATTTGTTCTATGAGGAGTTAGACTCCGTGATCAAGGCAGTTCCAAAATCTGACTACATTTATATGCTCGGTGATTTCAATGCTCGTGTGGGCAAGGACTCAAGTTCATGGCCAGTGTGCCTTGGAAAATACAACATCGGTCGCATGAATGAAAATGGGCAAAGGCTGCTGGAGCATTGCACCTAGTAATGACCTATGTATTACAAACTCTTTTTTTAAAACAAAAGAGATGCATAAGGTCACATGGAAACATCCAAGATCCGGCCATTGGCACCAGCTGGACTTCATCATCACACGGAGACAACATCTGAACCATATATCATTGACTCGTAGTTACCACAGTGCTGACTGTGATACGGATCATTCTTTGGTTGTTGCAAGGGTTAGACTGAGACCAAAGAGAATCTACACAGCTAAACACAAATCTAGCCACAGGATTAATATTATTAACACTCATGATCCTGAAAAGTGCTTTCAGTTTCAACAGCAACTTGAAGAAGCTTTCACTGATACACCAGAAAATTGTACAGTAAATGAAAAGTGGGGTCAAATTAAGGAAACTCTTTATAAAACTGCCGTAGGGGTTTACGGCACTGTGGATCATAAGAGGCAGGACTGGTTTGCGGCCAACAGCGAGACTCTGCAGCCCCTGATTGATAAGAAGAAGAAAGCTCTCTTAAGAAACAAGGAAAGACCAACGCGTAACACTCTGAGTGAGCTAAGGCAAGCTAGGAAGGATGTGCAAAAGGCTGCCAGGCAGTGTGCAAATGATTATTGGATCAAGTTATGTGAGTCCATTCAAATCGCAAGTGATAAGGGAGACATAAGAAGCATGTATGAAGGAATAAAGAAAGCTTGTGGTCCAGTGATCAAAAGAAGTGCACCATTGAAAACCTTGACTGGAGAAGTCATCACTGATAAGAAACAGCAGATGGACAGATGGGTAGAGCACTATTTGGAGCTTTACTCAAGTGAGACCAAACTAGCGGATGATGCCCTCAACGCCATAGAGGCTCTACCAACTCTTGACCACCTGGACACACTTCCCACCATAACAGAAGTTAAGTGTGCTATAAATGAACTTGCATCTGGCAAGGCTCCAGGTAAGGATGGGATTCCAATAGAGGTTATCAGGAGTGGGCAAGACACACTCACTATACAGATCCACCAGCTAATAGAGCTATGCTGGCGTGAAGGACAAGTCCCACAGGATTTCAAAGATTCAAGCATCATAACACTGTACAAGAACAAGGGCGATCGGAGCGACTGCAACAACTATAGGGGTATCTCACTTCTGTGTATTGTTGGAAAAGTATTTGCCAGAATTGTTCTGCGCAGACTTCAAGTCCTAGGAGATCAAGTCTACCCCGAATCACAGTGTGGCTTTCGACAGAACCGGTCTACCACTGATATGATATTCTCATTGCGACAAATGCAAGAAAAATGCCGTGAACAGAATCAACCACTGTTTATTGCCTTCATCGACCTCACAAAGGCATTTGATTTGGTCAGTCGTGAGGGTCTGTTCAAGGCACTAAAGAAGATTGGCTGCCCACCAACTCTTCTGTCCATTGTGGAATCGTTCCACACAGGCATGAAGGGTATAATCAAGTTTGATGGTGCAACTTCTGAAGAATTTGAAATCAAGAGTGGAGTTAAGCAAGGTTGTGTACTAGCTCCCACCCTCTTTGGAATATACTTTTCACTTCTACTGAAATATGCATTTCGTGATCAGGATGGTGGTATATACATTCACTCACGCTCAGATGGCGGCCTCTACAATGCTCAGAGATTGAAGGCTAAGACCAAAATTAGGAGGGTACTGATCAGAGAGTTGCTTTTTGCAGATGATGCTGCAGTTACGACCCACTCTGAGGAAGAATTGCAATGTCTACTATCTGCATTCTCCAATGCTTGTTCTGAATTTGGTTTAACAATTAGCAAAAAGAAGACACAGATTATGTCACAAGGTGCACATGAGGTACCATCAATCTTTATTGACGACGCCGAACTAGAGATAGTAGACCATTTTACATATCTAGGATCAGTGGTAAATAGCAAATTATCCCTAGATCAGGAAATCAACATCCGGATTGGTAAGGCAGCAACAACAATGAACAGGTTAAGAAAAAGAGTCTGGGAGAACAGGAAGCTTACTGCCAAAACAAAAGTCCTTGTCTATCAAGCCTGTGTCCTTAGTACTCTTCTCTATGGCAGTGAAACCTGGACAACTTACTCACACCAAGAGAACAATTTAAACAGCTTTCATATGCGCTGTCTGCGAAGAATTCTTGGTATTAAGTGGCAAGACAAAATCACAAATACTGAAGTATTGGAAAGATCAGGTTGTGTGACAGTTTATTCCATGCTCAGTCTTCGTAGACTTAGATGGATAGGACATCTTAGGAGGATGGATGATGGTAGAATACCAAAGGATATCTTTTTTGGTGAATTACAGATGGGTAAGAGATCTCAGGGTCGGCCTCTACTACGATACAAAGATGTGTGTAAGCGGGACATGATTGATACAGGCATTGATAATGCACATTGGGAGCAAGTCGCCGCTGAACGTGTTGCATGGAGGGCAAATATCAGAAATGGAATAAAGTCAAAGGAGAAAATTATTGCAGAAAAGTCACACACCAAGCGTTTGAGACGTAAGATGGTGCATGATGGTGGAAATGACCACGTGTTCACATGCACCCACTGTGAACGGACATTTACAGCGCAAATTGGCCTTATCAGTCACACTCGCTACCGCCATAGTTAAAAGTTATTATGCCTTTTTAAAGCACAAACTATCGTCTGTCAAGACGGCAAGGTGCCAATGGAGGATATATATATATATATATATATATAGAGAGAGAGAGAGAGCGAGAGAGAGATAGTCTTACTATCTGGTCAGTGCAGTATCTGTCAGGTGGAAAATCTGAATGTTCATACCTTACATGTCTGTCAATGGCATGTGTGACGAAGCATTATACCGTCACCTGGGTCTCAGTATCTGTCAGGTGGAAAATCTGAATGTTCATACCTTACATGTCTGTCAATGGCATGTGTGACGAAGGATTATACCGTCACCTGGGTCTCAGTATCTGTCAGGTGGAAAATCTGCCAGTTCAAACCTGACATGTCTGTCAATGCCATCTGTGTCGAAGTACGATATCGTCTCCTGGGTGTCACATTTTCTAGATACCAACTACAGGCGGGTCTAGCTATTTAGTTTACGGAATCAGTAATTGCTGGTTCAGAAGGAGGCACAAAATAGTTCAGTCAGTGGATTTCCGTCACGACTTTCTCTTTTCTGTCAAGGCCTGACTACAAGCGGGTTTGATTGTGGTAGCTTTGTCCCGTCTTGTTGAGAGCGAAAACTAGCTACACTGTTTGTCTTTCTCTCAAGCAAGACGTTGACAACGAAAATCTAGCCACGCTGTTTGTCTTTCCCTCAAGCAAGACGTTGACAACGAAAATCTAGCCACGCTGTTTTATTCCAGCAAGGAGTTGACAATGAAATCTTCTTCTTCTGCGCTCATCCAGAGAGGTTTTTTTCGTACGTGATTGCGTTATGTCTGTTTACAGCAGAGTTGCGATGCATATCCGAGTTCTGCGGGCATTATTTGAAAGGGTCAACCTTCCCGGGTGTTTCTAAGGACATTTGACTCTCACTCGAACGTAATTGCGCCGTGTCTGTTTACAGCAGAGCTGTGATACTTGTGCCTTTTGGCCGACACTTTTGTTGACCGGGTTAACCTTTCCGGGTTTATCGAAGGACATTAGACTCACACCGTTGTGGTGTCATCTATATCCTGGCTGGTCAACTTAGAACGGCCTAAGACATCACGGTCAACTCTCAAGGGAAGGCAGCGACAGACCATGGGCATTCCCGCCATCCAAGGGGGCTTCCATATTTGCACAGCCGACACATAGCGCTCTGGCTCAGGGCTCAAGCACGGAATCGTCACGCCCTGCACATGGCTGCTTAGCCTCACTTCCGTATACTGGAAACTCCGTTCACAATAGGCATGCTCCTCCGAAGACCAGGAGGGACCCGTGTGGAGATGACATTCACACAGCAATCTTTCGCTTCGGACTTTCACGTAATGAATTCGCTAGCCAAGCACTATTCCATTTCGTGCCTCTGGGATACTTTGTCAACCTTGGATAACTCTCACTCAACGAGCATTTGATACTGACTTTCCTCGTAATGGATTTTCTAGCCTAGCAATGTTCCATATTCTTCCACTGGAGCGCTTTTTCACCTTGAAAAAAGCCCACTCGATTGGCGTTCGATGCTGACTTTCCTCGTAATGGATTTACTGTTATGATGTTTGTCCATCAAGACTGTTGACGACCATTCATTTCATCCAATGCGGTTGAAAGTATGGAGCCGTGAGTTCTAAGATGGCTGATAAGGCCTATTTTAACTCGAAATGTTCTTTGACAATGTGGGCAAAGCATGCTTGACGTTCCAGGAGTGTGTGCGTGTGTGTGTCTCAATACACAATTATGTCAGGTTATGTTTGCATATATTTTGATTGATTTAGAAGGTTGCTTAAGTGTGATTTAGCTTGAATTAGACAGGACTTCTGATTTTGTTATTTAGTTTCAGTTAGATTTGCACTCTGCCGAAAGAAACCCTGGTGGAACGTCTTCATATCCATTTTAGATCCGCCTAGATTCAATAAACAAAGAATTTTAAACTGCATCTACAAATCCCGTTCTAGATATGAATGCAAAACGTAAACTTTAATAAATTCTTAACTATTATGTACAGACAGTACTAAGTACACACATCTTTAGAAGAAAGTGCAGGATTAGGAAAAGGAGGAAGAAGAAGAAGATCAAGAGCAAGAAGAGGAAGCAGTAGCAGAAAAAGAATAACTTTTACCAGAGAGTTCTTCATGGTTATTAGTTATATCCTGCTTCATAGGCGTGTCTTAACACTTTTAGCCGTCAGAGATACATCTTAAGGCAAACTTGTGGTGTATTCGAAACAGGAAGTATGCCGTGAGTTGTGTTAGTTTGTTTTATAACATAGTGTTTTACCTAAGTAATGAGACAGTAGATTTCAAATACACTGACTAATGAAACAATTTATTAAACTGAAATGTTATTTTGACCTCTAAGGAGTAACATATCATTTAGTATACAGTGATTTAAGACTGCTAGACAATTAAATATTCCTGTTTGAAACCAGCTAGTTTGTCAGACATCTCCAATCATCTACCTTATCTGGCAAGACCGGAAGCGTGGCTAGTACCGGTAATTGATTTTAATTCTTTCTTAATTGGGCATAGCCTACGATGGGTGACGGTGTGGTATTCTGTTATGATAACTTGGCTGTGTCCAGAGTGTGTCGCGTGGTTACACACCCGCTTCACACGCGTGATTCGGGGCTTGTTTCCGGATCCGGTCAGGGATATGCACTACTGACGAGCTCAAACGAGAGCGAAACTCGAGTATAGTGCTTCCATATTGACGTGGCTAGGCCTTAGGTTCATGCCAGAATGCGATCAACGTAGCCAGTGGTGGGTTGTGCTCAATATTTTAATTCTTTCATCAGTTACGGGCAGTAACTCTCAAAGCCACTTCTTGTAAAGTGGTGAAAGTATATCTACGAGTTTCCCCGAAGTCTGGTATAATGGATTTACGCAGTGGCTTGGAATATCTGAAGACCTAAGATACCACTTCATTATGTCGTGACCTGGAATATCTGAAGGCTTGAAACATCACTTCATTAAGTCGTGACCTGGCATATGATAATGCCTAAAACAACACTTCTTTAAGTCATGACCTGGAATCTGAGAAAGCCTACAACCCTACATGATCAGACCCCTAACACCAGTATCTGCCGCGCGACTACCTGCTTACCTGGATAGTGTTTGGTATTAAAATAGTTTTCTGTTGCTGTAGACCAGGCCAGTTTGACATCGCCCTCTGTATTGTGTCAGGTATTTCCATACCTTTTGTATAATATACAAAAGCGTTCCACGAAAGCCACAGTTCACAGATTATTCTCGGGTAAACAGTTTGTAAACATTCTTTTCCGAACATAAACAAAAACCCCCAAAATGTCCGCGTCCTTTGAAGGACGTTGTAATTTTGGTTGATTTTCTGGGCACTGTTACGTCAGTGGTTTGTCGCAGTCTCTTAAACAAGAAGTTCCCGTTCACATCTAACGGACGGGTGTGTGGATTGAACCCACTACTCCGTCATCAGCATACGGCGGTTTACACGCCGGAGCATTAAACACTTCAGCCACGATGACCTCTAAAACCGCTACTCATTGGCAGTATTGTATTCACTAGTGTATTGTTGTTTTACCAGTTATATTTGACAGTAATGTATTCACTAGTGTATTGTTGTTTTACCAGATATATCTGACAGTAATGTATTCACTAGTCTATTGTTGTTTTACCAGATATATTTGACAGTAATATTATACACTAGTTTATTGTTGTTTTACCAGATATATTTGACAGTAATGTTATACACTAGTCTATTGTTGTTTTACCAGTTAAATTTGACAGTAATGTTATACACTAGTCTATTGTTGTTTTACCAGATATATTTGACAGTAATGTTATACACTAGTCTATTGTTGTCTTACCAGATATTGTTGACAGTAATGTTATACACTAGTCTATTGTTGTTTTACCAGATATATTTGACAGTAATGTTATACACTAGTTTATTGTTGTTTTACCAGATATATTTGACAGTAATGTTATACACTAATCTATTGTTGTTTTACCAGTTATATTTGACAGTAATGTTATTCACTAGTCTATTGTTGTTTTACCAGATATATTTGACAGTAATGTTATACACCAGTCTATTGTTGTTTTACCAGATATATTTGACAGTAATGTATTCACTAGTCTATTGTTGTTTTACCAGATATATTTGACAGTAATGTTATACACTAGTCTATTGTTGTTTACCAGATATATTTGACAGTAATGTTATACAATAGTCTATTGTGTTTTACCAGATATATTTGACAGTAATATTATACACTAGTTTATTGTTGTTTTACCAGATATATTTGACAGTAATGTTATTCACTAGTTTATTGTTGTTTTACCAGTTATATTTGACAGTAATGTTATACACTAGTCTATTGTTGTTTTACCAGATATATTTGACAGTAATGTTATACACTAGTCTATTGTTGTTTTACCAGATATATTTGACAGTAATGTTATACACTAGTCTATTGTTGTTTTACCAGATATATTTGACAGTAATGTTATTCACTAGTCTATTGTTGTTTTACCAGATATATTTGACAGTAATGTTATTCACTAGTTTATTGTTGTTTTACCAGTTATATTTGACAGTAATGTTATACACTAGTTTATTGTTGTTTTACCAGATATATTTCACAGTAATTTTATTCACTAGTTTATTGTTGTTTTACCAGATATATTTGACAGTAATGTTATTCACTAGTCTATTGTTGTTTTACCAGTTATATTTGATAGTAATGTTATTCACTAGTCTATTGTTGTTTTACCAGATATATTTGACAGTAATGTATTCACTAGTCTATTGTTGTTTTACCAGTTATATTTGACAGTAATGTATTCACTAGTCTATTGTTGTTTTACCAGTTATATTTGACAGTAATGTTATTCACTAGTCTATTGTTGTTTTACCAGTTATTTCTGACACTAATGTTATACACTAGTCTATTGTTGTTTTACCAGTTATATTTGACACTAATGTTATTCACTAATCTATTGTTGTTTTACCAGATATATTTGACAGTAATGTTATTCACTAGTTTATTGTTGTTTTACCAGTTATATTTGACAGTAATGTTATACACTAGTTTATTGTTGTTTTACCAGATATATTTGACAGTAATGTTATTCACTAGTTTATTGTTGTTTTACCAGTTATATTTGACACTAATGTTATTCACTAATCTATTGTTGTTTTACCAGATATATTTGACAGTAATGTTATTCACTAGTTTATTGTTGTTTTACCAGTTATGTTTGACAGTAATGTTATACACTAGTTTATTGTTGTTTTACCAGATATATTTGACAGTAATGTTATTCACTAGTTTATTGTTGTTTTACCAGATATATTTGACAGTAATGTTATTCACTAGTCTATTGTTGTTTTACCAGTTATATTTGTCAGTAGTGTTATTCACTAGTCTATTGTTGTTTTACCAGATATATTTGACAGTAATGTATTCACTAGTCTATTGTTGTTTTACCAGTTATATTTGACAGTAATGTATTCACTAATTTATTGTTGTTTTACCAGTTATATTTGACAGTAATGTATTCACTAGTCTATTGTTGTTTTACCAGTTATTTCTGACAGTAATGTTATACACTAGTCTATTGTTGTTTTACCAGTTATATTTGTCAGTAATGTATTTACTAGTGTATTGTTGTTTTACCAGTTATATTTGACAGTAATGTATTCACTAGTGTATTGTTGTTTTACCAGTTATATTTGACAGTAATGTTATTCACTAGTCTATTGTTGTTTTACCAGTTATATTTGACAGTAATGTTATCCACTAGTCTATTGTTGTTTTACCAGTTATTTCTGACAGTAATGTTATACACTAGTCTATTGTTGTTTTACCAGTTATATTTGACTGTAATGTTATTCACTAGTCTATCGTTGTTTTACCAGATATATTTGACAGTATTGTTATTCACTAGTCTATTGTTGTTTTACCAGATATATTTAACAGTAATGTTATTCACTAGTCTATTGTTGTTTTACCAGATATATTTGACAGTAATGTTATACACTAGTCTATTGTTGTTTTACCAGATATATTTGACAGTAATGTTTTACACTAGTCTATTGTTGTTTTACCAGACATATTTGACAGTAATGTTATACACTAGTCTATTGTTGTTTTACCAGTTATTTCTGACAGTAATGTATTCACTAGTGTATTGTTGTTTTACCAGTTATATTTGACAGTAATGTTATACACTAGTCTATTGTTGTTTTACCAGTTATATTTGACAGTAATGTTATTCACTAGTTTATTGTTGTTTTACCAGTTATATTTGACAGTAATGTTATTCACTAGTTTATTGTTGTTTTACCAGCTATATTTGACAGTAATGTTATTCACTAGTTTATTGTTGTTTTACCAGTTATATTTGACAGTAATGTTATACACTAGTCTATTTTTGTTTTGCCAGTTATATTTGACAGTAATGTTATACACTAGTTTATTGTTGTTTTACCAGTTATATTTGACAGTAATGTTATTCACTAGTCTATTGTTGTTTTACCAGTTATATTTGACAGTATTGTTATTCACTAGTCTATTGTTGTTTTACCAGTTATATTTGACAGTAATGTTATACACTAGTCTATTGTTGTTTTACCAGTTATATTTGACAGTAAAGTTATTCACTAGTCTATTGTTGTTTTACCAGTTATATTTGACAGTAATGTTATTCACTAGTCTATTGTTGTTTTACCAATTATTTCTAACAGTAATGTATTCACTAGTGTATTGTTGTTTTACCAGTTATATTTGACAGTAATGTTATACACTAGTCTATTGTTGTTTTACCAGTTATGTTTGACAGTAATGTTATTCACTAGTTTATTGTTGTTTTACCAGTTATATTTGACAGTAATGTTATTCACTAGTTTATTGTTGTTTTACCAGATGTATTTGACAGTAATGTTATTCACTAGTCTATTGTTGTTTTACCAGATATATTTGACAGTAATGTTATACACTAGTCTATTGTTGTTTTACCATTTATTTCTGGCATTAATCTTATACACTAGTCTATTGATGTTTTACCAGTTATATTTGACAGTAATGTTATTCACTAGTTTATTGTTGTTTTACCAGATATATTTGACAGTAGTGTTATTCACTAGTTTATTGTTGTTTTACCAGATGTATTTGACAGTAATGTTATTCACTAGTCTATTGTTGTTTTACCAGATATATTTGACAGTAATGTTATACACTAGTCTATTGTTGTTTTACCAGTTATTTCTGACATTAATGTTATACACTAGTCTATTGATGTTTTACCAGTTATATTTGACTGTAATGTATTCACTAGTTTATTGTTGTTTTACCAGATATATTTGACAGTAATGTTATTCACAAGTTTATTGTTGTTTTACCAGTTATATTTGACTGTAATGTATTCACTAGTTTATTGTTGTTTTACCAGATATATTTGACAGTAATGTTATTCATTAGTGTATTATTGTTTTACCAGTTATTTCTGACAGTAATGTTATACACTAGTCTATTGTTGTTTTACCAGTTATATTTGACAGTAATGTATTCATTAGTGTATTGTTGTTTTACCAGATATATTTGACAGTAATGTTATTCACTAGTCTATTGTTTTTTTACCAGTTATATTTGACAGTAATGTTATACACTAGTCTATTGTTGTTTTACCAGATATATTTGACAGTAATGTTATTCACTAGTCTATTGTGACATCCAAGATTCACTGCCATACAGCAAAACTGGTTCTATATAGCATTTCAGCACTCTCTTTCTTACATTCAGTGATAGTGACATATTGCATAAGATACTCTTCATTTTCTGAAATGCGGCGTTTGCTTGCCCTATTCTGCTCTTAATTTAAGCTGTACATCTTCCATCTGATGTTATAAATATCCCTAGGTATCTACAATTATAAACTTGGTTAAGCATTTTTCCTTCTATATCTATGTCACATTTTGGTGTCACTATTTTCTTTGATATCACCATTGTTACTGTTTTCTTGATATTCAAGGAGGAACCTTTCATTGCACTATCTGTTACTACAATGTCAACAATTGTTGTAGGTCTGTTGATTTGTCCGCCACCAATACTGTGTCATCTGCATAGCGCATATTATTTATATTGTAACCTCCATTTAGTATTCCTGGCTTCTCTTTGATCTCTCTCATTATTACTTCGCTATATAGGGAGAAGAGATCTGGTGACAAGACACACCCCTGTCGTACTCCTAGCTTTATTTGTTCGTAACTGCCCTCTTTATTTCCCATTTTAAATGCTGCTACTTGGTTCCAGTAAATATTCTTTATTATTCTTAAATCTTTCCCATCAATGTTGATATCTTCCAACATTTTAATCAGTTCCTAATGTTTTACTTTATCAAATGCCTTAGTATAATCTATGAAGCACATATATATGTCTCTTTGTTTCTCTATTGACCTTTCTATTAGTTGATTATGTGGTTGTTTCGGGATTTGAAATTTAAATATTGAGCACAACCCAGTACTGGCAACGCCGATCGCATTTTGGTATGAACCTAAGGCCTATCCACGTCAATATGGAAGTACTATACTCGAGTTTTGCCCTCATTTGAGCTCGTCAGTAGTGCATATCCCTGACCGGATCCGGAAACAGTCCCGACTTCTTCTTTTAGAATAGGTGAACCTTCTAAGTTACTTTCTATTAGTGTCCGTAATGTATAAATTGCATTGTTTGTGCCCTTTCCCTCCACAAATCCATACCGTTCTTCACTAATTTCCATTGTTATTTTCTTTCTAGTTCTTCTCATTATGATTCTGAGTAGAAGCTTAGTTATACGGTTTACGAGGTTAATTGTCCGAAAATCGTCACATTAATTGCTCCTGTAGCTATAAAAACACATTGCAGCATATCACTAGGTAAATATCCACTGTTGTAAATATCATTCAACATTTTGGTCAATATATCTACCCCAAATTCTCATAATATTTCTAATTCCTCTATTGCAATTTCTTCTAACCCAGCTGTTTTTCCTTTCTTCATATGTTTCATAGCGTTAACGACTTCTTCTTTTAGAATAGGTGAACCTTCTAAGTTACTTTCTTCTGTTAATTCTTCCCTTTCTACATCATATAATTCTCTTATATACTTATTCCACCTCTTCATTATAGCACCTTCCTCCAATAATACCTTTCCTGTTTTTGATTTCAAACACCCTGTATTTATTCTTATTTTTCTTCCCGTGAGCTCAGTTATTTGTCTGTGCATTTATTTTGCATCTTTAATGACATTTAATTCAATTTCTTTTTGCACTGCTCGTTTAACCAATTTTCTTTTGCCTTCTCATATTTATCTTTTATTTCTTTATTTATCTTAGCGTATTCTTGTTTGTATTTTTTACTCTGTTTCTTTTGTCCATCAGCATTAAGATTTCTTCATTCATCCATTTTCTTAGCTATTTGGCTTCTCTCCGGTAATATTTCTTTGCTAGTTTGTTGAATGCAGTAACTTAACATTTCCCATTGCTTATTTATACTCCGTATATTCGTTATTGCGTTGTACCTATTTTTCACTGTCACTCTGTATTGTTCTTGAATTTCGTAATCTACTTTCAGAACCTCTTTATTAAGTCTCATGTTGATAATCATTTTTTACCTCTCTTTAATCTTACTTTTATTTGTCCTCTTAGTGGTACATGATTACTATTACAGTTAGCACCAGGCATTGTCTTTACATTAATTAAAGCATTTCTAAATGTTTTATTAAATTAGTATGTAGTCGATTTGGTTGCGTATTTTCTTATCAGGGTTTTTCCATGTGTATAGTCGTCTTTTATTGTGTTTAAACCATGTGTTTCCAATTATCATATCATTAATATTTGCCCATTCTATTAGTTTCTCTTCTTGTTCATTTCTTGTACCTAAACGATAATTCCCCACTACATCCTCCATTTTCCCCTTTCCTGCTTTTGCATTAATATCTCCAAGTATTATTTTTATTTATTGTGATCCAATTTGAGCCATTGTCATTTCTATTTCGTCGTAAAAGTGTTGTATTTATTCATCACTACTGCTTGTCGTTGGTGCATATACTTGTATAATATTTATTTCTATTGGTTTGCCTTTGATTTTAACCATAATAATTCTAACTGTAATACACCAGTATCCATTAATTGACTTGGTTGTTTTTTTCGTCAAGTATTATTCCTACACCTTTTTCATGTGTATCCTCTCCAGAATAAATTATTGTGTGGTTGTCAGCTATAATTTTGCCCGATCCCTTTCATCTCATCTCACTAACGCCTAGTATATTCATTTTCATACTATCCATCTCTCTTAGAACATAGTTCAACTTTTCTAGCTCATTTAATGTCGTAAAATTCCATGTTCCTACCCTAAGTTTATTTATTTATGATTTTGCCATCAGTATCTGGATGACGGTCTGGTGTCACCTGTGGATCATGACTGTCCCTACCGGACGAGGATGTCAGTTAGTTCTTTAGAGGAACTGTTAGTTCTTTTTCAATAATTGTTACACTAACTCTGATTGTTACACAACGTTGTTACCTTGATTCCAATGACTGCTACATTAATTATATTGATAGTAATATATTATCGTTACATTATCTCTAATGCTTGTAACATTACCTTTAATAATTGTAACATTAACTCCAATAATTGTTACACTAACCCTAAGGATTGTAATATTTACTCCTGTGATTGTTACTTAACTCCACTGATTGTTACATTAACTCCATTACTTCTTACATTAACTCCAAGAATTGTTACATTAACTCCAATAGTTGTTAAATTAACTCCAATATTTTTTCATTAACTCCAATAATTGTTACGTTAACGCCAATATTTGTTATATTAACTTCAACAATTGTTACTTCAACTCCAAATATTTTTACGTTAACTCCAATAATTGTTATAGGACCGGCACATGTTGCAAGTCTATTGTGTGCTAGCTCCAGCATATGTTGTAGGTCTATTGTGTGCTAGAGTCAGCAAATGATGTAGGTCTATTGTGTTCTAAGACCAGCACATGTTGTAGGTCTATTGTGTGCTAGGACCACCAGCACATGTTGTAGGTCTATTGTGTGCTAGTCGCAGCACATGTTGTAGTTCTATTGTGTGCTAGCTCCAGCACATGTTGTAGGTCTATTGTGTGCTAGCTCCAGCACATGTTGTAGGTCTAATGTGTGCTATGGCCAGCAAATGTTGCAGGTCTATTGTGCGTACAGCACATGTTGTAGGTATATTGTGTGCTAGCTCCAGCACATGTTGTAGGTCTATTGTGTGCTAGGGTCAGCAAATGATGTAGGTCTATTGTGTTCTAAGACCAGCACATGTTGTAGGTCTATTGTGTTCTAGGACCACCAGCACATGTTGTAGGTCTATTGTGTGCTAGTCGCAGCACATGTTGTAGTTCTGTTGTGTGCTAGCTCAAGCACATGTTGTAGGTCTATTGTGTGCTAGATCCAGCACATGTTGTAGGTCTATAGTGTTCTAAGACCAGCACATGTTGTAGGTCTATTGTGTTCTAAGACCAGCACGTATTGTAGGTCTATTGTGTGCTAGGGCCAGCACATGTTGTAGGTCTATTGTGTTCTAAGACCAGCACGTGTTGTAGGTCTATTGTGTGCTAGGGCCAGCACAAGTTGTAGGTCTATTGTGTTCTTAGACCAGCAAATGTTGTAGGTCTATTGTGTTCTAAGACCAGCACGTTTTGTAGGTCTATTGTGTTCTAAGACCAGCACATGATGTAGGTCTATTGTGTGCCTGGGCCAGCACATATTGTAGGTCTATTGTGTGCTAGGGCCAGCAAATGTTGTAGGTCTATTGTGTGCCTGGGCCAGCACATGATGTAGGTCTATTGTGTGCTATTGCCAGCACGTATTGTAGGTCTATTGTGTGCTAGGACCACCAGCACATGTTGTAGGTCTATTGTGTGCTAGTCGCAGCACATGTTGTAGTTCTATTGTGTGCTAGCTCCAGCACATGTTGTAGGTCTATTGTGTGCTAGCTCCAGCACATGTTGTAGGTCTAATGTGTGCTATGGCCAGCAAATGTTGCAGGTCTATTGTGCGTACAGCACATGTTGTAGGTATATTGCGCGCTAGCTCCAGCACATGTTGTAGGTCTATTGTGTGCTAGGGTCAGCAAATGATGTAGGTCTATTGTGTTCTAAGACCATCACATGATGTAGGTCTATTGTGTGCTAGGGCCAGCACATATTGTAGGTCTATTGTGTTCTAAGACCATCACATGATGTAGGTCTATTGTGTTCTAAGGCCAGCACATGTTGTAGGTCTATTGTGTTCTAAGACCAGCACATGTTGTAGCTCTATTGTGTTATAATGCCAGCACATGTTGTAGGTCTGTTGTGTGCTAGCGTCAGCACATGTTGTAGGTCTGTTGTGTGCTAGCGCCAGCACATGTTGTAGGTCTGTTGTGTGCTAGCGCCAGCACATGTTGTAGGTCTGTTGTGTGCTAGCGCCAGCACATGTTGTAGGTCTATTGTGTTCTAAGACCATCACATGTTGTAGCCCTGAATACACGAAGGAATTAGTGGCCAGTCTTGCCCCCTCTTAGCGCACGACGAACGCGGATGTCAGACCACAGTCTGATGGTGCTCATGAAGTTATTTGTGTAGCCCGCCAGCGACGACACCCACGTGCCAGTCATTCAACATTAACTGGACTCGCGTTAATTGTTGGTGGACATGGCCATTTGGTCAGTTTAGTCTAGGCATGCCTTCTCATATATTGCCATTAATAATACGGTCAAGAAACAACTCTAAAGACAATCAGCGAAAGAATAATGACAACAACGTTAGAATGTGCACGTTTATTTAAATCTCTTACAGCATCAAATTATGCATTAAACAAGATATACAGACTATACACACCTCACGTCTTGTCGTCATAATTCTCAACGGTTAATTCTTGACAAAAGAAACCAAAGCTACTATATTGTTTGGAAGATAGCAATCTGGCACGGTGAGTGACATACATTTGCTGGTACTGGCGGACAAATACAGAAGGTGCAGAAACTAAAGAGAAATCAGACTGATGTCTGTGATTTGAATCTATGTGTCCACATTCGTGTGTTAGTTGATGAGTAAACATTATGCCACTATGCTGATCCACCGAACCTCAATTTGATTAATAACTGTATCCGACCAAGTGTTACAGACAATCTTGAAACCTGTGAGTGAGAGATCCCTGGTTTCAATCAAGTATCTGAGGTTGTTTGATTCCTCCACATCCATAGACACGGGTGTAAGGATTACCAGCGGGTTCCTGGCGTAGGGAGTTGAGAAGCGGACTTCTATGACCGACTCCCTTTCTTTCATTGTTTCTCCCCAGTAATCAGATTTGCCGCACCCAACATAGCCATCTTCAATGTGAACTGAACTCAAGCCGGTGATATTCGTCTTCACATCATTCACCGTTTTCTTCAAATCATCAAATACACTTTGACCGTCCTCAACCGTTTTCTTCAAATCATCAAATCCTCTTTGACCGTCCCCAACCGTTTTCTTTAAATCATCAATTTCTCTTTGACCGTCCCCAACCGTTATCTTCAAATCATCAAATCCTTTTTGACAGTCCCCAACCACTTTCTTCAATGCCTCAATATCTTGCTTGCATTGCGCTATTGAAGCCTCTAGATCGTCAACATTTTGACCTGTGCTTTCAACCTGAATATTGGACTTAAACTTAATGTTGGTCCCGTGTGTTTCTAGTGCCACAATTTCGCAGTTGTATTGTCCAGCCTGCACATGGCCAGGCGATGACCAGTTGGCCTGTAGGTAGCCCACATTGTTGGAGAGATCGCCGGTTACAATGGCGCCCGTTGCCCAGGATCCCGCTGTTGCTGCTTTTCCGTATGCAATCCTGGCTACCTCCATCTGGATGGATCCTTCAGCTGTAGAAGAGAGCATGAGAGCATGGTTAGATACATGTGTTTTATATATTCCTCACCTAACAGATGCAGTTAATCAGTTCTATCTATACATTGTGGCTGAAGTTACATGTTATAATCTAAACACACAAGCTGAAATATGACCTAGAATATTCCTTCAGGTCACGCCGACTGAAGATGGACGAGCAACCTCGTAGAGATTAAAGCAATGTTTCGCAAATTCTCTAGAATCTTCTAGGCTTCTATTGTTACTGAACACAAGGACCTAGACCTAATTCAGATGTCCATGTGTAGGATAGTACAATATGGACCTCCACTCCTGGTGTGTAGAGACGTCATCCATGTGTGGGATAGTACAATATGGACCTCTACTCCTGCTGTGTAGAGAAACGTCATCCATATGTGGGTTAGTACAATATGGACCTCTACTCCTGCTGTGTAGAGACACTATCCATGTGTGGGATAGTACAATATGGACCTCTACTCCTGCTGTGTAGAGAGACGCCATCCATGTGTGGGTTATTACAATATGGACCTCTACTCCTGCTGTGTATAGAGACGTCATCCATATGTGGGTTAGTACAATATGGACCTCTACTCCTGCTGTGTATAGAGACGTCATCCATATGTGGGTTAGTACAATATGGACCTCTACTCCTGCTGTGTATAGAGACGTCATCCATATGTGGGTTAGTACAATATGGACCTCTACTCCTGCTGTGTATAGAGACGTCATCCATATGTGGGTTAGTACAATATCGACCTCTACTCCTGCTGTGTATAGAGACGGCATCCATATGTGGGTTAGTACAATATGGACCTCTACTCCTGCTGTGTAGAGAGACGTCATCCATATGTGGGTTAGTACAATATGGATATCCACTCCTGCTGTGTATAGAGACGTCATCCATGTGTGGGTTAGTGCAATATGGACCTCTACTCCTGGTGTGTAGAGAGACGTCATCCATGTGTGGGATAGTACAATATGGATCTCTACTCCTGCTGTGTAGAGACACCATCCATGTGTGGGTTAGTACAATATGGACCTCTACTCCTGCTGTATAGAGAGACGTCATCCATGTGTGGGTTAGTACAATATGGACCTCTACTCCTGCTGTGTAGAGAGACGCCATCCAAGTGTGGGTTAGTACAATATGGACCTCCACTCCTGCTGTATAGAGAGACGTCATCCATGTGTGGGTTAGTACAATATGGACCTCCACTCCTGCTGTATAGAGAGACGTCATCCATGTGTGGGTTAGTACCCAATATTGACCTCTACTCCTGCTGTGTAGAGAGACGCCATCCATGTGTGGGTTAGTACAATATGGACCTCCACTCCTGCTGTGTATAGAGACGTCATCCATGTGTGGGTTAGTGCAATATGGACCTCTACTCCTGCTGTGTAGAGAGACGTCATCCATGTGTGGGTTAGTGCAATATGGACCTCTACTCCTGCTGTGTAGAGAGACGTCATCCATGTGTTGGATAGTGCAATATGGACCTCTACTCCTGCTGTGCAGAGAGACGTCATCCATGTGTGGGTTAGTGCAATATGGACCTCTACTCCTGCTGTGTAGAGAGACATCATCCATGTGTGGGATAGTACAATATGGACCTCTACCCCTGCTGTGTAGAGAGACGACATCCATATGTGGGATAGAACAATATGGACCTCTACTCCTGCTGTGTAGAGAGACGTCATCCATGTGTGGGTTAGTACAATATGGACCTCTACTCCTGTTGTGTAGAGAGACGTCATCCATGTGTGGGTTAGTACAATATGGACCTCTACTCCTGCTGTGTAGAGAGACGTCATCCATGTGTGGGTTAGTACAATATGGACCTCTACTCCTGCTGTGTAGAGAGACGCCATCCATGTGTGGGTTAGTACAATATGGACCTCTACTCCTGCTGTGTAGAGAGACGTCATCCATGTGTGGGTTAGTACAATATGGACCTCTACTCCTGATGTGTAGAGAGACGTCATCCATGTGTGGGTTAGTACAATATGGACCTCTACTCCTGATGTGTAGAGAGACGTCATCCATGTGTGGGATTAGTACAATATGGACCTCTACTCCTGCTGTGTAGAGAGACGTCATCCATGTGTGGGTTAGTACAATATGGACCTCTACTCCTGCTGTGTAGAGAGACGTCATCCATGTGTGGGTTAGTACAATATGGACCTCTACTCCTGATGTGTAGAGAGACGTCATCCATGTGTGGGTTAGTACAATATGGACCTCTACTCCTGCTGTGTAGAGAGACGTCATCCATATGTGGGTTAGTACAATATGGATCTCTACTCCTGCTGTGTAGAGACACCATCCACGTGTGGGTTAGTACAATATGGACCTCTACTCCTGCTGTGTAGAGAGACGTCATCCATGTGTGGGTTAGTACAATATGGACCTCCACTCCTGCTGTGTATAGAGACGTCATCCATGTGTAGGATAGTACAATATGGACCTCTACTCCTGCTGTGTATAGATACGTCATCCATGTGTGGGTTAGTGCAATATGGACCTCTACTCCTGCTGTGTATAGATACGTCATCCATGTGTGGGATAGTGCAATATGGATCTCCACTCCTGCTGTGTATAGAGACGTCATCCATGTGTAGGATAGTACAATATGGACCTCTACTCCTGCTGTGTATAGATACGTCATCCATGTGTGTGTTAGTGCAATATGGATCTCCACTCCTGCTGTGTATAGAGACGTCATCCATGTGTGGGTTAGTGCAATATGGACCTCTACTCCTGCTGTGTATAGATACGTCATCCATATGTGGGTTATCATAATATGGACCTCTACTCCTGCTGTGTATAGATACGTCATCCATGTGTGGGTTGTACAATATGGACCTCTACTCCTGCTGTGTATAGATACGTCATCCATATGTGGGTTAGTACAATATGGACTTCTACTCCTGCTGTGTAGAGAGACGTCATCCATGTGTGGGTTAGTACAATATGGACCTCTACTCCTGCTGTGTAGAGAGACGCCATCCAAGTGTGGGTTAGTACAATATGGACCTCCACTCCTGCTGTATAGAGAGACGTCATCCATGTGTGGGTTAGTACAATATGGACCTCCACTCCTGCTGTATAGAGAGACGTCATCCATGTGTGGGTTAGTACAATATGGACCTCTACTCCTGCTGTGTAGAGAGACGCCATCCATGTGTGGGTTAGTACAATATGGACCTCCACTCCTGCTGTGTATAGAGACGTCATCCATGTGTGGGTTAGTACAATATGGACCTCAACTCCTGCTGTGTAGAGAGACGTCATCCATGTGTGGGTTAGTACAATATGGACCTCTACTCCTGCTGTGTATAGAGACGTCATCCATGTGTGGGTTAGTGCAATATGGACCTCTACTCCTGCTGTGTATAGAGACGTCATCCATGTGTTGGATAGTGCAATATGGACCTCTACTCCTGCTGTGCAGAGAGACGTCATCCATGTGTGGGTTAGTGCAATATGGACCTCTACTCCTGCTGTGTAGAGAGACATCATCCATGTGTGGGTTAGTACAATATGGACCTCTACTCCTGCTGTGTAGAGAGACGTCATCCATGTGTGGGATAGTACAATATGGACCTCTACTCCTGCTGTGTAGAGAGACGTCATCCATGTGTGGGTTAGTACAATATGGACCTCTACTCCTGTTGTATATAGATACGTCATCCATGTGTGGGTTAGTACAATATGGACCTCTACTCCTGCTGTGTAGAGAGACGTCATCCATGTGTGGATTAGTACAATATGGACCTCTACTCCTGCTGTGTAGAGAGACACCATCCATGTGTGGGGTAGTACAATATGGACCTCTACTCCTGCTGTGTATAGATACGTCATCCATGTGTGGGTTAGTACAATATGGACCTCTACTCCTGCTGTGTAGAGAGACGTCATCCATGTGTGGGTTAGTACAATATGGACCTCTACGCCTGCTGTGTAGAGAGACGTCATCCATGTGTGGGATAGTACAATATTGACCTCTACTCATGCTGTGTAGAGATACGTCATCCATGTGTGGGTTAGTACAATATGGACCTCTACTCCTGCTGTGTATAGATACGTCATCCATGTGTGGGTTAGTACAATATGGACCTCTACTCCTGCTGTGTAGAGAGACGTCATCCATGTGTGGGATAGTACAATATGGACCTCTACTCCTGCTGTGTAGAGAGACGTCATCCATGTGTGGGATAGTACAATATGGACCTCTACTCCTGCTGTGTAGAGAGACCTCATCCATGTGTGGGATAGTACAATATGGACCTCTACTCCTGCTGTGTATAGATACGTCATCCATGTGTGGGTTAGTACAATATGGACCTCTACTCCTGCTGTGTAGAGAGACGTCATCCATGTGTGGGTTAGTACAATATGGACCTCTACTCCTGCTGTGTAGAGAGACGCCATAACATATAGTTTATCGCAACCTGTGGGGGTGTGATAGTTTATCGCAACTTGTGGGGGTGTGATAGTTTATCGCAACCTGTGGAGATGTGATAGTTTATCCATAGACAAAATAATCAGTGATAAATGTCCGCATCTCACCTCTCCTAATGACGATAGTATTCACACGATTAACACTATTCTGTGAATTTTCGTCAGCCTGTGAATAAGAATGCACCAGTTAGTGTATAACGGTCATCTCATCCACAAAATAATCATAGACACAATAATACACATGGAGAATACAAACGTCACTTGGGGACAGACATGACACAGAGCAATGCCCCACATAGATACGAACGAAGGACACCCAGCAGCAAATCTACACACTTGCTTGAACACGCAGTCACGTCATGAAGACATCTATCTAGTACTGTACTACCGAAGTAGCAGAAACAGGTTCTCGGTGTTATATTGAACATCCACGTTCACGGCAATTTGAGGGACCCAGGGACCTAGATTCGTTCATTCAGTAGGATGTCCTTTGCAGAACCTGCTCTCATAACAACCTTCCGGAAAACCTCTCGACCATAAGCAAGATGTCCCGCGTCCGATACGCCCATCTGGAGATCATCCGCCACATCCTGCACCCATATTCTCTTTGGCCTTCCTCTTCCTCTCTTCCCAGGCATAAACCCCTCCACTATTGTTCTCTCCAAACTGTCGTGACGCCCCAAGTGACCAAAACGCCTCAGTTTTCCCTTTTCTATCGACTTCAACAGCCAACTCTCTCCAATACTAAGTTCCTGAAGCATAGATGCACCTGCTCCTCTCCCTACCCAAGACTCTCCAGAACTCGTCCACAACATTTATACTCAAAGGCACCCATGCGCTGTTCCGTGTGTTCAGCAAGTGTCCATGTACCACAGGCGCATGTTGCAAAGGGAAAGATTCACGCTCTTAAACATCCAATTTCCGTAGCCCTGCCTGTCTCACTCCACAGAGTCCTAGATACAGGTGTTATACTGGTTATCAACCTTCACGGCAATTAGATGGCCATGGTGACCTAGTTATAGGTGTTATGGACATTATAGGTGTTATAATGGACATTAAAGGAGCGGCTGGCCGAGTGGTTAGAACGCCGGACTCTCATTCGGGAGACCCGGGTTCGATCCCCGGTAAGGTGTGGGATTTTTTTCTGTCGGGGGCAAAAAGAAAATCCTAACCTGCACAGTTCACGGCGACTGCACTAGCCAGGCGGCCTTTATTCCTCAGGCTCAAAGACCCCTCTGCCATACACCGCAAGGTACTATATTGGCAGTAAATGACAGTTTTTTTTTTTTAATGACAGTTTTATAATGGACATTAACGTTCTTGGCAATTAGATGGCCATGGTGACCTAGTTATAGGTGTTATAATGGACATTAACGTGCCTGGCAATTAGAGGGCCCTAGAGACCTAGATACAGGTGTTGTAATGGACATTAACGTTCACGGCAATTAGATGGCCATGGTGACCTAGTATAGGTGTTATAATGGACATTAACGTGCCTGGCAATTAGAGGGCCCTAGAGACCTAGATACAGGTGTTGTAATGGACATTAACGTTCACGGCAATTAGATGGCCATGGTGACCTAGTTATAGGTGTTATAATGGACATTAACGTGCCTGGCAATTAGAGGGCCCTAGAGACCTAGATACAGGTGTTATAATGGACATTAACGTGCCTGGCAATTAGAGGGCCCTAGAGACCTAGATACAGGTGTTACATTGGACATCCATGTTCACGGGAAATTAGATGGCCCTGGTGGCCTAGAAATACGCCAGCTAGGCAGAAAGGTTAAGAGATCTGACTTGTATGTGTGATGATGGCGAGGCAGTGGGTTCCCTCCCTACACAGGTCTGTTGCACGTCAACGTTGACTTCTGGTCCAGAATGTACTGGCAAACTACAGAACTAGAAATACAACAACAACCCAGGATTGATTGCGACTTCCTGCCTTGATCATAGAACAGATAGGGACCTAGATTAAATACAGCACTTAATGGCCTAGATTAGATACAACAGTTAAGGGTCTAGATTAGATACAACAATAAGTCAGATAGGTCAAGCAACATATAAGAACCTAGATTAGATACAACTCTTGGGGGCTAGATTAGATATAACTGTAAGGGGCTAGATTAGATATAACTGTAAGGGGCTGGATTAGATATACCATTTAGGGGCCTAGGTTAAATACAAAAATCAGTCAACTAGGTAATGAAACATCTAGGCGCCTAGATTAGATACAGCATTTAGGGGTCTAGATTAGATACAGCATTTAGGGGTCTAGATTAGATACAGCATTTAGGGGTATAGATTAGATACAGCATTTAGGGGTCTAGATTAGATACAGCATTTAGGGGTCTAGATTAGATACAACATTTAGGGGCCTAGATTAGATACAGCATTTAGGGGTCTAGATTAGATACAACATTTAGGGGCCTAGATTAGATACAGCATTCAGGGGTCTATATTATATACAACATCTAGGGGCCTAGATTAGATACAACAATCAGTCGAATAGGCCCCTTTGACACGACTATCGGGAGCACTAAGTGTATTGTGGTTGACCCATCATTGTATAGAACAATATATATGATTGCTGAACCAGTAGTGTATACATCAATCTATATCTATAAAACAGAGTGTATGTTTGTTTGTTTGTGGATTTGGATGCGTTCGATAACGGTACATCCGATTGAGATGAAATTTTCTACACGTCTTCCTTTCATTCCTGTGCAACCGACTATAATAATTTCTTAATCTAAAATCTTCGACTTATTTAATAACATTTACTTTTCCATTTTCATTATATAATGTCTATATAGCAGGGGGACTTCACTCTAGAAAAGTTATTTCAAGGGGCATAACTTTTAATAACATTTCTATATACTTTATAGTCATATTGTTGGACTTACTTGCACTATTGTTAAACTCTTTGTCTATAGTTATTTTCAGGCATATGAGTTATAATAAATAATGGTATAATCTTTAAGGCATTTTCAAAATTTTCATAAAAATAATGCATAATGCATAACATTGTAACCCATCTTTTTCTACAGCTTTCATTGAATGGTGTGTGGAAGGACATTCTTTTAAGTTACTGTGCGCCAAGAGCTGGGCGAAACCACGCCGGTCACACAGATAGACAGACAGACAGTCGGGAACGGGAGAGCTTATATGACTACTTATATGAATTAAATTAGATGCTCCCCACCAGGGACTGGGTGAAGCCGGGCCGGGACAGACAGACAGACAGACAGACAGACAGTCGGGAACGGGAGAGCTTATATGACTACGTATATGAATTAAATTAGATGCTCCCCACCAGGGACTGGGTGAAGCCGGGCCGGGACAGAGAGACAAACAGATAGTCGGGAACGGGAGAGCTTATATGACTACGTATATGAATTAAATTAGATGCTCCCCACCCGGGACTGGGTGAAGCCGGGCCCGGTCAGACAGACAGATAGACAGACAGACAGATAGTCGGGACGGGAGAGCTTATATGACTACTTATATGAATTAAGTGAGATGCTCCCCACCAGGGACTGGGTGAAGCCGGGCCGGGTCAGCCAGACAGACAGACAAACAAGCAGACAGACTGATAGATAGATAGATCCCCTCCAGGGCCTGGGCGAAGCCGGGCCGGGTCAGCTAGTGTATATATATATATATATATATATATATATATATATATATATATATATATATAGTGATTGACAAATAATTGTATAGACAAGTATATATGGTGGGTGACACATAATTTTGTATAGTCAAATATATATGGTGGGTGATACATAATTTTGTATAGTCAAATATCTGCGGTGGGTGACACATAATTTTGTATAGTCAAATATCTACGGTGGGTGACACATAATTTTGTATAGAACATTATATATAGTGGCAGACCCATAATGGTGTAGATTAACATATATTTATATATCTAAGTCTAATTTCTCTAATCAGTTTACGATTCTTATTTATTTCTCGTAGGACATGGTCATAGGTGTTTCTATATGTCCATGGTTTTCTTTGCATTTTCCTCAGAAACCATATTCCCACAGCCATCAGATGTTTTTTTCAGCCTGTCTGCTCATTGTCCACGCTTCACATCCATACAAAAGTACAGGTTCTATATAGCACCTCAATACTATTTTTCTCGATGCAAATGGCATATTTTTATTGATCAGTATGATTTCCATCTTGCAAAAGGCTGTCTTCGCCATGTCCATTCTTGTTCTAATCTCTTCAAGGCATCTCCTATCAGATGTTATGAGTGTTCCGAGATATAGTATGTCCTGAAAAGAATGCCTTCATTCACAGTGAATTATTTTGACAACTGTCTGTTGCATCGTTATGAAATTTTTCCAGCCGTCTTATATTTACCCCAACCCAAGGAATATGTCTTTGATAGGTCCAAAAACAACTTAAATCACCGAAAGCGGCGACATTTCTTTGATGTTTTGCTGAAAAACTAGTGATTTCTCGCTAACAAATTTATGTTTACAGTAATGAAAGCCCCGCCAATTCAGATGACACACAAGGCATATCCGGATTCGTATGGAAGTGGGTGCAATGAAAGAAGCAGCTTAAAATCGACAGGATCGGCTGCATTGCACTGGGTTTGTATCCCATATGTCTCAATTTCTTTCCGCAGCGCGGAAAGCGTCGCACAAAGCGCGAACTCCGTACCTCCAGCGGCGACTCTCAGGAGACTCCGAAAAAATGCACTCGTGAAATGAAGGACGCGGCCCGGAATCGAACATACAACCTTCGGAGCCCGAGTCAGACGGCTTGACCACTTCACCACAGAGAATCCCGAGAGGGCTGCAATGTGTAATATTAGTAAAGACAGAGAATTTACAGAGGCATGGGGTAAATAATTTGTAAATTGACAGGAAAGTAGAAGGAATATATTTCTTACCTTATTTTTCATTTCCTTCTTGTTTCTTCAGCTGTTGGTTAATAATGTGTACACAAGTATTCATGTTTAGCTTTTTATATTGAGTTCGTGAAAGCTTCCAAATAGCTGGGCGTTAATGTGCGTATGGAGTGACCAGAAATGATAGCAATTTAGTCATCATGTTTCCATTTTTACGGATCTGTTCAGCGGTCTGTGTAGTTTGTTCACACGTACACATGGGTGACAGACACGCTTTGAGTCTTCGTGAAAGATTGTCTACTCTGCTGTTTACCGTTCAGAGACGGAACATGATTACCTGTTTTGCACTATGAAAATAGTTGTCAGTGTCTCTGTAGTGGGCTTTCTTCTTAACGACCAAGATGTTGGTCCTCTTTTCATTGAAGTTTATAGATTGATTCGTATGCACGTGTGTTGTCCCCTAATTTGACAACGTTTTTGCTCTCACGTTTCTTGTTATGCCACAATATGTCAGTTTCCACCGCAATATTACTCTTCTGTTGGTATTCAATGCGTTTAGTGTGTGTGTGTGTGTGTGTGTGTGTTTTTTTTTAAAGTAATGTTCTTTGTCACCGCTGAGGGCTTGCAGAATTGAAAATTCATCACTATAGAATACAAACTGTTGCCATTGACATTATGCTGATGCTGTAATGTTTAGGGCCTGCAATTCTTCTGAATATTTGTAGCAAAATATCCCAGTTGGTGTGCACGTGGATTAAGGTCTCCGATCTGCTCCGACCTTAATCTGTTGTCGGACGATTCCAGTAGGTTGATGACTGCTCTCGGTTGCATAAAATGCAATCCATCCTTTCTCCAATAGTCCTCTTCCTCTTTCAACACATGGTCCTCACATTTTTCCAGTAACTTTTATCAATATTTAATAGCGCGGACTTGATTAGTTTCCTGACGTCAGACAATTTGAATATAGTATTGTCAGCTGCCACCTGTCTTTTAATTTTAGCCCATACAAGTTATATAGAGTTAAAATGAGAATGGCACAGCGAAAGTCTCAAGCACCCATGACGATGCTCTTCTATCAACTTGTCGATTTGATATTTCTTGCTTTTTGGCGTCTGTTTTACAAGGGATAACAATTCTAGCTAGAAATACGTTTCTGGAAATTCGGAGTCATATCTTTATTGCTTCCTTTGTGCTCGATGCTGTAGGTATTTTGTCTTCTTGGGCAACAGCATTGGTATCATGCATTGTCCATAATTGGACACAACGGTCTATCTAGGGATGGAAGCACAGTATTCTCGAGCCAATCTCTAAATACATTACCATTCATCGTATTATGATAATCCCTATTGTCTGTATGCTTTGATACCAACACGAGTCCAGCATTCTGTTGTAAGCTATTATGCGTATTACCAGCATGGGCTATGACCAAAAGCTGTCCTATACTACTGGGCACATATCGCTTTATCTGTCCATCCACTGACTGCCATTCCTTATCACTTGTGTGGTGCGCATTGATCCACATTTCATCCAAACACATTATGCCATAATTTTCTTTGCGCATTGCTCTTATGTCACGTAGGTATCTGCTTCTCATGGCTCCTAAATGTGGTTGCTCGCAAAGATTATTTCTACCACCCTTGTACTTTCAAATAGTAAAGATAATGTCCTTATAATTTTCCACAAATGTTGTTTTGGATATCTCTATATTATTGTTCTTTCTTAACTAAACCCTAAGTTTTCTTACAGTCACTGTTTCTTTGGCATCCAGAATTTTTATAATGCTGGATAATCCTGGATAAAAAATCTAAATTTTTTATAATTTTAGGAGTCTCCGTGACGAAGTGGTCAAGCCTTTTGACTCGGGCTCCAAAGGTCGTGGGTTCGATTCCGGGCCGCATCCTTCGGTTCACGAGTTAAATTTTTCGTAGACTCCTGTGAGTCGTCGCTAGAGTTGCGGAGTTCGTGCTTTGTGCTATGCTTTCCGGCTGCGGAAAGCGACCGAGCCATATGGGATAGAACCCGGTGCAATGAAGTCGACCCTCTCGTATATCAAGTGACTTTTTAAAGCATTTTTATAATAGCTCGCCTTATGACATCTTTGTCAAATCTGTCTACAATAATCTTTCTACCTACCGTTTGGTTATTGCGTGGTGGTTTAATTCCAGATTCTTGCATCTATCGACGAAATGCCAGTTTACTCAAACCCAATGCATGCATTGTTCTTTTTTCGGAATTTGTAATAGTATAAAACATCGTTTCCTACGATCAGATCCTTGACAAAAATATGTGTACAACTTCATAGCGATTCTTTAAAGTGTATAATTTCGCATTCAATCCCATTGAAAAATATTCACACATTTCAATGTTAGCGATAAGTGGTAAGATTTAAAAAAAAAAAAACAAAAAAAAAAACATATTAATCAGGTTTCATGAAATAACCCAAATTTTGAGACACCTCTGAATGAACAGTCCGAGTTTAAACAACACGGGGAGTTGGTATAAGGCCAATCCCGTGAAAAAACGTACAATATTCGACACTGAGCGCTGATTGTCTGGCTACGCTGTAATACATTTAAAATTATGATTTTAATCTCAGACCTGTAAATTATATACCGCATATAAACAAACTTTGAAATCTGCTGTAAAGTCTCCAGAACAAAAATTATGTTGTTGGGTGGACATAATGATAAGGTTATATACTAAATCTCATAATTTTCCCTCAGTTGGTTACTGAGATATGGATGTTTATATTGGGGCGAAATAACAAAACAAAAAACAGACTATAGTTGTACCTATTCACTTGTTTAAGAATATGGGTATTTACTACACCCTAGTTGTTCACTGTGTGCAACAACCGCATCTACTAAATTTTGCAGATCCTGCACATTGTCTGCAATCAATACTGTATCATCAGCATATCTAATGTTGTTGATGTTTCTTCCTCCAATATGGTTCCGTTCATATCTTCTAAATGTCTGAGAATATGTTCACTGTACAGGCAAACAATATCTAGAGACATTATACAAACCTCTCGCACACCTCTCATAATGGGTTGATACAGACCTACTTCATTATGAATCTCTATGGCCGCTTGTTGTTTCCAATAAATGTTTTTTTGCAAGTCTAGTGTCTTTCCCATCCATTTGTAGATCTACAAGCATCTTCATCTTCTTGACATTTGCTGACGGTCTGCAGTCACCAGGGCAGATGACCACCCCTGTCGGGCGAGGCTGTTCTTCTGGAGCGAGCATTCATTTACGCCTGCCTGCCATCGTGAAATTCGAGACCACAACCTACATATATCTGTTAGCAGCTCTTCAACTTCATCCACCACCTGTACCCATGGCTTCACGTAACGCTGATTCGGGGGGGGGGGGGGGGTGGAACTAGACTAAACCTGGCACATCTTGTGACAGATGTGTGAAAAGGGAGATACAGGATTATTGAAAAAAAAAAATCTGTCATTTACTGCCAATATAGTACCTTGCGATGTATGGCAGAGGGGTCTTTGAGCCTGAGGAATTAAGGCCGCCTGGCTAGTGCAGTCGCCGCGAACTGTGCAGGTTAGGATTTTCTTGTTTCCCCCGACAGAAAAACATCCCACACCCTACCGAGGGATGGAACCCGGGTCTCCCGAATGAGAGACCGTCGTTCTAGCCACTCAGTTAGCAGCTCCTCATACAAGATTTAATACAAGATACAAGATTCATACAAGATACAAGATTACAGCGCGAGGAAATCCTCGATAGTCTGGTGTCATGGCACTTAAGGGAGACAACACATTAATTTATCTGTACCGTTGGAGATGGCAGCTTGTGGAGAAGCCTGATCACCCACAATTGCTGAAAGGCACTCGAAGATAATGAATTTCATTTCTTTGAATCTCTCTCTGTCTATACTCTATCTCTACAGTGTCTTTTTACTCTTCACTTCTCTCGGTCTATACTCCCCTCTCTCCACCCTCTCTTTACTCTCACCCATCTACCTACTTTCCCTCAATTCTCCTCCTCTCTCTATACTGTAATTTTAAACTTTCTACACTCTTTCTCTCTCTCTACTATCTCTTTACTCTCTTTCTCTCTCAGCTCTCTCCCTCTTTCTCTACTCGCCCCCTCTATCTACGCGCACACACACTCTCTACTTTCCGTCTATCTCTTTCTATATTTTCCTTCTCTCTGTCTCTCTTATCGATCACGTGCTTCTGGGATTTGACCATTTAACAGCCCACATGCCTTGATCAAACAAACATAACAACAACAACAACAACAACAACAACAGCACACACACACACACACACACACACACACACACACACAAACAGACATATAAAATTATAATAGTGCATGCTCTACAATCGGCCAAGTTGCCTGTTCTCTCCGTGGCTGTTACTCCACCATGTCCGGTACAACATGTCCGTGGCTGTTACTCCACCATGTCCGGTACAACATGTCCGTGGCTGAGACTCCACCATGTCCAGTACAATATGTCCGTGGCTGAGACTCCACCATGTCCAGTACAATATGTCCGTGGCTGAGACTCCACCATGTCCAGTACAATATGTCCGTGGCTGAGACTCCACCATGTCCAGTACAATATGTCCGTGGCTGAGACTCCACCATGTCCAGTACAATATGTCCGTGGCTGAGACTCCACCATGTCCGGTACAACATGTCCGTGGCTGTTACTCCACCATGTCCAGTACAATATGTCCGTGGCTGAGACTCCACCATGTCCAGTACAATATGTCCGTGGCTGAGACTCCACCATGTCCAGTACAATATGTCCGTGGCTGAAACTCCACCATGTCCAGTACAATATGTTCGTGGCTGAGACTCCACCATGTCCGGTACAACATGTCCGTGGCTGAGACTCCACCATGTCCAGTACAATATGTCCGTGGCTGAGACTCCACCATGTCCAGTACAATATGTCCGTGGCTGAGACTCCACCATGTCCAGTACAATATGTCCGTGGCTGAGACTCCACCATGTCCAGTACAATATGTCCGTGGCCGGGACTCCACCATGTCCAGTACAATATGTCCGTGGCTGAGACTCCACCATGTCCAGTACAATATGTCCGTGGCTGAGACTCCACCATGTCCAGTACAATATGTCCGTGGCTGAGACTCCACCATGTCAGTACAATATGTCCGTGGCCGGGACTCCACCATGTCCAGTACAATATGTCCGTGGCCGGGACTCCACCATGTCCAGTACAATATGTCCGTGGCTGAGACTCCACCATGTCCAGTACAATATGTCCGTGGCTGAGACTCCACCATGTCCAGTACAATATGTCCGTGGCTGAGACTCCACCATGTCCAGTACAATATGTCCGTGGCTGAGACTCCACCATGTCCAGTACAATATGTCCGTGGCCGGGACTCCACCATGTCCAGTACAATATGTCCGTGGCTGAGACTCCACCATGTCCAGTACAATATGTCCGTGGCTGAGACTCCACCATGTCCAGTACAATATGTCCGTGGCTGAGACTCCACCATGTCCAGTACAATATGTCCGTGGCCGGGACTCCACCATGTCCAGTACAATATGTCCGTGGCCGGGACTCCACCATGTCCAGTACAATATGTCCGTGGCTGGGACTCCACCATGTCCAGTACAATATGTCCGTGGCCGGGACTCCACCATATCCAGTACAATATGTCCGTGGCTGGGACTCCACCATGTCCAGTACAATATGTCCGTGGCCGGGACTCCACCATGTCCAGTACAATATGTCCGTGGCTGGGACTCCACCATGTCCAGTACAATATGTCCGTGGCCGGGACTCCACCATGTCCAGTACAATATGTCCGTGGCTGGGACTCCACCATGTCCAGTACAATATGTCCGTGGCCGGGACTCCACCATGTCCAGTACAATATGTCCGTGGCTGAGACTCCACCATGTCCAGTACAATATGTCCGTGGCCGGGAATCCACCATGTCCAGTACAATATGTCCGTGGCCGGGACTCCACCATGTCCAGTACAATATGTCCGTGGCCGGGACTCCACCATGTCCAGTACAATATGTCCGTGGCTGAGACTCCACCATGTCCAGTACAATATGTCCGTGGCCGGGACTCCACCATGTCCAGTACAATATGTCCGTGGCCGGGACTCCACCATGTCCAGTACAATATGTCCGTGGCCGGGACTCCACCATGTCCAGTACAATATGTCCGTGGCCGGGACTCCACCATGTCCAGTACAATATGTCTGTGGCTGAGACTCCACCATGTCCAGTACAATATGTCCGTGGCCGGGACTCCACCATGTCCAGTACAATATGTCCGTGGCCGGGACTCCACCATGTCCAGTACAATATGTCCGTGGCCGGGACTCCACCATGTCCAGTACAATATGTCCGTGGCTGAGACTCCACCATGTCCAGTACAATATGTCCGTGGCCGGGACTCCACCATGTCCAGTACAATATGTCCGTGGCTGAGACTCCACCATGTCCAGTACAATATGTCCGTGGCCGGGACTCCACCATGTCCAGTACAATATGTCCGTGGCCGGGACTCCACCATGTCCAGTACAACATGTCCGTGGCTGAGACTCCACCATGTCCAGTACAACATGTCCGTGGCTGTTACTCCACCATGTCCGGTACAACATGTCCGTGGCTGTTACTCCACCATGTCCAGTACAACATGTCCGTGGCTGTTATTCCACCATGTCCAGTACAACATGTCCGTGGCTGTTACTCCACCATGTCCAGTACAACATGTCCGTGGCTGTTACTCCACCATGTCTGGTACAACATGTCCGTGGCTGTTACTCCACCATGTCCGGTACAAACATGTCCGTGGCTGTTACTCCACCATGTCCAGTACAACATGTCCGTGGCTGTTACTCCACCATGTCCAGTACAACATGTCCGTGGCCGGGACTCCACCATGTCCGGTACAACATGTCCGTGGCTGAGACTCCACCATGTCCAGTACAACATGTCCGTGGCTGTTACTCCACCATGTCCAGTACAACATGTCCGTGGCTGTTACTCCACCATGTCCAGTACAATATGTACGTGGCTGTTACTCCACCATGTCCAGTACAACATGTCCGTGGCTGTTACTCCACCATGTCCAGTACAACATGTCCCTGGCTGTTACTCCACCATGTCCAGTACAACATGTCCGTGGCTGTTACTCCACCATGTCCAGTACAACATGTCCGTGGCTGTTACTCCACCATGTCCAGTACAATATGTACGTGGCTGTTACTCCACCATGTCCAGTACAACATG
The DNA here is from genome assembly GCA_014155875.1 of Cepaea nemoralis. NCBI lineage: Eukaryota > Metazoa > Mollusca > Gastropoda > Stylommatophora > Helicidae > Cepaea > Cepaea nemoralis. The sequence continues at coordinate 219,030 of JACEFZ010010103.1, forward strand.
TCCGTGGCTGTTACTCCACCATGTCCAGTACAACATGTCCGTGGCTGTTACTCCACCATGTCCAGTACAACATGTCCGTGGCTGTTACTCCACCATGTCCAGTACAATATGTACGTGGCTGGGACTCCACCATGTCCAGTACAATATGTCCGTGGCCGGGACTCCACCATGTCCAGTACAATATGTCCGTGGCTGGGACTCCACCATGTCCAGTACAATATGTCCGTGGCCGGGACTCCACCATGTCCAGTACAATATGTCCGTGGCTGGGACTCCACCATGTCCAGTACAATATGTCCGTGGCCGGGACTCCACCATGTCCAGTACAATATGTCCGTGGCTGAGACTCCACCATGTCCAGTACAATATGTCCGTGGCCGGGACTCCACCATGTCCAGTACAATATGTCCGTGGTCGGGACTCCACCATGTCCAGTACAATATGTCCGTGGCCGGGACTCCACCATGTCCAGTACAATATGTCCGTGGCTGAGACTCCACCATGTCCAGTACAATATGTCCGTGGCCGGGACTCCACCATGTCCAGTACAATATGTCCGTGGCCGGGACTCCACCATGTCCAGTACAATATGTCCGTGGCTGAGACTCCACCATGTCCAGTACAATATGTCCGTGGCCGGGACTCCACCATGTCCAGTACAATATGTCCGTGGCCGGGACTCCACCATGTCCAGTACAATATGTCCGTGGCCGGGACTCCACCATGTCCAGTACAATATGTCCGTGGCTGAGACTCCACCATGTCCAGTACAATATGTCCGTGGCTGTTACTCCACCATGTCCAGTACAACATGTCCGTGGCTGTTATTCCACCATGTCCAGGACAACATGTCCGTGGCTGTTACTCCACCATGTCCAGTAAAACATGTCCGTGGCTCTTACTCCACCATGTCCGGTACAACATGTCCGTGGCTGTTACTCCACCATGTCCGGTACAACATGTCCGTGGCTGAGACTCCACCATGTCCAGTACAATATGTCCGTGGCTGAGACTCCACCATGTCCAGTACAATATGTCCGTGGCTGAGACTCCACCATGTCCAGTACAATATGTCCGTGGCTGAGACTCCACCATGTCCGGTACAACATGTCCGTGGCTGTTACTCCACCATGTCCAGTACAATATGTCCGTGGCTGAGACTCCACCATGTCCAGTACAATATGTCCGTGGCTTAGACTCCACCATGTCCAGTACAATATGTCCGTGGCTGAGACTCCACCATGTCCAGTACAATATGTCCGTGGCCGGGACTCCACCATGTCAAGTACAATATGTCCGTGGCCGGGACTCCACCATGTCCAGTACAATATGTCCGTGGCTGAGACTCCACCATGTCCAGTACAATATGTCCGTGGCCGGGACTCCACCATGTCCAGTACAATATGTCCGTGGCCGGGACTCCACCATGTCCAGTACAATATGTCCGTGGCCGGGACTCCACCATGTCCAGTACAATATGTCCGTGGCCGGGACTCCACCATGTCCAGTACAATATGTCTGTGGCTGAGACTCCACCATGTCCAGTACAATATGTCCGTGGCCGGGACTCCACCATGTCCAGTACAATATGTCCGTGGCCGGGACTCCACCATGTCCAGTACAATATGTCCGTGGCCGGGACTCCACCATGTCCAGTACAATATGTCCGTGGCTGAGACTCCACCATGTCTAGTACAATATGTCCGTGGCCGGGACTCCACCATGTCCAGTACAATATGTCCGTGGCTGAGACTCCACCATGTCCAGTACAATATGTCCGTGGCCGGGACTCCACCATGTCCAGTACAATATGTCCGTGGCCGGGACTCCACCATGTCCAGTACAACATGTCCGTGGCTGAGACTCCACCATGTCCAGTACAACATGTCCGTGGCTGTTACTCCACCATGTCCGGTACAACATGTCCGTGGCTGTTACTCCACCATGTCCAGTACAACATGTCCGTGGCTGTTATTCCACCATGTCCAGTACAACATGTCCGTGGCTGTTACTCCACCATGTCCAGTACAACATGTCCGTGGCTGTTACTCCACCATGTCCGGTACAACATGTCCGTGGCTGTTACTCCACCATGTCCGGTACAACATGTCCGTGGCTGTTACTCCACCATGTCCAGTACAACATGTCCGTGGCTGTTACTCCACCATGTCCAGTACAACATGTCCGTGGCCGGGACTCCACCATGTCCGGTACAACATGTCCGTGGCTGAGACTCCACCATGTCCAGTACAACATGTCCGTGGCTGTTACTCCACCATGTCCAGTACAACATGTCCGTGGCTGTTACTCCACCATGTCCAGTACAATATGTACGTGGCTGTTACTCCACCATGTCCAGTACAACATGTCCGTGGCTGTTACTCCACCATGTCCAGTACAACATGTCCGTGGCTGTTACTCCACCATGTCCAGTACAACATGTCCCTGGCTGTTACTCCACCATGTCCAGTACAACATGTCCGTGGCTGTTACTCCACCATGTCCAGTACAACATGTCCGTGGCTGTTACTCCACCATGTCCAGTACAATATGTACGTGGCTGTTACTCCACCATGTCCAGTACAAACATGTCCGTGGCTGTTACTCCACCATGTCCAGTACAACATGTCCGTGGCTGTTACTCCACCATGTCCAGTACAACATGTCCGTGGCTGTTACTCCACCATGTCCAGTACAATATGTACGTGGCTGGGACTCCACCATGTCCAGTACAATATGTCCGTGGCCGGGACTCCACCATGTCCAGTACAATATGTCCGTGGCTGGGACTCCACCATGTCCAGTACAATATGTCCGTGGCCGGGACTCCACCATGTCCAGTACAATATGTCCGTGGCTGGGACTCCACCATGTCCAGTACAATATGTCCGTGGCCGGGACTCCACCATGTCCAGTACAATATGTCCGTGGCTGAGACTCCACCATGTCCAGTACAATATGTCCGTGGCCGGGACTCCACCATGTCCAGTACAATATGTCCGTGGTCGGGACTCCACCATGTCCAGTACAATATGTCCGTGGCCGGGACTCCACCATGTCCAGTACAATATGTCCGTGGCTGAGACTCCACCATGTCCAGTACAATATGTCCGTGGCCGGGACTCCACCATGTCCAGTACAATATGTCCGTGGCCGGGACTCCACCATGTCCAGTACAATATGTCCGTGGCTGAGACTCCACCATGTCCAGTACAATATGTCCGTGGCCGGGACTCCACCATGTCCAGTACAATATGTCCGTGGCTGTTACTCCACCATGTCCAGTACAACATGTCCGTGGCTGTTATTCCACCATGTCCAGTACAACATGTCCGTGGCTGTTACTCCACCATGTCCAGTACAACATGTCCGTGGCTGTTACTCCACCATGTCCGGTACAACATGTCCGTGGCTGTTACTCCACCATGTCCGGTACAACATGTCCGTGGCTGTTACTCCACCATGTCCAGTACAACATGTCCGTGGCTGTTACTCCACCATGTCCAGTACAACATGTCCGTGGCCGGGACTCCACCATGTCCGGTACAACATGTCCGTGGCTGAGACTCCACCATGTCCAGTACAACATGTCCGTGGCTGTTACTCCACCATGTCCAGTACAACATGTCCGTGGCTGTTACTCCACCATGTCCAGTACAATATGTACGTGGCTGTTACTCCACCATGTCCAGTACAATATGTACGTGGCTGTTACTCCACCATGTCCAGTACAACATGTCCGTGGCTGTTACTCCACCATGTCCGGTACAACAAATCCCTGGCCGGGACTCCACCATGTCCAGTACAACATGTCCGTGGCTGTTACTCCACCATGTCCAGTACAACATGTCCGTGGCTGTTACTCCACCATGTCCGGTACAACAAATCCCTGGCCGGGACTCCACCATGTCCAGTACAACATGTCCGTGGCTGGTACTCCACCATGTCCAGTACAACATGTCCGTGGCTGTTACTCCACCATGTCCGGTACAACAAATCCCTGGCCGGGACTCCACCATGTCCAGTACAACAAATCCCTGGCCGGGACTCCACCATGTCCGGTACAACATGTCCGTGGCTGTTACTCCACCATGTCCGGTACAACATATCCCTGGCCGGGACTCCACCATGTCCGGTACAACATGTCCGTGGCTGTTACTCCACCATGTCCGGTACAACAAATCCCTGGCCGGGACTCCACCATGTCCGGTACAACATGTCCGTGGCTGTTACTCCACCATGTCCAGTACAACAAATCCCTGGCCGGGACTCCACCATGTCCGGTACAACATGTCCGTGGCTGTTACTCCACCATGTCCGGTACAACATGTCCGTGGCTGTTACTCCACCATGTCCGGTACAACATGTCCGTGGCTGTTACTCCACCATGTCCAGTACAACATGTCCGTGGCTGTTACTCCACCATGTCCGGTACAACATGTCCGTGGCTGTTACTCCACCATGTCCGGTACAACATGTCCGTGGCTGTTACTCCACCATGTCCAGTACAACATGTCCGTGGCTGTTACTCCACCATGTCGGGTACAACATGTCCGTGGCTGTTACTCCACCATGTCCAGTACAACATGTCCGTGGCTGTTACTCCACCATGTCCAGTACAACATGTCCGTGGCTGTTACTCCACCATGTCCGGTACAACATGTCCGTGGCTGTTACTCCACCATGTCCGGTACAACATGTCCGTGGCTGTTACTCCACCATGTCCAGTACAACATGTCCGTGGCTGTTACTCCACCATGTCCAGTACAACATGTCCGTGGCTGTTACTCCACCATGTCCAGTACAACATGTCCGTGGCTGTTACTCCACCATGTCCAGTACAACATGTCCGTGGCTGTTACTCCACCATGTCCAGTACAACATGTCCGTGGCTGTTACTCCACCCATGTCCAGTACAACATGTCCGTGGCTGTTACTCCACCATGTCCAGTACAACATGTCCGTGACTGTTACTCCACCATGTCCGGTACAACATGTCCGTGGCTGTTACTCCACCATGTCCAGTACAACATGTCCGTGGCTGTTACTCCACCATGTCCGGTACAACATGTCCGTGGCTGTTACTCCACCATGTCCAGTACAACATGTCCGTGGCTGTTACTCCACCATGTCCAGTACAACATGTCCGTGGCTGTTACTCCACCATGTCCTGTACAACATGTCCGTGGCTGTTACTCCACCATGTCCGGTACAACATGTCCGTGGCTGTTACTCCACCATGTCCGGTACAACATGTCCGTGGCTGTTACTCCACCATGTCCGGTACAACATGTCCGTGGCTGTTACTCCACCATGTCCGGTACAACATGTCCGTGGCTGTTACTCCACCATGTCCAGTACAACATGTCCGTGGCTGTTACTCCACCATGTCCAGTACAACATGTCCGTGGCTGTTACTCCACCATGTCCAGTACAACATGTCCGTGGCTGTTACTCCACCATGTCCAGTACAACATGTCCGTGGCTGTTACTCCACCATGTCCGGTACAACATGTCCGTGACTGTTACTCCACCATGTCCGGTACAACATGTCCGTGGCTGTTACTCCACCATGTCCAGTACAACATGTCCGTGGCTGTTACTCCACCATGTCCGGTACAAACATGTCCGTGGCTGTTACTCCACCATGTCCGGTACAACATGTCCGTGGCTGTTACTCCACCATGTCCAGTACAACATGTCCGTGGCTGTTACTCCACCATGTCCAGTACAACATGTCCGTGGCTGTTACTCCACCATGTCCAGTACAACATGTCCGTGGCTGTTACTCCACCATGTCCAGTACAACATGTCCGTGGCTGTTACTCCACCATGTCCGGTACAACATGTCCGTGACTGTTACTCCACCATGTCCGGTACAACATGTCCGTGGCTGTTACTCCACCATGTCCGGTACAACATGTCCGTGGCTGTAACTCCACCATGTCCGGTACAACATGTCCGTGGCTGTTACTCCACCATGTCCAGTACAACATGTCCGTGGCTGTTACTCCACCATGTCCGATACAACATGTCCGTGGCTGTTACTCCACCATGTCCGGTACAACATGTCCGTGGCTGTTACTCCACCATGTCCGGTACAATATTTCCGTGGCTGTTACTCCACCATGTCCGGTACAACATGTCCGTGGCTGTTACTCCACCATGTCCGGTACAACATGTACGTGGCTGTTACTCCACCATGTCCGGTACAACATGTCCGTGGCTGTTACTCCACCATGTCCGGTACAACATGTCCGTGGCTGTTACTCCACCATGTCCGGTACAACATGTCCGTGGCTGTTACTCCACCATGTCCGGTACAACATGTCCGTGGCTGTTACTCCACCATGTCCGGTACAACATGTCCGTAGCTGTTACTCCACCATGTCCGGTACAACATGTCCGTGGCTGTTACTCCACCATGTCCGGTACAACATGTCCGTGGCTGTTACTCCACCATGTCCGGTACAACAAATCCCTGGCCGGGACTCCACCATGTCCAGGACAACATGTCCGTGGCTGTTACTCCACCATGTCCGGTACAACAAATCCCTGGCCGGGACTCCACCATGTCCAAGACAACATGTCCGTGGCTGTTACTCCACCATGTCCGGCACAACATGTCCGTGGCTGGGACTCCCCCATGTCCACTACAACATGTCCGTTGCTGTTACTCCACCATGTCCAGTACAACAAATCCCTGGCCGGGACTCCACCATGTCCAGGACAACATGTCCGTGGAATTGTATGAAAGTCAGGGGTTCAAAGATAGACATCCATGCCTGCCAGAGCGTCACGTGTCATATGAATGGTGGACCGCGAGCCGGACTGTGTAGCCACTTCAGCTGTGAACTTATGTCACACATGTCAACCACTGGTTATTATTTCAGGCAGAATTAATTGACCACACTTAACAAGCTCACCTCGAGGGCACAGCGGACAGTCAACTTTGTGGTCACCCCCGGGGAGATGGTTGTAGGCGTTGCCGAGATGACGATTCTTTCACCTTTAGACACAAGATTTATTGTGATGTGTAGAATCACATCATGTTAACATCATATATGGTATCTTGCACAAAAATGTGTCAACTGTTGTTGAAAATTGTCTATATCTTCCCACACGAATGTGTTTCACTTACTATATGTTACTTAATGAGTTAGTGTGCAGATCATCCCAATTGCACATGAATAATTCAGCCCAAAAGTGCTCGGATCCCTTCCTCGGTAAATCCCGCAGCGTGTAATGGCTAACGCCACAAATTCTGCGTTTTTATTTTATTAATCTTCTTTGGCTTCCTCCATGAGATATGTCGGTGAGACAGGCTTACGTCTTGGTGACAGATTTAGACAACATCTTTCTGACATCACCAGCGGCGCCCAGAAACCAGTATCCATGCATTTCAACAGTCCTGACCACCATGGCGTAGCCGACATATAGGTCACGGCAATCAAATCATGCGCATCCCACGAACGGGATCGGAAGACATTGGAACACCGTCTCATCTTCCAGTTGGGCACACTCTCCCCCCACGGCCTTAATGTCCAACACAGCTTCATTTAACTCCCTACCCCACCCTCCCACCTCCCAGCTTAGGTGTAGGTTATGGTCTCTAGCTTCACGATGGTAGGCAGAGAATCTCTGTTTTTGGGAGACAATGGCTACGGTCATCGACCAGTATGGTCACTGCTAAGAAGGAAAACAAAGGCAAACTACCTTCTTTACAGATACCAATAATAGCATGTATTGCAATCTCATAGAACATAAGATAAACGGCATTATTGGGTTCAGCCTCACCCGGTAGGGGTAGTCATGTGCACCAGGAGACTCCAGACCGTTAGAAGGTGACTGAGTGAAAAAGACATTGAAAGTGGGAACTTAGAATGTAAGAACTAGAATGGGGATGAAAAATTTGATAACATTAAGAATGAAATGAGAAGAATAACTATTAGCAAGTTAGGAATATGTGAGACCAGATGGAAAGGAATTGACATTATAAAATCTGAGGAATATAGCATAACTCATTCTGGTGGAGAGAAAAAACGGCTAGGAATAGCAATCATAATGGATATAGATAGATCAAAATCGACCAAAGGATATTAGACTGTATCAGACAGAGTATCGCTGGTGAAGTTGAGTGAAAGACCTTTTGATTTCAACGTCGTAAAAGTGTATGCACCAGAAGCAGACAACAGTGAGGACAGCATCGATTAAACTTATAATGATTTAGAGAAAGCCTCCAAGAAATGCAATAAATCTGAAGAAACTATCATAATGAGTGACTTGAATGCCAAATTTGGAAATCAACAGGACGGATGCATAGAGGCAAGCATGGACTAGGGGAACAGAATGAAAGAGGTTGCAGACTTGTACAGTGGGTAGAAGAGCATGATTTGATTATTGGAAACACCTGGTATCAACATCGCCCAATTAGATTATGGACATAGAGGAGTCCTGATCATACTATCAGAAATCAGATTGATTACATTCTCAACAACAGAAGATTTCGAAATGCCTTGAAAGTCGCAAAAACTATACCAAGCGCAGACAGCAACAGCGACCATTGATTAATCTTAAGCAATTCACATATAATATTAAAGAACGTCAAATATACAAAAAGAAACACAGTATTTGATCTACGGGCACTGAAAATTGAAGAGATAAACAGATAAATTCAACGTAGGGATAAAAAACAGATTTGATGCTTTGTCCAATATGGAAACAATATTTCAAGATGTCAGCGACAAATGGGAAATATTAAAGAAATCATTCAATCAAGCTGCAAAAGCAACCACCCCAAAAATAATGATGATGGGAAGTAAGAATTGTATGACGGAAGACATCTTTATCTTATGGAAATAAAAAGGGATAACATAAAATAACCATGGAAAATATGAAGCGATCCGCAGGAAAATTAGGAAACTATGCAGAGAGGAAAAAGCATAGGTTTAGGAAAATAACATCACTAACAAAAGAACACACACATCAATGGGTTGCCTAAAAACCAAAGATGGCAAAATAATAATAGAAAAAGATCAGATGTTTTATGATCATGGATAGCCAGGTAGAGATAACAAATGATCACGTGGCACATCACGAAATAAAAGTACCGCTGACAGATTAAAACAGCAATTAATTGTGTATAAGATATGCATACACTACATTAAGATTAGAGCAGAGCAGACATCAACTAACCTTGACATATTGTTGTCACGGAGACAACGACAAGCAGCACAACACAGAGAAAACCGCGATTCATTGTATCTCAGTCTGCAAATAGAAGACATAACATGAATGTATAGGCATAGAAGATATGTTGTCTCCCTGTATGTTTGTGAGCATACTACGTATTGTCTGTCAGTCTGCAAATAGAAGTCAGAACATTAATGTATAGGCGTGGAAGACATGTCTCCTTTTATGCATCTGAATACACTCAGAAAGCATGCTGAGGAGGGTGAGGACAGGCAGGCTTCGTGCAGAGTGGCTTGCTTCGCTTCGGAGGTCACGAGTAGCAAATATCACCAGAATCTTTTCTCCGGGGCATGCCGGTGTGCTGGGGAATGAACAGGCGGACAGATTGGCTGGCTCGGCAAAACTTGGTGGAGTATTGATACATGACAAGACAGGCGTGGTTGCGTCCTTGAGGGAGCACGTATACACTTCGGAGGAGCAAAAAGATCACCATAGTCTGGCAAGAATGAGGCAGCGAGGTGTGACGAGGTGATCTGGCAGACGCTCGACGCTCAGAGGAAAGGCGAGACGGACATATAGATTGCTACTGGAACTATTAGTGTTGCAACTCTTCGCTGGCTGCTGAGGATGGGGACGGAGTGCTTATGGGAATGCCCCGAATGCTGTGATGTCGGTTCCTAAATCAATCAATCAATCAATGCATCTGAATACAAAAAGTACTGTGTGTCAGTCTGCAACTAGAAGACATCAAATTAATGTATACGGGCGGAAGATATGTTGTCTCCTTGAATGCTTCTGAGTATAAACAGTATTGGGTGTGAGTGTGTGACCTGCATAGAAGAGCATAGTATGCATATGAAATGCCATTGGTTTGAATGTTATAATGTGTTGTCTAAATACCTGCGTAAGTAAACTGAAATAACAATAACAAACCATTACATACATATTAAGGGAAATGCCACTAATGCATCACACAGCTGAGAGAACATGCACACACAAATTAACGTACATCCTGGAAAATATGTGAGGCGGAGGTGAGATGTCATCACACATGTGAGAGAACTTGCACACAGAAAATATCACACTTACTGGAAAATATGTAAGGCGGAGATGAGATGCCGTCATACACGTGAGAGAACTTGCACACAGAAAATATCACACTTACTAGAAAATATGTGAGGCTGAGATGAGATGCCGTCACACATGTGAGAGAACTTGCACACATAAAATATCACACTTACTGGAAAATATGTGAGGCGGAGGTGAGATGTCGTCATACATGTGAGAGAACTTGCACACAGAAAATATCACAATTACTGGAAAATATGTGAGGCGGAGATGAGATGCCGTCACACATGTGAGAGAACTTGCACACAGAAAATATCACACTTACTGGAAAATATGTGAGGCGGAGGTGAGATGTCGTCATACATGTGAGAGAACTTGCACACAGAAAATATCACACTTACTGGAAAATATGTGAGGCGGAGATGAGATGATGTCACACATGTGAGAGAACTTGCACACAGAAAATATCACACTTACTGGAAAATATGTGAGGCGGAGATGAGATGCCGTCATACATGTGAGAGAACCTGCACACAGAAATTATCACACTTACTGGAAAATATGTGAAGCGGAGATGAGATGCCGTCATACGTGTGCGGGAAAGAATTCATCACAATACTTGAAAAGCAAACAGAAACAACAGACGCCAGCCAGATAAAACAGTCAGTTTAATTAGTTACATTCTCGCAAGGTTCTGTCGCTTTGTAAAGGCAAGGTTAAGAAACAAGACAAGACCAGACATGTCAGACAGTTCAGAGTTTGTGGCAGATACAGAAACAATGAAAGCAATTGTTACCATGCCAGTTTTCATGAAGCGATATATCATCATCATCATCATCATTATCATCATCATCATCATCATCATCATCATCATCATCATCATCATCAAGTGTGTTGACGGCTGGCGTGATCTCCGAACATCGCCACCCCCAACAGCATGTCCAATCTGCCAGCTATCCGTGACAATACACACGGATGTCCAGAAATACCTGCTCGCTGGCTTTCTCTATCTCTCCTTCCAGAACTCTCTTCAGGTGTCGTGTTCGTGTTTTCTGTCTCATAACTTCACCACCAAATGTCGACTGACTCTTTTTTATCTTTGTGATAATTTCTTGCTGCATCGTAGCCAGGAGGTTTCATCATTTTCCTGTATAAGCACATCTCTCAGGCGTAGATTGTTCATGTTTTCGTCATGCTTCTGTACAAGCACATTTCTCAGACGTAGAGAGATATGTGTACTGGTTTACTAACTGCCAAAGGCTGCAGATACATGTTGAAACTGATTCTATATAACTTGCACGAATCCTCTTTCTGACCTCCAAGGACAAGGGTTTATTGGATGAGACATGTTTCGTGTTAAAAGAATAACCAATCACGGAGTAGTAAGCAACTGACAAGAAGAAGAGTTCAAGACAAACCACTATAGATATCAGATGACAAGCTCAGCCAACAGTAACATATCATCAGGATCAACAGACGGACTTTTTCAGATACATGAGGACGATGTTTACTTACAGAAGGATCCCAGTAGAGTGTCCAACACACGAAGTGGGCCTGGGGACTTATATAGAAGCTACCACCCACCAGCCAGGCACGGTTTGAGGCACAGATTGAAGCAATAAAATTGATGAGGCGTGCACACGGCGGTGCACAGATTAGCACGGTTGACGGACACACGATGTATCGTAGTACAAATATTATGAGTTCGTCAGTCACCGGGTAATTAGTGTATGCAAATGCGTGTATTTGCCGGTCTCCCTGGTTGAGGTGTTAGCAGCTTTCTCCTTAACCCCGAATACTCTCGTGGTTGACGTGAGCGCACGAGAATTGGAAGAGGTTCGAGTCACGCCAGTGACTTATGAGAGTATGCAGCTGGTCGCTCAGAAAGTCGTGGCGTGTTGATGAGCGTAATCTAGCCTAGGAATCAACATACGGCTGAAAGATGCTGGTGTTGACCACAATATCCAGGAACAGGATGGAAACGCGGGGACAAAAATGCGTGTATTTGTCACAGGAGCAGGTCTGATTTTGTTGACCATATGGCTGTTTCCGTAGAGAAGTGAACAAATCAATTACCGCAGATACTTAGAGGTGACATGTCCCTCACAAAACATATAGCTGTTTCTGTGGAGAAATGAGGAAATAAAGTATAGTAGATATGTAGAGGTGGCATGTCCCTTATAGACAATATAGCTGTTTCTGTAGTGAAGTGAACACATAAATTACCGCATATATTTAGAGGTTACATGTCTCTTACAGATCATAGAGCTGTTTCTGTGGAGGCGTTGACAAATAAATTGCCTCAGATATTTAGAGGTTACATGTCCCTAAAAGAACATATGGGTGTTTCTGTAGAGACATGAACAAATAAATTACTGCAGATATTTAGAGGTTACAAGTCCCTTACATAACATATAGATGTTTCTGTAGACAAATGAACACATAAATTGCTGAAGATATTCAGAGCTTACATGTCCCTTATAAGACGTGGCACTCACACCCAGCATGTGTTGGCTGTTTGTGGTTAACAATGCAAGTTCACTGTCAGTAGTTTGTCTTCATTCATTGTCTGGCTGGACATTAGCTTTAACTAGCAGACTTACGGCCTACCCTACAGATACAGTCACCAGAAACCTTGGTGGATTGCCGTCACTCAATGTCTGGTTGGGCATTAGCTTAACTAGATGACTCTCTCCTGGCTACTTGTTGATTGCAGCACAGAACCACACAGACAGCACATCAACGTACCTCATACAGACAGCACATCTATATATCTCACACAGACATCACATCTATATATCTCACACAGACAGCACATCTATATATCTCGCACAGAGAACACATCTATATATCTCACACAGACAGCACATCTATATATCTTACACAGACAGCACATCTATATATCTAACACAGACAGCACATCTATATATCTCACACAGAGAACACATCTATATATCTCACACAGACAGCACATCTATATATCTCATACAGACAGCACATCTATATATCTCACACAGACAGCACATCTATATATCTCACACAGAGAGCACATCTATATATCTCACACAGACAGCACATCTATATATCTCACACAGACAGCTCATCTATATATCTCACACAGAGAACACATCTATATATCTCACACAGACAGCACATCTATATATCTCACACAGACAGCACATCTATATTTCTCACACAGACAACACATCTATATATCTCACACAGACAGCACATCTATATATATCTCACACAGACAGCACATCTATATATCTCACACAGACAGCACATCTATATATATCTCACACAGACAGCACATCTATATATCTCACACAGACAGCACATCTACGTACAGGCCTAACGTCCATTATCTCATACAGACAGCACATCTACGTGTAGGCCTAACGGCCAAGATCTCACTCAGACAGCACATCTACTTGTAGGCCTAACGGCCATTTCGCACACACATGTCCCTCAACTACATTATCAACCCATCAGAAAACAATAACCAAAAATTACAAACCATGACCCCGCATATATTGTAATCACCTTAATTATCATAAACACCAAGCTAATTAACGCTTCATTAGTAGGATCCCAGCCCGTATGGGATATACTCTCTCTCTCTCTCTGTCTCTCTCTCTCTCTCTCTCTCTCCTGTATATATATATATATATATATATATATAGTATATATATATATATATATATATATATATATATATATAAGAATCATCATCATCAAGTGCCCTGCCAGCTGGCGTAGGCGTTCATGGCTCTCCACAAATCTCGGTCTTTGGTGTTCTGGATTAACCCTGTTGATGATATTCCTCCATGCCTCCGTCTCAACCTACCCAGCACCATTTCTCTTGGTCTGCCTCTGCCTCTCTTCCCCTTGATCTTTCCAGTTGTCACGATGTTCTCCAATGCCTCTCTTCTCATCACATGACCGAAGAAAGATGTTTGTCTCTTCCTTATTGTTGTATATAATTGTGATAACGCCAAACCGGCGCATCTTGGTTGGGTCTGTTATAGCAGTTTGACCCTGGTAACTGCCGGAACTCTAGCTGTAACAAAGAGATCTGAAGCCATTTGTACTGTAGCAGCCAGCTCGGTTTGTGAAGGCAAGCACTTTGGCCTTGTGTATATAGTTTTGTGGCCAGCCCGCCTTGAGACGAGATATGTGGGGTTTCCCATCTGTTCATCAGTGAACAACCTATGTCATAGGAGAAAGCCGAGCGGCTGACTAGTTAGTGTCAGCAGGCCTGGGTTCATGGTGGTGCAGTAATTTGTGTCACAACTCTATTGTTTATGTCGCGTCTTAAGATTTATGTTGTGTAAATTATGTTTTTGTAGTGTCTTATTGTTGCCAGTGTCAAAGTCCTTTATTGTGTCATTCTACTCAGCTATCGTGGAACGGCCTCTAGATATAGAGGTTAGATGAGAACATCGAATAAGCAGCCGCGGACCAACTGGCGGTGGGCACAGAGGGCGAGGCTGGATCTCAGGGTGGGATCTGAGTTCCTTATAAAATACCTCATATGCTCGGAGACGTGCCTGCCAAGCGAGTCGGAGCGATCTAACCCCTCTCCCGGGTAGGTGGAACCCGTTAGCTTTGGACAGCAGTCTATCTAGGAGACAGAAAACTCCAAATATAAACCCCCAAGTTCAAGGTGGACCAGTGTGCTGAGGAACTGGATGGCCATTGGTTAGCTGGTCGTGAACGTTCGACGTATGGCAGGCGTGCGGAGCTGCACCAGGCGTATGGACTCCTGCGGGACATCCCCTACCTCTTCCCTAGCAAGCAGGCAATGCTAGGGTGACCGTTTATTTCCTGCAATATCCAAAGTTTGCCTGTGGATTCATTTAAACACGGGAATCGTCGCCGGAGCTACGGAGCACGTGCTCTGCGCTTGACACATCCCTCAGAGGCTAGCGAAGAGAGAGTGAGGAAGAGAAGACGAGGAAATGGTTTGAGAAGACGTCATGAAAATAGGAGGGCAGACGCCAGGAGAACAAGACGAAAAGTGGAGAGACTAGGTTTCAACTATGTAAGAGTTGGATACTGGAATTGTCGCAGTGCGAGACAGAGATGTCCTGTATTGGAGAAACTAATATATGATTTTGATGTCCTCATGCTCCAGGAGCTAAATACAGACAAATACCATTGCCCTGGGTACGCCAGTTATATAAACCCTACTGGGCAGAAGAGACATGGACAAGGTCTGCTAGTGAAGGAAGGAGTGAAGCATGTGGTACTTGACTTGAGCCAGTGAAATCACAATGCAAGAGAGGTTCAGGTTATACAAATGGAGATTGGTGGCTTAAGTTGGAACATCATAAATGTATATACCACAGTGGACTGTTTTGTCAGAAAGGATTACTGAGACTGGCTTAAGGAACTGGAGAAAATACCAGGTGATAGGCTACTCATAAGTGGAGACTTCAATTCAAGGTACAGAGATTGGGACAGCAGTGGAGAAAATCGACAGGGAATTGCTCTTGCGGATGCCATGTGGTCTGCATAAATGATGGTAGGCCGACTAGAATGGCAATGAGGCCTGGCGATGCAGACACAGCTATTGACTTGACATCTGTCTCCCAGTCATCAGTCCTTGATGTAAAGTGGACTGGTTAGAATGACCATGGGAGTGATCACATGCCATGCTCAGTCCTGATCTCTAAACCCAGGAAAGTTAAAGCTGGGGGCTCTCGCAAGACCTTCCGGTATGAGAGGCAATGAATGAATCACCCAAATAAACGAGAAGTAGATTGTGAGCTTTACTAAAACACGACTACAAGAGACAAATTGGACGTTGCTGCCAAAGCCTTCGTCAGCACAGGACAAACAAATACAAACCAACACAAAACTACATGAAACACACTATGACAATATTAAACTATTAAACTAATTAAAATAAAATGTACTCATCTGAATACTGTGTCCTAGCTTGGAAGGTCTGACACACGTAGGGCGCCAGTGGATCAATAGACCGGATGTATGGTACACGGGTCAAAGGTCAAGCGGGAAGGGAGTGGGGTGGAGACGCGCCCATGTGTGCGGAAAAGTGAAATTAGAGACCGGCAAAGATGTTACGGACGCAGATGACAATTAGCAATTATCGTTAAGCGCTCGAAACACAGCTGCGGAAACCTATATAGTGTTAGTACACACAGAGAGGCATGAGTGGCGGTCGTTCAGAAAATGATGGCAAAACACCGAACGTAAATCAACCAAGAGAATTCGTCGGCTGTCAATTTCTTAGACCTCACAGTCTCTTTAGGTTCCGCTGGTCTATGCACGACGGTTTATTATAAACCAACTGACTCGCACTCATTCCTTCTCTATACCTCCTCCCACCCTCCCTCGTGCAAACGTTCTATTCCTTTCTCCCAACTGTTACGTCTCCGACGACTTTGTCAGGATAACAACGACTTCCATCAAAAAGCCCACGAGATGCTTGATTTCTTTCGCCTTCGTGGCTATCCTGATAATGTTCTATCTACAGCTCTCCACCGCTGCCAATCTATCAGTCGCACTGAGGCTCTCTCCTCCAGGCCGAAACCACGAAACAATAGACCTGTCCTCTCACTTACTTATCACCCCCACAATATTGCTGCCAAGAATATCCTTTTTAAACATCTATCCATTCTCCGGGCGGAATCGACCACTCGTGATGTCTTCTCAGAGGCTCCTCTAGTGGCATATAAGCGGGATCGTAACCTCAAAGATGTGCTGGTCCATAGCAGGCTACCCCAACCTCACCAGTCTCTTCCTGGCACGGTGGCGTGTCTTCGATCGGTTTGCAAGACCTGTCCATACGTACTTCAAACCCAGAGTCTGACATTCCCTAGGACGACCTTCCACATCCGTGAGGGTTTCTCATGCATCAGTCGCAACGTCATCTATGCGATTACCTGCACACGTTGCGACATGAGATATGTCGGGGAGACAGGATTACGTCTTGGGGACAGATTTCGACAACATCTTTCTGACATCACCAGCGGCGCCCAGAAACCAGTATCCATACATTTCAACAGTCCTGACCACCATGGCGTAGCCGACATACAGGTCACGGCCATCAAATCATGCGCATCCCACGAACGGGATCGGAAGACATTGGAACACCGTCTCATCTTCCAGTTGGGCACACTCTCCCCTCACGGCCTTAATGTCCAACACAGCTTCATTTAACTTCCCACCCCACCCTCCACCCCTAGCTTACAGTCCACCATCTGGGTACGTGCAGATCCTTTGTATGACATCACAGTCAACTCTCTTGGCGGATTTACGTTCGGTGTTTTGCCATCATTTTCTGAACGACCGCCACTCATGCCTCTCTGTGTGTACTAACACTATATAGGTTTCCGCAGCTGTGTTTCGAGCGCTTAACGATAATTGCTAATTGTCATCTGCGTCCGTAACATCTTTGCCGGTCTCTAATTTCACTTTTCCGCACACATGGGCGCGTCTCCACCCCACTCCCTTCCCGCTTGACCTTTGACCCGTGTACCATACATCCGGTCTATTGATCCACTGGCGCCCTACGTGTGTCAGACCTTCCAAGCTAGGACACAGTATTCAGATGAGTACATTTTATTTTAATTAGTTTAATAGTTTAATATTGTCATAGTGTGTTTCATGTAGTTTTGTGTTGGTTTGTATTTGTTTGTCCTGTGCTGACGAAGGCTTTGGCCGCAACGTCCAATTTGTCTCTTGTAGTCGTGTTTTAGTAAAGCTCACAATCTACTTCTCGTTTATTTGGGTGATTCATTCATTGCCTCTCATACCGGAAGGTCTTGCGCGATCCCCCAGCTTTAACTTTCCTGGGTTTAGAGATCAGGACTGAGCATGGCATGTGATCACTCCCATGGTCATTCTAACCAGTCCACTTTACATCAAGGACTGATGACTGGGAGACAGATGTCAAGTCAATAGCTGTGTCTGCATCGCCAGGCCTCATTGCCATTCTAGTCGGCCTACCATCATTTATGCAGACCACATGGCATCCGCAAGAGCAATTCCCTGTCGATTTTCTCCACTGCTGTCCCAATCTCTGTACCTTGAATTGAAGTCTCCACTTATGAGTAGCCTATCACCTGGTATTTTCTCCAGTTCCTTAAGCCAGTCTCAGTAATCCTTTCTGACAAAACAGTCCACTGTGGTATATACATTTATGATGTTCCAACTTAAGCCACCAATCTCCATTTGTATACCCTGAACCTCTCTTGCATTGTGATTTCACTGGCTCAAGTCAAGTACCACATGCTTCACTCCTTCCTTCACTAGCAGACCTTGTCCATGTCTCTTCTGCCCAGTAGGGTTTATATAACTGGCGTACCCAGGGCAATGGTATTTGTCTGTATTTAGCTCCTGGAGCATGAGGACATCAAAATCATATATTAGTTTCTCCAATACAGGACATCTCTGTCTCGCACTGCGACAATAAATGCAGCTAAATAAAGTACGACAGACACTTCAAAGCTCTCGAGAGGAAGTGGATACAGAGGAAAATGTCAAGAAAGACAAGGTGGAGGTTTTCAAGCGCTGTGCTGCAGAGGCCAAAAAGGCAAAATGGGAATGTTTCATGAAGGAGATTGGAGGTGATAAAACACTGCGAAAATTCTGGAAACTGCACAGGCAAATGCAGAGAAAAGATCGGCCTATGACAGTGGGAACAATTTATAGAGATGATGGTGTGCGCGTGACAACAGACAAAGAGAAAGGGGAGGCATTTCTCCAGAGATGTTTAGAGCAGACCAATCATAATGATGCGGGCACCAGGGATGCAGTTAGAGAGGAGTTATCTGGCACCACGAAGAATATGCAGTATGAAGACATCATACGGGTGGAAGATGTTAAACACATTTTGAAAAATGCAAAAGACACGGCACCAGGGCCAGATGGGGTCATGTATGGCCACATGAAGGGTTTGAGCGATGCAGACCTGGAGGAGATGACCAACTGCTTTAACCAGAGCATTAGGACAGCATCAGTACAACAGGATTGGGTGCACAGCTATCCCATCCCTCTCCCAAAACCATTCAAGGATCGGTCAAAGCTTAGCGGCTTTAGAATCATCACCCTTCAAAATACATTTAGGAAGGTTGAGAAGATAGTCGCTGTCAAGCTGCAAGAGTTCTTGGAAAGCGGGAAGTTTCTTCCAAGAGGCCTGGGGAGCTACAGGCCAGGAAAAGATACCTTGTCAAATGCAGCCACTTTTGCCTTTGACGTTTATGAGGGGTTCCAGATTAGACAAGAAACGATGGCGGCAGCGCTTGATCTCGAGGATGCGTACAATAGAGTTCGATATGATATTTTGATGACCGCACAGATGGAGAAGGGGGTCAATCCCTGGTTGGTGAACTGGATAGCAGCCGTCCTGCACTCTCGTCGGGTTGCTCTCCGTCTGGGTGCATGGGCCTCAGAGCCACATATTTTAACCCCGGGACTGCCACAGGGATCTGCAGTCTCACCGGTGCTCTTTAATGTGTATACGAGCAAGATTGCAAACCTAGAAGCACCAGGGGTTGGAAGAATACTAACATTTGCAGATGATATTCTTGCATATAGGCCGCAGTTAAGGGTCAGCGACTGATAAGAGGGAAATCATGGATGGCTCAGTCAGAGGATACGATCAGACAGGTGTGCCCCTTGGAGAACATTAGGCGTGAAGAGGAGTGGGTCAGAGTGCCACGGAGCAGTCAGAATTGTGCAGAGTTATAATAAAATTAAGCCGGGACTGCAGGGAGTGGCCAGCAGGGGTCACAGAAGTAGAAATCCAGCAACTAATTCAGGACAATGCTCACTTCGGTGATGTGATTATCTAAACAGATGGTTCGGTGTCAAGAGGTGAGAAAAGTGGCTGGGGTTCATAGCCAAAGCCAATGGTCGACGTTTGGGGCAGGAGAGCCTGGCATATGATACCACAACATCCAGCTTAAGAATGGAAGTGGAGGCAGTCACTGCGGCTCTCCGCTGGATGGAGAATACGACACACACACACACACACACACACACACACACACACACACACATCGTGATTGTATCTGACTCAGAATGCATGCTGACGAGGGTGAGGACGGGCAGACTTCGTGCGGAGTGGCTTGCTTCGCTTCGGAGGTCACGGGTGACAAGCATCGCCTGGATCTTTTCTCCGGGGAATGCCGGTGTGCTAACTATATATGCTATCATAACAAGTCTTCTAGATGTTGACGGAAGAATATTACATATTACGTTTATTTGACATATACGTTTCACATTTGCTAGATGAAACAATCTGATCACCACCGAACAGTTGCTCATTATCACACAAATACCCTGCCAAGAATCATGCAAATATTTAAGAAGAAAATACAACCGGAAACGAGAAGAAATAATGTGGCTTTGAAGAAGACAAAGCTACAATAAATGTCCTCTCTCGCTGAAAACATAAATGTGACCTTCGTTAGCAGTAAACAAAGACCTTCACGTTTCCCTCATCGGTTACACAAAAGTTTTATATAGAGCAGGACACATCGTCACAATAACGGTGCTTCATTCTTCTTCTGTCATCCTGTACTCTGCCTTTGGGGTAAGGGCCCTATACCAACTAATTTCCAGCTCTCCTGTCCTGAGCTATCCCATGTCCTCTCAGTATTATTCGTATCTGTTTCTACTTTCCTCCTGTTCATGTTGTTAGGTTGAACTCTATATTTGTAGCCTTGTGCATTCCATATTTTCAGTTATACTATTCTCAGGTTTTCTCAATACATGTACTATCCCGCGCCAGCATCTTGTCTTCAACTCTTGGCTGACTGGTATTCATCTAGTTCTCTCCAAGAGCTTCACTTTGGTGATATTCTGACATACCACTTTATTCTTTCTCTTTTGCACGGACACCATTAGTCTATATATAGAATGCATTTGTAATCGTTTTCTTTGTTCGCTGTGTTTGTGATCCATATGGTAGTAATGATTTAAAGTTAGAATTGGAAATTCCAAGTCTGGCGCGAAGTTTCATTTAATTTCTTTAGACTTCCTAGTGTTTGACACGCTCCCTAGCCTGCTGTATTCTTATTCTGATGTCTTTATCAGTTCCACCATCTTTATCTGTTCCACCATCTTTATCTGTTCCACCATCTTTATCTGTTCCACCATCTTTATCTGTTCCACCATCTTTATCTGTTCCACCATCTTTATCTGTTCCACCATCTTTATCTGTTCCACCATCTTTATCTGTTCCACCATCTTTATCTGTTCCACCATCTTTATCTGTTCCACCATCTTTATCTACATTGTTATCTAAGTAGGTGTGTGATGCTGTCTCTTGAAGTGGGATGTACTCAAGGAATATCAGGTAACTATGTGCTTTATTTATTCTCATTATCTGTCTGTATGCATTTTTACACTTAGTTGTTGTGACATCCCATCTAGTGTTGTTAGTTTATCGTGCATCTCATTTAGTATATGAAACAGGAGGACAGTATTGTCAGTAATGTCCAGGTCATAGCACTGCTTTGTGCGGGGATACCATTGGATTCAATATATGACAGTGCTGATTGTCTTCATAATCCAGTCTGCAGTCAGTAACAATAGTAGAGGTGGCCAAAGGAGTCCCTGTCTCACTCCTGGTTTTATTTGAATGCCTGTGTGAGTTTTCCTTTAGGGAGGACTCTGCACCCCATGTCACTGCATGTTGCCTTTAGTAAGTTAATAATTTTCACTGGTATTCCATAATGCCTCAACGATTTTCAGATTCCCCATCGATGCTATCACAGACTGTTTCATAATCAACAAATCCAAAATCCAGTGGAGAGCTCAATTCGACGCTTTGCTCTATTATTACGGGAAGTCTTACTATCTTTCTTTTTTAGTTTTAGTTTTAGTCGTTGGATCAACATCACGGCACACGGGTTTAACCCCATAAGTGCTCCGTTTTCCTCCTAACTCAAACCTGAGTCTGGAGAAACTCAGCTTAGTGCACGAACCCCGTAGCACCGGCGAGGCTCCTGAAATACTTTGGGTAGATATTTCACTCACTCAATGAATCCAGAAAATCTTTTAAAGAACTGAAGTCAATGAAACGAGGGCACCAACAAAACACATATGGTTTAAAAGACAAAAATGGAAATATGATAAATACTAATGAGGAAATGTGCAACACATGGAAAGAATATTTTATTGAATTACTAAATTGTGAAGCTCCAAGTAACATTTTCCCACAGAAAGAGGTTCTAACATGCGAACCATAAATTGAAGAACCTACATTTGAAGAAATCCTATATGTAATCACACGACTTAAAAACAATAAGGCAACTGGGACTGATGGAATTGCTGCTGAATTTATAAAGGCAGGTGGCCATGCATTACATCTAAAGCTATACGAACTAATAATAAAAATCTGGAGGACAGAAGAATTACCCCATGACTGGAAAGAGTCATTATTGATACCTATCTTTAAGAAAGGAGACAAGTTCCAATGTGTAAATTATAGAGGAATATCACTACTGTCCACAAGCTATAAGATACTATCCGCAGTATTACTAAATAGACTAAAACCATATTCAGAAGACATATTAGGTGACTACCAGGCGGGTTTTAGACAAAACAGATCAACAATAGATCAGATATTTATCTTACGACAAATAGCCGAGAAACATTGGGAATATAAAAGAGATCTCCATAACATTTTTGTGGATTTTAAAAAGGCTTATGATAGTGTCCATAGGAATAGTCTATGGAATGCTATGCAGGAATTTGAAATACCAAGGAAGTTAATCAACATGACCAGACTATGAGTGTGGGTGGGAGATGTGTGTGTGTGTGGATGGGGAATGTGTGAGTGGGGGTGTGTGAGTGGCTTAGGGATGTGTAGGTGGGTGAGGGAGTTGTATGTGTCGGGGTGGGATGTGTGAGTGGGTGGAGGATGTGTGTGGGGGTAGGGTATTGTGATCGAGAGATGTTTGGTTGGAGTGGGTGGGTGGGGGTGTGTGGGTGCGTAGTGGAGGATGTATGCGTGAGTGTGTGTGTGTTGGTGGACGGGTAGGGAATGCGTGTGTGGGTGGGGAGAGGTGTGTGGTGTGTTGGTTGGTGATATTGTGTGGGTGAGGTATGTGTGTGTGGGTGGGGGATTTTTGTGGTGTGTGAGTCGGTCACCAGTCTGCTTAATACAATATATGATACTGGAAATATACCTCTTGAGTTATGTAATTCTGTATTTATTGCAATACCAAAGAAATCAGGAGCCTTGGAATGTGATCAACATCGAACAATTAGTATAATGAGTCACATCACGAAGATTTTGCTAAGAATTATCATGCAAAGAGTTAGGAGGAAAATACAACCTGAAATAGGAGAAGAACAATGTGGATTTGTAGTAGGCAAGGGTACAGTAAATGCTGTGTATATACTGAGAACCGTAATCGAACGTTCTATAGAAGTAAACAAAGATCTACACCTTTGCTTTATTGACTACACAAAGGCTTTTGATAAAGTGAGACATGTCAACATGATAAGGATGCGTGAAGATCTACAAATTGATGAGAAAGACCTTAGACCTGTAAAAAACATATATTGGAAACAACAAGCTGCCATAAGAGTTGATAATGAAGTAAGCCAATATCAGCCTATTAAGAGAGGTGTGAGACATGGATGTGTAATGTCTCCAGATCTGTTTTCCCTGTACAGTGAAAATATTTTCAGAAATATTGAAAATATGGAAGGAATCAACATTGGGGGACGATGCACCAATAACATTAGATATGCAGATGATACAGTCTTGATTGCAGACAATGAACAGGATCTGCAAAATTTAGTAGATGCGGTTGTTACACACAGTGAACAACAAGGGTTAGAATTAAATTGTAAAAAGACACAGATTATGGTCGTCACTAGGAAGAACCAAATACCACAGTGTAATATACAAGTAAATGGGAATATTCTTCAACAAGTGAATAGGTACAATTATCTCGGAACAGTAATAACATCTGATGGGAGATGCCTTGAAGAGATTAGAACAAGGATCGCCATGGCAAAAGTAGCCTTTAGCAAGATGAAAAACATACTGACCAATAAAAAGATGTCAATTGAAACGAGAAAAAGAGTGTTGAGATGCTACATAGAACCTGTACTTTTATATGGATGTGAAGCTTGGACAATGACAGCCAGGCTGAAAAACATCTGATGGCTGTAGAAATGTGGCTTCTGAGGAAAATGCAAAGAATACCATGGACAGCCAGAAAGACCAATGAACAAGTCCTTCAAGAAACAAATGAAGATCGTAAACTGATCAGAGACATTAGACGTAGACAGTCACAATTTTTTGGGCATGTTATGAGAAGAAATGATTTGGAGAACTTGGTGACAACTGGTAAGATCGAGGGGAACAGACCAAGGGGAAGACCTAGAAACAAGTATCTGGATGGCTTGGCCTTGTGGCATGGTCGAGACAGAAACACGGAACTGATCCACGACTCTGTTGATCGAGTGAGATGGCAGAACATGACCGCCCACGCTTACCGGCATGGCACATGATGGATGGATGGAGTCGGGGTATGTGGGGTGGATGGGTAAGGGTATCTGTGTGGGTGTGGGTGGGAATATTGTGTGGTATCTGGGTGGGGGATATGTGTGTGGTGTGTAAGTGGGGATGTGTTGGTGAGGGATATGTGTGTGTGTGGTGCGTGGGTTGGGAATAGTGCGTGGTAGGGGGTGTATGTGATGTGCGGGTGGGGGATTATGTGGTGGGGGATTAGGTTAAGGTATGTGTGGGTGGGTGGAAGTTGTATGTGTGGGTGGTGGGGTGTGTGTGAGTGGATTGGGGATGTATGGGTGGTTAGGGAGATGTGTGTGTGTGTGGGGGGGGGGGGGGGGGTAGGGACATGTCGGTTGGTGGGGATGTGTGTGTATGGTTTGGGGATGTGTGAGTGGATGTGCGATATGTGGGTTGGTGGGGGATTGTGTGTGTGGGTGGGGACATATGTTGTCGATGGAGATGTGGCTGGGGGATGGGTGGTTTGAGATGTGGGTGGAGAGAGGATGTGTGGGGTAGGATGTGGATGGGCGTGGGATGTGTGGGTTGGTGGGGGAATGTTTGTGGGTGGCGAGTGTGTTTTGGTTGGGGGATCAGGTGAGGGCAGTGTGTGTGGGTGGGGGATGTGCGTGAGGGGGATGGGTCGGTTGGTGGGGTATGTATGTGTCCCTTGGTGTGCGTGTGTGTCGGTAGGTGGGGGTGTGTATGTGTCCCTTGGTGTGCGTGTGTGTCGGTAGGTGGGGGTGTGTATGTGTCCCTTGGTGCGAGTGTGTGTGGGTAGGTGGGGGTTTTGTGTGGGTGGGGTGTTGTATGGATAGGTGGGAGATGGGCTTCATAACATTGTAATTAGCCTTGTTTATGTTTACAACATTCATTTCACAATGTTTATTTTTCTTCCTATGTAAATGTATAATGCTCTTGATGAACGAAAGACGAGTGATTGGAAGGGCCGAATGTAAGACAGGCCTGCGCGCCCAATTTGTGACCATAATAAAGTTGATTTGATTTGATTTTGATTTATGCATGGAAAATACTTATAATATAGTAACATATAAAGGCAGGAAATCAGACCCCTTCCAAATAACATCTGGCTTGAAACAGGGTGATGCACTATCGCCGCTACTCTTCAATCTGGCTCTAGAGAAAGTTGTAAGGAAGATAAAGGAGAAATGTGATATTGGAGGAACATCCAAGCTGCTTGGTTATGCAGATGATATAGATATTATAGGGCAAAGTGAACAAAAGACATTGGAAATATTGACTCACTTAAAGGAAAAAGCCCAACAGATGGGGCTGGTTATCAACCAAGATAAGACAGAATATATGGTAATTTCAAGAGACGGAATGGCTAAAAACTCTGGCCACATACAAATAGATAATATGACCATTAAAAGAACGGAAACATACAAATACCTGGGTACAATCTTCAACTGCTCCAACATCATAAGGGAAGAAATACAAACTAGAATCAACTCTGGAAATAAGATATACTATGCACTACAACATCTACTAAAATCAAAGGCGCTATCTCGTAACACCAAAATCACAATATACAAAACACTGATCAGACCAGTTGTGCTGTATGGCTCTGAAACCTGGAGTACAACGAAAGGAGACGAAGCCTTGTTACAAACCTTTGAGAACAAAATTTTAAGACGCATCTTTGGACCCATTAGGGATACACAAAGTGGAGAGTGGAAAAGAAGAAGTAACAAAGACATTTATGATCTGTTTAAGTCCCCGCTAATCACTGGTATCATGAAGGCTAATAGACTACAATGGCTGGGGCATATAGAAAGAATGGAAGATAATAGGGAAACAAAACTCGCTTACACTCAGGAAATAAATGACCGTAGACCCCGAGGTAGACCCAGAAGACGGTGGAGAGATAATACATGTACAGACCTACAAGCACTTGGAATCAACGACTGGCAAGAGAAGGTACACCAGAGAGACGAATGGAGATGGATTGTATTTGCAGCAAAGAACCTCAATGGCTCGGAAAGCTGATGAAGAAGAAGAGAAGATTTTTCACTCGAAATTTTGCCCGGGCAGCGCCGTTAGGCTACTCTTTTCCGATTTCAACTGCCAAGGGATTTTTTACGTGCGCAACAATACACACGGGTGTCCGATCTCATTACCCAGAGACCAGGGGAAATTACTGAAAGTCCACGTGGATTTTTTACATAAATCCCGGTCTTCACCGGGGCCTGAACCCGGGACGACCTCCAGCACTCGAGGCAGACACCATACCTCAAGACCACTCAGCCCCCCTGTCAGAGTCCAACAGGGGACAGCGATGCAGGGACATCGTTACGACCGCCAGGCGACTTAGCTCCCAGTAAGGGATGCAACAACTTCGTTGCGCCGCCAGGCGAATAGGAGTTACCGGCCTGCGAGATCGCTGGCTGACCAGCGGTCAGGCCGCCAACGCAAGACGCACGCCTGCCACGTGACGCCACGTCAGGCAGGAGGCAAGTTGCGAACCAGGTCCAGACAGCTCTGGGACACGGAACATGACGGACGTGTGATTGAGAGAAAGGCGTTGTATGGTTTCTGTATTGAAAGGCGAGTGTCTGGACATCTTGCGAGTCAGACTTGTGAACTGTATTGTGGATGTAAGTTGTAAAGTATCCATTATATATATTTGTGATCATCGTTCTGTATTTGATATGTTAATAAATCCATCGAACGATGTGTCGTTGAGTCTTACGTCAAATCACGTTGTATTTGTACTGTCTCACACTTGTTAGGCAAGCGAGCCAAGTTTAAGACCCTGACATGTGTGAACGTGCGGGCTCGTCATTGTGAACGTGGAGGGCTCGTCCCGCTTTAATTTACTTATATTTGAACGTGAGTAGCTCGTCCTTGTTGAACGTGCAGGTCTCGTCCAGCTTTAATTTAGTTAGATTTGAACCTAGATGTGATCATAATTTACTTGGATTAGAGTTAAATGTGTTAATGTGATCATGGAAGGCTCATTTTGATTTATTACTACATTATTTAAACATGTGTAAGATCATTTGTAAACGTACAATGCATACATTTTGTTTGATCCTGTAAGCGTGTAAAACATTTGTGATTTGTGAAACTTGTCACCGTTTTGACCTTGTCGACATTGTGATCTTGTCGCCATTTTGACCTTGTCGCCATCTTGTAAACTTGATGTCTATGTCCTTACTGAATGTCATCTTGATGTAAGTGATGTGTCATCAATGTTGTAGAGTGTTAAGATACTTGTAGATTGTCCTTGTGCATTGAATTTGTGGAACGCGAAAAGTGTTTGGAAAGAAAGTACGTGTATTGTAAAAAAAACTGTTGACGGACAAACTTACGACATACAACTACACTCAACGCCATACAAACCTAATCAACACTTAGTGACAAGCAGGCACACACCAACAAATAGACGCTAATTTATCTTCTTCCAAAAACAAAGCAGGTTTTTTCGTACCATCCGTAACCTTGCCGTAGAGGTCATTTGTAATCTGAAGTAGCGACCCTACAGTTCCTAGCCCAATTTCCAACCGTTCTTCACCGCATCCAGGGCACTTGAGTATAATTTTTTCCTTTTCGTATACTTTAAAAATGCATTTTTAGGCACATATCGTCCATATAAACAAATTGTAAATTGTTGATTACTAACCACTTATAACATATTGTGTGTGGCTGGTATTTCATTGACATTTTTCCATCATGTCTTCATTATTTGATTTCATTGATATGGGCATAAAGTTACAGTTACATGGTGATGAACTAACACAGTGGAGTGAGCAGAAATACGCAGAATACCTACTTGTTCAGGAGAAAATTACAGAACGCGAAGAAAGAGCAGCTGAAAGAGCTCTAAAGCAGGCAGAAGCAGAAAGGACTGCCAAGCAAGTAGAGGCAGAAACAGCCTTAAAGCAAGCCGAATTAGAACTGACAGCAAAGACAAAGCAAGCTGAGATAGATAGTGAACTCAAGAAAGCAGAAATAGCAGCTCAGAGTAAGAGAGAAGAACTGGAGTTACAGTTGAAAATGAAACAACTTGACACTGAGACTGCCATTAACAAAGAGTCTAAGAAATCTGAAAGACTGGAGAAAGAAAACCAGTATAAGAAATATCAAGGTATTGTACGTAATTATACCTCGGGTGACCGCATTGCAGCCTTTACCCAAAATTTTGAAACTTTAATGGAACATTATCAAGTTCCACTGTCTGAATGGAATATTGTGTACATGAAGAGTTTGTCAGGGGAACCTCTTAAAGTTATTGAAACCATCCCCAAAGACCTCAGAAAAGATTACCATTATCTGAAATCTAAGATTATGGCACATTTTATGTTAGATGAGGCAGGTTACAGAGAACAATTCAGTAAATTGAGCCCAAAACCGACTCAAACGTTCTCTGACTACCTCTGCTTAGTCCGAGATATTTTCACCAAATGGACTTCAGCAGCCAAAATTGATCATAATTATCAGAGATTGGAAGATCTAATCATTAGAGACAAAATTGTTTCATCTATTTCTTCAGCCTTTGCTAAATTTTTGTTAGAGAATGAATGCTCTAGTGTGGATGAGATTGAAAGACGGGGTTCGGCTTACTACACAGCCAACAAACATTGCTTTTCTACTAAAGAGACTAACATTAACTTTGTAGCAGCGGCTAATTATGACAAACAACCCTATAGTAGGCAGAAACCTCATAGGCCTACCTCTGAGAAATTTAATCATTGCAATTTTTGTAAATATTCACATCATCAGGGTGAAATGTGCGATCAGAACCCAGGGTACCATACTTACTTATTAAACATGGTAAACAGACAAGACAAGGAACGTAACTCCTTTAAAAACTCACGAAAATGTTTCCTCTGCAAGGCATGGGGACACCATCGGAAAGATTGTAAGGGCAGGCATATGACCAACAAAGCAAATGCCGCCTTGTTTGATAGTTCGTCTTCTGATGAAGAAGAGCCAGAGAAACATCCTGTGAACTCAGCACAGGCTTTTGACATATTCAGCGCAAATAAATGCTCTGTTTGTAACACCTTCTATGAAGATGGTATTTTAACATGCGGTCATGCCATCCCTATTGCCAATGAAGAAGCTAATTTGGTAGTAGACTCAAAAGGCAGAATAAACATCCATCACGGATATGTAAATGGCAAATCTGCTACAGTCCTTCGCGACACGGGCAGTTCAATCATTGGCCTGAAGAAAACGTTCATAATGCCTACAGACTATACAGGCAGGCACGTAACATGTAGAACATTCTCAGGCAATATTGAGAAATACCCATTAGCATGGGCATATATTGAAACACCTTTCCTCACTGGGAAAGTAAAGTGCGCTGCACTAACCAGTCCAGTTTGTGATATAATTATTGGTAATTTACCTGACGTAAATGATAAACCTCATGACATAACATCTGTACGTATTGATGATACCATAACATCACCATCAAATGTCATCATTGAAAATGTCACACCACCTATTGATTGTAAAGTAGCTAATGTAGCACTAAGTTCTCATGATATCATTGAAACTGTTGTTCCATCATCATCTGACATCATTGAGTGTGTGAACGCAGTAACAAGAGCTACTGCTCGAATGCAAGATGAAATAAATCAAACTGAGGCGATACAATTACTCAGCCCAGTTTCAATATCTACTAACACCATGAAGGAAGCATTTGTAACAGCCCAAAAAGCTGATCCTTCATTGTCAAAATACTTTGACCTGATCGGCCGAAAGCCAAAAGTAACCAAGAATGCAAAATGGCATTTTGCTATGAAAAATGACATACTCACCAGGTATTACACCAGAGGTGACAATACCACAGAGCAAACTGTTTTGCCAACTAGTTATCGCAAGCAAGCCTTACATCTTGCACACGATATACCTCTTGCGGGACATATGGCATACGTCAAGACCAGATCAAGGTTATTGACACAGTTTCACTGGCCAAAATTTTGCAATGACATTAAAGAATATTGCAGAAGTTGTGACACCTGCCAGAAACTGGTTAAAAAAGGTAAACACCCACAGGCAAAGTTACAAGTTACTGACTTAGCCAGTCGACCTTTTGAAAAGCTACCGGTTGACATAGTGGGCCCTCTTAGTCATACAACAACTAGAGGGAATAAATATATTCTAACTTTGATTGATCAATGTAGTCGCTGGCCAGAAGCTATTCCGTTAAAGAACATAACTGCCAATGACATAATGGAAGTGTTCTTCCATATTTTTTCTAGGATAGGTTTTCCAGATACTATCCAATCTGATAGGGGCACTCAGTTTATTGCCGCATCCACCCAAGCTTTCACCAAAATGTTGGGAGTGAAGCAGTGTTTCAATTCACCCTACCATCCTCACAGTAGCGGAGTAATAGAAAAGTTTAACGGGGATCTTAAGCACATGCTTGCAAAAGTAACGCAAGAACACCCCAATAACTGGGATGTATATCTACCAGCTATTCTTTTTGCTTATCGCGAGGTACCTCATGCTAGTACCGGTTTCTCTCCTTTTGAACTTATCTATGGTGCCAAACCACGTGGCCCATTGACCATTTACCACCAAATGTTAACTGACTCTACACCAGTACTTAAACCCATATCATCATACTTATATGTTACATCATTGCGTGAAAGAATCATCAAATCTTGTGTTATTGCAAAGAATGCACTAAAACTATCTGGTGCTACTTATAGACAGTATGCTGACAAAGGTAACAGGACGATAACATTGACACCTGGACAGGACATTCTTCTGCTACTACCTAGTGACAGACATCTACTGACTGATTCTTGGCAGGGACCTTTTAAAGTGACGAGACAGATTTCACCTGTAGACTACGAAATCCTTATAAAAGACAAACACAAAATATTTCACATAAATATGCTAAGACCATACCACAACAGAGACAACGAACAGGACGATACGACAGCTTGTACAGTGATAATAGATCACGAAGACGACGATGCTAGTGACGAAATTCCAACACCTGCATTAGACACGACAGACTGCTTGAAGGAGATCAAAATCAACCCAAATTTAACTCAAGCAGAGACAGACAGGTGCAAACAACTTATACAACAGTACAACACCATCTTTTCCAACAACCCAGGACAAACAGAATTAGTACAGCATCACATCACACTCACATCAAACACACCCATTAGATGCAGACCATACACCATCCCATTACATTACAAAGAGCATTTACATCAAGAAATCATCAACTTAGAGAAAAATAACATCATAAGACGATCCCAATCAGACTACTCATCTCCCATGGTCATAGTACGCAAAAAGGACAATACAATAAGACTGTGCATCGACTACCGAAAACTGAATAAAATAACTGTTCTAGATCTTGAGCCAATGGCAAACACTGACGATCTTCTGACAGAACTGACAGACGCTAGGTTCTTTACGACTGTAGACATGACGAAAGGTTATTGGCAGATTGCTGTAGACGAACAAAGAAGACATCTGACAGCATTTGCCACACCTTGGGGACTGTACGAATGGTGCAAACTTCCATTTGGGCTTGTTAACGCCCCAGCCACATTTATACGTATGACACGACTACTTCTAGTAGACATTCCTAACATAATCTGCTATATCGACGACATATGTATTCACACAGAGACAATGACTGAGCACATTAAGACTTTAGACCAGACATTTGAACGGATCAGACAGCACGGACTGACAGTGAAACCTGCAAAAGTAGACATAGCCTACCAGGAAATATCATTCTTGGGTTACAAAATATCCAATGGCTTTGTCACGACAGACGATAAAATTGTGTCCAAGATACTAAAACTCTCACTTCCGACTACTAAAAAACAAGTCAGAAGTTTGTTGGGCTTAATAAATTACTACCGGCAGTTTATTCCTTATTTTTCTGAACTGACCGAGGTATTTACTAATCTACTAACAAAAGATAAACCAGAGAAAATTGTACACGATCAATGCCTAAAAATTGCATTTCATAAAGTTCTATCATGTTTTTCTGATAAGAATGAACGCAATCTTATCCTTAAATTGCCCGATATCCGTTTACCTTTCAGATTACGCACAGATGCTAGCTCCGTGGCGATTGGAGCAGTCCTGTTGCAAAAGTATAACAACATCCTCCACCCCGTTTATTTTGTATCCAGGAAGCTGAAGGCCCGAGAGCGGGCATGGTCCATTCCTCAATTGGAAGCCCTAGCTTTAGTAGTAGGTATTACAAAATTATCTAGATTTCTTCTAGGACGCCATTTCATCGTAGAATCGGACAGCAGCCCATTACGATGGATGAATTCAGGGGTGCCTTCGAACCATATGGTAGCGCGTTGGTCTTTGAAACTTCAAGATTATAGCTTTGAGGTTCGACATATCCCAGGCAAAACCAATTCAATTGCCGATCTTTTGTCCCGTTGTCCGACCGACCCAGTGAGCACCAATGTCTGAGTGCAGTATGTAGAAATACACTCAGACCGACACAGCCAGTTAGCAGTGAATAGTGGTTTTTCATTCACAAAAAGCTGTGTAATGTCTACAATATTGTGATAGGGATTACTCCCATTATATATAGTGTTCTTATTTTACTAGTTCATGTAGTGATTGTCGTGTATAAATGTGCAGTATGTGGTAGAAAGCGAACTTTATTAACTGTATATATTACGTACAAGAACAGTGTCACATTCGCACTTACCTGAAGCGAATTAACCAACGTGACAGTGACAACTTCGTGTGGAATCTTCCAGGAACATTTTAATTACGAGTGTGAAAGTAAAACTGAACAGTGACGACTTTTCTACACCTCTGCAGTGAACCGAAATCTTTAATGTTCGACTGAAACATCTAACACATGAACATTCGATCGTAATCCAGAAGATTGTGTAGCAACATCCAACACGAACTTTGAGAACATTGTACCTTCCTTAAACTACATCAAACCGGAACAGGTGTGTTCTGCAAGCTTTACCATCAGCTGATATTAGTGTTCGTGTGTATTTCCGGATTAATTAGAAATTTAGAACAAAAATAGCAGACAACAGATAAAAGGTTAAAAAGTTTTGATGATTCTAAAATGTTTAGGATTCTATAAAATTGAATACACGAATTGTGTGTTTATTTATTTCTCTAATGTAATCTTAGAATCATATCTTGATTAACGTATTCATATTACCGACCTTTTCTCGTTAATATGAAGAAACGTCAAGCAATGACACTAAGAAATTAAATAGTTATTGTAAATTATTGTGTTTCACTAATGTTAAAATTATTTCCCTTTCATTTATTGTTATTACATTTTCACACAAAGGGCCATAATTTGAAATGTATATGCTAATGTGTTGTGTGTAATATAACATGTTGTTGTTAAAGTGTTGACACCACAGGCAGGCATCTACTGGGCATGGCAGAAGTTGCCAACATTGTATACCAACACAATAACTCCTGGCCAAGTAGGGACAGGGTTGGAGTGTTTTATACGACTTATATAAAGTCGTATTTCAGTCTGGCTAGATGATTTTTGTTCCAAGAACCATATTATTATTTTTTTTTCAAATTGCTGCGAGGTAGATGCGTGAAGCTGGAACTACTGATGTGACTGGGTGATAATACAATTGAGGTAACCAGCCATCGAGAGGGTGAAGCCTGATATGTGTTAAACATGAAGCACCACATGTCTTTGTACCCAACTCCCAGTTCTTATATATTTCTATGCCATGTGTGTATTTTTGATAACGTTGTGTATAACAATAGAAAGATAGACTCTGACAAGGGTATACTATTAACCCAACAGGTACAGACATTATACATGAAAGACGACATCTTTCATGGATTTTACCGGGGGAGCGTGTCAGAGTCCAACAGGGGACAGCGATGCAGGGACATCGTTACGACCGCCAGGCGACTTAGCTCCCAGTAAGGGATGCAACAACTTCGTTGCGCCGCCAGGCGAATAGGAGTTACCGGCCTGCGAGATCGCTGGCTGACCAGCGGTCAGGCCGCCAACGCAAGACGCACGTCAGGCAGGAGGCAAGTTGCGAACCAGGTCCAGACAGCTCTGGGACACGGAACATGACGGACGTGTGATTGAGAGAAAGGCGTTGTATGGTTTCTGTATTGAAAGGCGAGTGTCTGGACATCTTGCGAGTCAGACTTGTGAACTGTATTGTGGATGTAAGTTGTAAAGTATCCATTATATATATTTGTGATCATCGTTCTGTATTTGATATGTTAATAAATCCATCGAACGATGTGTCGTTGAGTCTTACGTAAAATCACGTTGTATTTGTACTGTCTCACACTTGTTAGGCAAGCGAGCCAAGTTTAAGACCCTGACACCCCCTCCCCCCCGAGTGAGAGTCAAATGTCCTTAGAAACACCCGGGAAGGTTGACCCTTTCAAATAATGCCCGCAGAACTCGGATGTGTATCGCAACTCTGCTGTAAACAGACACAACGCAATCACGAACGAAAAAATAGTATAGATATATTATAGATATGTATAGTATATATATATATATATATATATATATATATATATATATATATATATATATATATATATATATATATATATATATATATATATATATATATATATATATATAGAGAGAGAGAGAGAGAGAGAGAGAGAGAGAGAGAGAGAGAGATAGTCTTACTATCTGGTCAGTGCAGTATCTGTCAGATCGAAAATCTGAATGTTCATACCTTACATGTCTGTCAATGGCATGTGTGACGAAGGATTATACCGTCACCTGGGTCTCAGTATCTGTCAGGTGTAAAATCTGCCAGTTCATACCTTACATGTCTGTCAATGGCATGTGTGACGAAGGATTATACCGTCACCTGGGTCTCAGTATCTGTCAGGTGGAAAATCTGCCAGTTCAAACCTGACATGTCTGTCAATGCCATCTGTGACGAAGTACGATATCGTCTCCTGGGTGTCACATTTTCTAGATACCAACTACAGGCGGGTCTAGCTATTTAGTTTACGGAATCAGTAATTGCTGGTTCAGAAGGAGGCACAAAAGAGTTCAGTCAGTGGATTTCCGTCACGACTTTCTCTTTTCTGTCAAGGCCTGACTACAAGCGGGTTTGATTGTGGTAGCTTTGTCCCGTCTTGTTGAGAGCGAAAACTAGCTACACTGTTTGTCTTTCTCTCAAGCAAGACGTTGACAACGAAAATCTAGCCACGCTGTTTGTCTTTCCCTCAAGCAAGACGTTGACAACAAAAATCTAGCCACGCTGTTTTATTCCAGCAAGGAGTTGACAATGAAATCTTCTTCTTCTGCGCTCATCCAGAGAGGTTTGTTTTCGTACGTGATTGCGTTATGTCTGTTTACAGCAGAGTTGCGATGCATATCCGAGTTCTGCGGGCATTATTTGAAAGGGTCAACCTTCCCGGGTGTTTCTAAGGACATTTGACTCTCACTCGAACGTAATTGCGCCGTGTCTGTTTACAGCAGAGCTGTGATACTTGTGCCTTTTGGCCGACACTTTTGTTGACCGGGTTAACCTTTCCGGGGTTTTCGAAGGACATTAGACTCACACCGTTGTGGTGTCATCTATATCCTAGCTTGTCAACTTAGAACGGCCTAAGACATCACGGTCAACTCTCAAGGGAAGGCAGCGACAGACCATGGGCATTCCCCGCCATCCAAGGGGGCTTCCATATTTGCACAGCCGACACATAGCGCTCTGGCTCAGGGCTCAACCAAGGAATCGTCACGCCCTGCACATGGCTGCTTAGCCTCACTTCCGTATACTGGAAACTCCGTTCACAATAGGCATGCTCCTCCGAAGACCAGGAGGGACCCGTGTGGAGATGACATTCACACAGCAATCTTTCTCTTCGGACTTTCACGTAATGAATTCGCTAGCCAAGCACTATTCCATTTCGTGCCTCTGGGATACTTTGTCAACCTTGGATAACTCTCACTCAACGAGCATTTGATACTGACTTTCCTCGTAATGGATTTTCTAGCCTAGCAATGTTCCATTTTCTGCCACTGGAGCGCTTTTTCACCTTGAAAAACGCCCACTCGATTGGCGTTCGATGCTGACTTTCCTCGTAATGGATTTACTGCTATGATGTTTGTCCATCAAGACTGTTGACGACCATTCATTTCATCCAATGCGGTTGAAAGTATGGAGCCGTGAGTTCTAAGATGGCTGATAAGGCCTATTTTAACTCGAAATGTTCTTTGACAATGTGGGCAAAGAATGCTTGACGTTCCAGGAGTGTGTGCGTGTGTGTGTCTCAATACACAATTATGTCAGGTTATGTTTGCATATATTTTGATTGATTTAGAAGGTTGCTTAAGTGTGATTTAACTTGAATTAGACAGGACTTCTGATTTTGTTATTTAGTTTCAGTTAGATTTGCACTCTGCCGAAAGAAACCCTGGTGGAACGTCTTCATATCCATTTTAGATCCGCCTAGATTAAATAAACACAGAATTTTAAACTGCATCTACAAATCCCGTTCTAGATATGAATGCAAAACGTAAACTTTAATAAATTCTTAACTATTATGTACAGACAGTACTAAGTACACACATCTTTAGAAGAAAGTGCAGGATTAGGAAAAGGAGGAAGAAGAAGAAGATCAAGAGCAAGAAGAAGAAGCAGTAGCAGAAAAAGAATAACTTTTACCAGAGAGTTCTTCATGGTTATTAGTTATATCCTGCTTCATAGGCGTGTCTTAATACTTTTAGCCCTCAGAGATACATCTTAAGGCAAACTTGTGGTGTATTCGAAACAGGAAGTATGCCGTGAGTTGTGTTAGTTTGTTTTATAACATAGTGTTTTACCTAAGTAATGAGACAGTAGATTTCAAATACACTGACTAATGAAACAATTTATTAAACTGAAATGTTATTTTGACCTCTAAGGAGTAACATATCATTTAGTATACAGTGATTTAAGACTGCTAGACAATTAAATCTTCCTGTTTGAAACCAGCTAGTTTGTCAGACATCTCCAATCATCTACCTTATCTGGCAAGACCGGAAGCGTGGCTAGTACCGGTAATTGATTTTAATTCTTTCTTAATTGGGCATAGCCTACGATGGGTGACGGTGTGGTATTCTGTTATGATAACTTGGCTGTGTCCAGAGTGTGTCGCGTGGTTACACACCCGCTTCACACGCGTGATCCGGGGCTTGTTTCCGGATCCGGTCAGGGATATGCACTACTGACGAGCTCAAACGAGAGCGAAACTCGAGTATAGTGCTTCCATATTGACGTGGCTAGGCCTTAGGTTCATGCCAGAATGCGATCAACGTAGCCAGTGGTGGGTTGTGCTCAATATTTTAATTCTTTCATCAGTTACGGGCAGTAACTCTCAAAGCCACTTCTTGTAAAGTGGTGAAAGTATATCTACGAGTTTCCCCGAAGTCTGGTATAATGGATTTACGCAGTGGCTTGGAATATCTGAAGACCTAAGATACCACTTCATTATGTCGTGACCTGGAATATCTGAAGGCCTGAAACATCACTTCATTAAGTCGTGACCTGGCATATGATAATGCCTAAAACAACACTTCTTTAAGTCATGACCTGGAATCTGAGAAAGCCTACAACCCTACATGATCAGACCCCTAACACCAGTATCTGCCGCGCGACTACCTGCTTACCTGGATAGTGTTTGGTATTAAAATAGTTTTCTGTTGCTGTAGACCAGGCCAGTTTGACATCGCCCTCTGTATTGTGTCAGGTATTTCCATACCTTTTGTATAATATACAAAAGCGTTCCACGAAAGCCACAGTTCACAGATTATTCTCGGGTAAACAGTTTGTAAACATTCTTTTCCGAACATAAATAAAAAACCCCAAAATGTCCACGTCCTTTGAAGGACGTTGTAATTTTGGTTGATTTTCTGGGCACTGTTACGTCAGTGGTTTGTCGCAGTCTCTTAATCAAGAAGTTCCCGTTCAAATCTAACGGACGGGTGTGTGGATTGAACCCACTACTCCGTCATCAGCATACGGCGGTTTACACGCCGGAGCATTTAACACTTCAGCCACGATGACCTCTAAAACCGCTACTCATTGGCAGTAATGTATTCATTAGTTTATTGTTGTTTTACCAGATATATCTGACAGTAATGTTATACACTAGTGTATTGTTGTTTTACCAGTTATATTTGACAGTAATGTATTCACTAGTGTATTGTTGTTTTACCAGATATATCTGACAGTAATGTATTCACTAGTCTATTGTTGTTTTACCAGATATATTTGACAGTAATATTTTACACTAGTTTATTGTTGTTTTACCAGATATATTTGACAGTAATGTTACACACTAGTCTATTGTTGTTTTACCAGTTAAATTTGACAGTAATGTTATACACTAGTCTATTGTTGTTTTACCAGATATATTTGACAGTAATGTTATACACTAGTCTATTGTTGTTTTACCAGATATTTTTGACAGTAATTTTATACACTAGTCTATTGTTGTTTTACCAGATATATTTGACAGCAATGTTATACACTAGTTTATTGTTGTTTTACCAGATATATTTGACAGTAATGTTATACACTAGTCTATTGTTGTTTTACCAGTTATATTTGACAGTAATGTTATTCACTAGACTATTGTTGTTTTACCAGATATATTTGACAGTAATGTTATACACTAGTCTATTGTTGTTTTACCAGATATATTTGACAGTAATGTATTCACTAGTCTATTGTTGTTTTACCAGATATATTTGACAGTAATGTTATACACTAGTCTATTGTTGTTTTACCAGATATATTTGACAGTAATGTTATACACTAGTCTATTGTTGTTTTACCAGATATATTTGACAGTAATATTATACACTAGTTTATTGTTGTTTTACCAGATATATTTGACAGTAATGTTATTCACTAGTTTATTGTTCTTTTACCAGTTATATTTGACAGTAATGTTATACACTAGTCTATTGTTGTTTTACCAGATATATTTGACAGTAATGTTATACACTAGTCTATTGTTGTTTTACCAGATATATTTGACAGTAATGTTATACACTAGTCTATTGTTGTTTTACCAGATATATTTGACAGTAATGTTATTCACTAGTCTATTGTTGTTTTACCAGTTATATTTGACAGTAATGTTATTCACTAGTCTATTGTTGTTTTACCAGTTATTTCTGACAGTAATGTTATACACTAGTCTATTGTTGTTTTACCAGTTATATTTGACAGTAATGTATTCACTAGTGTATTGTTGTTTTACCAGTTATATTTGACAGTAATGTTATACAATAGTTTATTGTTGTTTTACCAGTTATACTTGACAGTAATGTTATACACTAGTCTATTGTTGTTTTACCAGTTATATTTGACAGTAATGTTATTCACTAGTTTACTGTTGTTTTACCAGTTATATTTGACAGTAATGTTATTCACTAATCTATTGTTGTTTTACCAGATATGTTTGACAGTAATATTATTCACTAGTTTATTGTTGTTTTACCAGTTATATTTGACAGTAATGTTATTCACTAGTTTATTGTTGTTTTACCAGATATATTTGACAGTAATGTTATATACTAGTTTATTGTTGTTTTACCAGATATATTTGACAGTAATGTTATTCACTAGTTTATTGTTGTTTTACCAGATATATTTGACAGTAATGTTATTCACTAGTCTATTGTTGTTTTACCAGTTATATTTGACAGTAATGTTATTCACTAGTCTATTGTTGTTTTACCAGATATATTTGACAGTAATGTATTCACTAGTCTATTGTTGTTTTACCAGATATATTTGACAGTAATGTATTCACTAGTCTATTGTTGTTTTACCAGTTATATTTGACAGTAATGTTATTCACTAGTCTATTGTTGTTTTACCAGTTATTTCTGACAGTAATGTTATACACTAGTCTATTGTTGTTTTACCAGTTATATTTGACAGTAATGTATTCACTAGTGTATTGTTGTTTTACCAGTTATATTTGACAGTAATGTTATACAATAGTTTATTGTTGTTTTACCAGTTATACTTGACAGTAATGTTATACACTAGTCTATTGTTGTTTTACCAGTTATATTTGACAGTAATGTTATTCACTAGTTTACTGTTGTTTTACCAGTTATATTTGACAGTAATGTTATTCACTAATCTATTGTTGTTTTACCAGATATGTTTGACAGTAATGTTATACACTAGTTTATTTTTGTTTTACCAGATATAATTGACAGTAATGTTATTCACTAGTTTATTGTTGTTTTACCAGATATATTTGACAGTAATGTTATTCACTAGTCTATTGTTGTTTTACCAGTTATATATGACAGTAATGTTATTCACTAGTCTATTGTTGTTTTACCAGATATATTTGACAGTAATGTATTCACTAATTTATTGTTGTTTTACCAGTTATATTTGACAGTAATGTATTCACTAGTCTAATGTTGTTTTACCAGTTATTTCTGACAGTAATGTTATACACTAGTCTATTGTTGTTTTACCAGTTATATTTGTCAGTAATGTATCCACTAGTGTATTGTTGTTTTACCAGTTATATTTGACAGTAATGTATTCACTAGTCTAATGTTGTTTTACCAGTTATTTCTGACAGTAATGTTATACACTAGTCTATTGTTGTTTTACCAGTTATAGTTGTCAGTAATGTATCCACTAGTGTATTGTTGTTTTACCAGTTATATTTGACAGTAATGTATTCACTAGTTTATTGTTGTTTTACCAGTTATATTTGACAGTAATGTTATACACTAGTCTATTGTTGTTTTACCAGTTATATTCGACAGTAATGTATTCACTAGTGTATTGTTGTTGTACCAGTTATATTTGACAGTAATGTTATTCACTAGTCTATTGTTGTTTTACCAGTTATATTTGACAGTAATGTTATTCACTAGTCTATTGTTGTTTTAGCAGTTATTTCTGACAGTAATGTTATACACTAGTCTATTGTTGTTTTACCAGTTATATTTGACTGTAATGTTATTCACTAGTCTATCGTTGTTTTACCAGATATATTTGACAGTAATGTTATTCACTAGTCTATTGTTGTTTTTCAAGATATATTTGACAGTAATGTTATTCACTAGTCTATTGTTGTTTTACCAGATATATTTGACAGTAATGTTATACACTAGTCTATTGTTGTTTTACCAGATATATTTGACAGTAATGTTATACACTAGTCTATTGTTGTTTTACCAGATATATTTGACAGTAATGTTATACACTAGTCTATTGTTGTTTTACCAGTTATTTCTGACTGTAATGTATTCACTAGTGTATTGTTGTTTTACCAGTTATATTTGACAGTAATGTTATACACTAGTCTATTGTTGTTTTACCATTTATATTTGATAGTAATGTTATTCACTAGTTTATTGTTGTTTTACCAGTTATATTTGACAGTAATGTTATTCACTAGTCTATTGTTGTTTTACCAGATATATTTGACAGTAATGTTATTCACTAGTTTATTGTTGTTTTACCAGTTATTTCTAACAGTAATGTATTCACTAGTGTATTGTTGTTTTACCAGTTATATTTGACAGTAATGTTATACAGTAGTCTATTGTTGTTTTACCAGTTATATTTGACAGTAATGTTATTCACTAGTTTATTGTTGTTTTACCAGTTATATTTGACAGTAATGTTATTCACTAGTTTATTGTTGTTTTACCAGATGTATTTGACAGTAATGTTATTCACTAGTCTATTGTTGTTTTACCAGATATATTTGACAGTAATGTTATACACTAGTCTATTGTGACATCCAAGATTCACTGCCATACAGCAAAACTGGTTCTATATAGCATTTCAGCACTCTCTTTCTTACATTCAGTGATAGTGACATATTGCATAAGATACTCTTCATTTTCTGAAATGCGGCGTTTGCTCGCCCTATTCTGCTCTTAATTTAAGTTGTACATCTTCCATCTGATGTTATAAATATCCCTAGGTATCTACAATTATAAACTTGGTTAAGCATTTTTCCTTCTATATCTATGTCACATTTTGGTGTCACTATTTTCTTTGATATCACCATTGTTACTGTTTTCTTGATATTCAAGGAGGAACCTTTCATTGCACTATCTGTTACTACAATGTCCAACAATTGTTGTAGGTCTGTTGATTTGTCCGCCACCAATACTGTGTCATCTGCATAGCGCATATTATTTATATTGTAACCTCCATTTAGTATTCCTGGCTTCTCTTTGATCTCTCTCATTATTACTTCGCTATATAGGGAGAAGAGATCTGGTGACAAGACACACCCCTGTCGTACTCCTAGCTTTATTTGTTCGTAACTGCCCTCTTTATTTCCCATTTTAAATGCTGCTACTTGGTTCCAGTAAATATTCTTTATTATTCTTAAATCTTTCCCATCAATGATGATATCTTCCAACATTTTAATCAGT
Organism: Cepaea nemoralis; assembly: GCA_014155875.1. NCBI lineage: Eukaryota > Metazoa > Mollusca > Gastropoda > Stylommatophora > Helicidae > Cepaea > Cepaea nemoralis. The sequence continues at coordinate 262,202 of JACEFZ010010103.1, forward strand.
TCCTAATGTTTTACTTTATCAAATGCCTTAGTATAATCTATGAAGCACAAATATATGTCTCTCTGTTTCTCTATTGACCTTTCTATTAGTTGATTATGTGGTTGTTTCGGGATTTGAAATTTAAATATTGAGCACAACCCACTACTGGCAACGCCGATCGCATTTTGGTATGAACCTAAGGCCTATCCACCTCAATATGGAAGTACTATACTCGAGTTTTGCCCTCATTTGAGCTCGTCAGTAGTACATATCCCTGACCGGATCCGGAAACAGTCCCGACTTCTTCTTTTAGAATAGGTGAACCTTCTAAGTTACTTTCTATTAGTGTCCGTAATGTATAAATTGCATTGTTTGTGCCCTTTCCCTCCACAATTCCATACCGTTCTTCACTAATTTCCATTGTTATTTTCTTTCTAGTTCTTCTCATTATGATTCTGAGTAGAAGCTTAGTTATACGGTTTACGAGGTTAATTGTCCGAAAATCTTCACAATAATTGCTCCTGTAGCTATAAAAACACATTGCAGCATATCACTAGGTAAATATCCACTGTTGTAAATATCATTCAACATTTTGGTCAATATATCGACCCCAAATTCTCATAATATTTCTAATTCCTCTATTGCAATTTCTTCTAACCCAGCTGTTTTTCCTTTCTTCATATGTTTCATAGCGTTAACGACTTCTTCTTTTAGAATAGGTGAACCTTCTAAGTTACTTTCTTCTGTTAATTCTTCCCTTTCTACATCATATAATTCTCTTATATACTTATTCCACCTCTTCATTATAGCACCTTCCTCCAATAATACCTTTCCTGTTTTTGATTTCAAACACCCTGTATTTATTCTTATTTTTCTTCCCGTGAGCTCAGTTATTTGTCTGTGCATTTATTTTGCATCTTTAATGGCATTTAATTCAAATTCTTTTGCACTGCTCGTTTAAACCAACTTTCTTTTGCCTTCTCATATTTATCTTTTATTTCTTTATTTATCTTAGCGTATTCTTGTTTGTATTTTTTACTCTGTTTCTTTTGTCCATCAGCATTAAGATTTCTTCATACATCCATTTTCTTAGCTATTTGGCTTCTCTCCGGTAATATTTCATTGCTAGTTTGTTGAATGCAGTAACTTAACATTTCCCATTGCTCATTTATACTCCGTATATTCGTTATTGCGTTGTACCTATTTTTCACTGTCACTCTGTATTGTTCTTGAATTTCGTAATCTACTTTCAGAACCTCTTTATTAAGTCTCATGTTGATAACCATTTTTTACCTCTCTTTAATCTTACTTTTATTTGTCCTCTTAGTGGTACATGATTACTATTACAGTTAGCACCAGGCATTGTCTTTACATTAATTAAAGCATTTCTAAATGTTTTATTAAATTAGTATGTAGTCGATTTGGTTGCGTATTTTCTTATCAGGGTTTTTCCATGTGTATAGTCGTCTTTTATTGTGTTTAAACCATGTGTTTCCAATTATCATATCATTAATATTTGCCCATTCTATTAGTTTCTCTTCTTGTTCATTTCTTGTACCTAAACGATAATTCCCCACTACATCCTCCATTTTCCCCTTTCCTGCTTTTGCATTAATATCTCCAAGTATTATTTTTATTTCTTGTGATCCAATTTGAGCCATTGTCATTTCTATTTCGTCGTAAAAGTGTTGTATTTATTCATCACTACTGCTTGTTGTTGGTGCATATACTTGTATAATATTTATTTCTATTGGTTTGCCTTTGATTTTAACCATAATAATTCTAACTGTAATACACCAGTATCCATTAATTGACTTGGTTGTTGTTTTCGTCAAGTATTATTCCTACACCTTTTTCATGTGTATCCTCTCCAGAATAAATTATTGTGTGGTTGTCAGCTATAATTTTGCCCGATCCCTTTCATCTCATCTCACTAACGCCTAGTATATTCATTGTCATGCTATCCATCTCTCTTAGAACATTGTTCAACTTTTCTAGCTCATTTAACGTCCTAACATTCCATGTTCCTACTCTAAATTTATTTATTTTAGTTATGATTTTGCCATCAGTATCTGGATGACGGTCTTGTGCCACCTGTGGATCATGACTGTTCCTGCCGGACGAGGATGTCAGTTAGTTCTTTAGAGGAACTGTTAGTTCTTTTTCAATAATTGTTACACTAACTCTGATTGTTACACAAAGTTGTTACCTTGATTCCAATGACTGCTACATTAATTATATTGATAGTAATATATTATCGTTACATTATCTCTAATGCTTGTAACATTACCTTTAATAATTGTAACATTAACTCCAATAATTGTTACACTAACCCTAAGGATTGTAATATTCACTCCTGTGATTGTTACTTGACTCCACTGATTGTTACATTAACTCCATTACTTCTTACATTAACTCCAAGAATTGTTACATTAACTCCAATAATTGTTAAATTAACTCCAATATTTTTTCATTAACTCCAATAATTGTTACGTTAACGCCAATATTTGTTATATTAACTTCAACAATTGTTACTTCAACTCCAAATATTTTTACGTTAACTCCAATAATTGTTATAGGACCGGCACATGTTGTAGGTCTATTGTGTGCTAGATCCAGCATATGTTGTAGGTCTATTGTGTGCTAGGGTCAGCAAATGATGTAGGTCTATTGTGTTCTAAGACCAGCACATGTTGTAGGTCTATTGTGTGCTAGGACCACCAGCACATGTTGTAGGTCTATTGTGTGCTAGTCGCAGCACATGTTGTAGTTCTATTGTGTGCTAGCTCCAGCACATGTTGTAGGTCTATTGTGTGCTAGCTCCAGCACATGTTGTAGGTCTAATGTGTGCTATGGCCAGCAAATGTTGCAGGTCTATTGTGCGTACAGCACATGTTGTAGGTATATTGTGTGCTAGCTCCAGCACATGTTGTAGGTCTATTGTGTGCTAGGGTCAGCAAATGATGTAGGTCTATTGTGTTCTAAGACCAGCACATGTTGTAGGTCTATTGTGTGCTAGGACCACCAGCACATGTTGTAGGTCTATTGTGTGCTAGTCGCAGCACATGTTGTAGTTCTGTTGTGTGCTATCTCAAGCACATGTTGTAGGTCTATTGTGTGCTAGATCCAGCACATGTTGTAGGTCTATAGTGTTCTAAGACCAGCACATGTTGTAGGTCTATTGTGTTCTAAGACCAGCACGTATTGTAGGTCTATTGTGTGCTAGGGCCAGCACATGTTGTAGGTCTATTGTGTTCTAAGACCAGCACGTGTTGTAGGTCTATTGTGTGCTAGGGCCAGCACAAGTTGTAGGTCTATTGTGTTCTTAGACCAGCAAATGTTGTAGGTCTATTGTGTTCTAAGACCAGCACGTGTTGTAGGTCTATTGTGTTCTAAGACCAGCACATGTTGTAGGTCTATTGTGTTTTAAGACCAGCACGTGTTGTAGGTCTATTGTGTGCTAGGGCCAGCACATGTTGTAGGTCTATTGTGTTCTAAGACCAGCACATGATGTAGGTATATTGTGTGCTAGGGCCAGCACATATTGTAGGTCTATTGTGTGCTAGGGCCAGCAAATGTTGTAGGTCTATTGTGTGCCTGGGCCAGCACATGTAGTAGGTCTATTGTGTGCTAGGACCACCAGCACATGTTGTAGGTCTATTGTGTGCTAGTCGCAGCACATGTTGTAGTTCTATTGTGTGCTAGCTCCAGCACATGTTGTAGGTCTATTGTGTGCTAGCTCCAGCACATGTTGTAGGTCTAATGTGTGCTATGGCCAGCAAATGTTGCAGGTCTATTGTGCGTACAGCACATGTTGTAGGTATATTGCGCGCTAGCTCCAGCACATGTTGTAGGTCTATTGTGTGCTAGGGTCAGCAAATGATGTAGGTCTATTGTGTTCTAAGACCATCACATGATGTAGGTCTATTGTGTGCTAGGGCCAGCACATATTGTAGGTCTATTGTGTTCTAAGGCCAGCACATGTTGTAGGTCTATTGTGTTCTAAGACCAGCACATGTTGTAGCTCTATTGTGTTATAATGCCAGCACATGTTGTAGGTCTGTTGTGCGCTAGCGCCAGCACATGTTGTAGGTCTGTTGTTTGCTAGCGCCAGCACATGTTGTAGGTCTGTTGTGTGCTAGCGCCAGCACATGTTGTAGGTCTGTTGTGTGCTAGCGCCAGCACATGTTGTAGGTCTATTGTGTTCTAAGACCATCACATGTTGTAGCCCTGAATGCACGAAGGAATTAGTGGCCAGTCTTGCCCCCTCTTAGCGCACGACGAACGCGGATGTCAGACCACAGTCTGATGGTGCTCATGAAGTTATTTGTGTAGCCCGCCAGCGACGACACCCACGTGCCAGTCATTCAACATTAACTGGACTCGCGTTAACTGATGGTGGACATGGCCATTTGGTCAGTTTAGTCTAGGCATGCCTTCTCATATATTGCCGTTAATAATACGGTCAAGAAACAACTCTAAAGACAATCAGCGAAAGAATAATGACAACAACGTTAGAATGTGCACGTTTATTCAAATCTCTTACAGCATCAAGTTATGCATTAAACAAGATATACAGACTATACACACCTCACGTCTTGTCGTCATAATTCTCAACGGTTAATTCTTGACAAAAGAAACCAAAGCTACTGTATTGTTTGGAAGATATCAATCTGGCACGGTGAGTGACATACATTTGCTGGTACTGGCGGACAAATACAGAAGGTGCAGAAACTAAAGAGAAATCAGACTGATGTCTGTGATTTGAATCTATGTGTGCACATTCGTGTGTTAGTTGATGAGTAAACATTATGCCACTATGCTGATCCATCGAACCTCAATTTGATTAATAACTGTATCCGACCAAGTGTTACAGACAATCTTGAAACCTGTGAGTGAGAGATCCCTGGTTTCAATCAAGTATCTGAGGTTGTTTGATTCCTCCACATCCATAGACACGGGAGTAAGGATTACCAGCGGGTTCCTGGCGTAGGGAGTTGAGAAGCGGACTTCTATGACCGACTCCCTTTCTTTCATTGTTTCTCCCCAGTAATCAGATTTGCCGCACCCAACATAGCCATCTTCAATGTGAACTGAACTCAAGCCGGTGATATTCGTCTTCACATCATTCACCGTTTTCTTCAAATCATCAAATACACTTTGACCGTCCTCAACCGTTTTCTTCAAATCATCAAATCCTCTTTGACCGTCCCCAACCGTTTTCTTCAAATCATCAATTTCTCTTTGACCGTCCCCAACCGTTATCTTCAAATCATCAAATCCTTTTTGACCGTCCCCAACCACTTTCTTCAATGCCTCAATATCTTGCTTGCATTGCGCTATTGAAGCCTTTAGATCGTCAACATTTTGACCTGTGCTTTCAACCTGAATATTGGACTTAAACTTAATGTTGGTCCCGTGTGTTTCTAGTGCCACAATTTCGCAGTTGTATTGTCCAGCCTGCACATGGCCAGGCGATGACCAGTTGGCCTGTAGGTAGCCCACATTGTTGGAGAGATCGCCGGTTACAATGGCGCCCGTTGCCCAGGATCCCGCTGTTGCTGCTTTTCCGTATGCAATCCTGGCTACCTCCCTCTGGATGGATCCTTCAGCTGTAGAAGAGAGCATGAGAGCATGGTTAGATACATGTGTTTTATATATTCCTCACCTAACAGATGCAGTTAATCAGTTCTATCTATACATTGTGGCTGAAGTTACATGTTATAATCTAAACACACAAGCTGAAATATGACCTAGAATATTCCTTCAGGTCACGCCGACTGAAGATGGACGAGCAACCTCGTAGAGATTAAAGCAATGTTTCGCAAATTCTCTAGAATCTTCTGGGCTTCTATTGTTACTGAACACAAGGACCTAGACCTAATTCAGATGTCCATGTGTAGGATAGTACAATATGGACCTCCAATAATGGTGTGAAGAGACGTCATCCATGTGTGGGATAGTACAATATGGACCTCTACTCCTGCTGTGTAGAGAAACGTCATCCATATGTGGGTTAGTACAATAAGGACCTCTACTCCTGCTGTGTAGAGACACTATCCATGTGTGGGATAGTACAATATGGACCTCTACTCCTGCTGTGTAGAGAGACGCCATCCATGTGTGGGTTATTACAATATGGACCTCTACTCCTGCTGTGTATAGAGACGTCATCCATATGTGGGTTAGTACAATATGGACCTCTACTCCTGCTGTGTATAGAGACGTCATCCATATGTGGGTTAGTACAATATGGACCTCTACTCCTGCTGTGTATAGGGACGTCATCCATATATGGGTTAGTACAATATGGACCTCTACTCCTGCTGTGTATAGAGACGTCATCCATATGTGGGTTAGTACAATATGGACCTCTACTCCTGCTGTGTATAGAGACGTCATCCATATGTGGGTTAGTACAATATCGACCTCTACTCCTGCTGTGTATAGAGACGTCATCCATATGTGGGTTAGTACAATATGGACCTCTACTCCTGCTGTGTAGAGAGACGTCATCCATATGTGGGTTAGTACAATATGGACCTCCACTCCTGCTGTGTATAGAGACGTCATCCATGTGTAGGATAGTACAATATGGACCTCTACTCCTGGTGTGTATAGATACGTCATCCATGTGTGGGTTAGTGCAATATGGACCTCTACTCCTGCTGTGTATAGATACGTCATCCATGTGTGGGATAGTGCAATATGGATCTCCACTCCTGCTGTGTATAGAGACGTCATCCATGTGTAGGATAGTACAATATGGACCTCTACTCCTGCTGTGTATAGATACGTCATCCATGTGTGGGTTAGTGAAATATGGACCTCTACTCCTGCTGTGTATAGATACGTCATCCATGTGTGGGTTAGTGCAATATGGATCTCCACTCCTGCTGTGTATAGAGACGTCATCCATGTCTGAGTTAGTACAATATGGACCTCTACTCCTGCTGTGTATAGATACGTCATCCATATGTGGGTTAGTACAATATGGACCTCTACTCCTGCTGTGTATAGATACGTCATCCATATGTGGGTTAGTACAATATGGACCTCTACTCCTGCTGTGTATAGATACGTCATCCATATGTGGGTTAGTACAATATGGACTTCTACTCCTGCTGTGTAGAGAGACGTCATCCATGTGTGGGTTAGTACAATATGGACCTCCACTCCTGCTGTAAAGAGAGACGCCATCCAAGTGTGGGTTAGTACAATATGGACCTCCACTCCTGCTGTGTAGAGAGACGTCATCCATGTGTGGGTTAGTACAATATGGACCTCTACTCCTGCTGTGTAGAGAGACGTCATCCATGTGTGGGTTAGTACAATATGGACCTCCACTCCTGCTGTGTATAGAGACGTCATCCATGTGTGGGTTAGTGCAATATGGACCTCTACTCCTGCTGTGCAGAGAGACGTCATCCATGTGTGGGTTAGTGCAATATGGACCTCTACTCCTGCTGTGTAGAGAGACATCATCCATGTGTGGGTTAGTACAATATGGACCTCTACTCCTGCTGTGTAGAGAGACGTCATCCATGTGTGGGATAGTACAATATGGACCTCTACTCCTGCTGTGTAGAGAGACGTCATCCATGTGTGGGTTAGTACAATATGGACCTCTACTCCTGCTGTGTATAGATACGTCATCCATGTGTGGGTTAGTACAATATTGACCTCTACTCCTGCTGTGTAGAGAGACGTCATCCATGTGTGGGTTAGTACAATATGGACCTCTACTCCTGCTGTGTAGAGAGACACCATCCATGTGTGGGTTAGTACAATATGGACATCTACTCCTGCTGTGTATAGATACGTCATCCATGTGTGGGTTAGTACAATATGGACCTCTACTCCTGCTGTGTAGAGAGACGTCATCCATGTGTGGGTTAGTACAATATGGACCTCTACTCCTGCTGTGTAGAGAGACGTCATCCATGTGTGGGATAGTACAATATTGACCTCTACTCCTGCTGTGTAGAGAGACGTCATCCATGTGTGGGTTAGTACAATATGGACCTCTACTCCTGCTGTGTATAGATACGTCATCCATGTGTGGGTTAGTACAATATGGACCTCTACTCCTGCTGTGTAGAGAGACGTCATCCATGTGTGGGATAGTACAATATGGACATATATACTCCTGCTGTGTAGAGAGACGTCATCCATGTGTGGGATAGTACAATATGGACCTCTACTCCTGCTGTGTAGAGAGACGTCATCCATGTGTGGGATAGTACAATATGGACCTCTACTCCTGCTGTGTATAAATACGTCATCCATGTGTGGGTTAGTACAATATGGACCTCTACTCCTGCTGTGTAGAGAGACGTCATCCATGTGTGGGTTAGTACAATATGGACCTCTACTCCTGCTGTGTAGAGAGACGCCATAACATATAGTTTATCGCAACCTGTGGGGATGTGATAGTTTATCGCAACCTGTGGGGGTGTGATAGTTTATCGCAACTTGTGGGGGTGTGATAGTTTATCGCAACCTGTGGAGATGTGATAGTTTATCCATAGACAAAATAATCAGTGATAAATGTCCGCATCTCACCTCTCCTAATGACGATAGTATTCACACGATTAACACTATTCTGTGAATTTTCGTCAGCCTGTGAATAAGAATGCACCAGTTAGTGTATAGCGGTCATCTCATCCACAAAATAATCATATACACAATAATACACATGGAGAATACAAACGTCACTTGGGGACAGACATGACACAGAGCAATGCCCCAAATAGATACGAACGAAGGACACGCAGCAGCAAATCTACACACTTGCTTGAACACGCAGTCACGTCATGAAGACATCTATCTAGTGCTGTACTACCGAAGTAGCAGAAACAGGTTCTCGGTGTTATATTGAACATCCACGTTCACGGCAATTTGAGGGACCCAGGGACCTAGATTCGTTCATTCAGTAGGATGTCCTTTGCAGAACCTGCTCTCATAACAACCTTCCGGAAAACCTCTCGACCATAAGCAAGATGTCCCGCGTCCGATACGCCCATCTGGAGATCATCCGCCAATTCCTGCACCCATCTTCTCTTTGGCCTTCCTCTTCCTCTCTTCCCAAGCATACACCCCTCCACTATTGTTCTCTCCAAACTGTCGTGACGCCCCAAGTGACCAAAACACCTCAGTTTTCCCTTTTCTATCGACTTCAACAGCCAACTCTCTCCATTACTCAGTTCCTAAAGCATGGATGCACCTGCTCCTCTCCCTACCCAAGACACTCCCAGAACTCGTCCACAACATTTATACTCAAAGGCACCCATGCGCTGTTCCGCGTGTTCAGCAAGTGTCCATGTACCACAGGCGCATGTTGCAATGGGAAAGATTCACGCTCTTAAACATCCAATTTCCGTAGCCCTGTCTGTCCCACCCCACAGAGTCCTAGATACAGGTGTTATACTGGACATCAATCTTCACGGCAATTAGATGGCCATGGTGACCTAGTTATAGGTGTTGTAATGGACATTAACGTTCACGGCAATTAGAGGGCCCTAGAGACCTAGATACAGGTGTTATAATGGACATTAACGTTCACGGCAATTAGAGGGCCCTAGAGACCTAGATACAGGTGTTATATTGGACATTAACGTTCACGGCAATTAGAGGGCCCTAGAGACCTAGATACAGGTGTTATATTGGACATTAACGTTCACGGCAATTAGAGGGCCCTAGAGACCTAGATACAGGTGTTATAATGGACATAAACGTGCCTGGCAATTAAAGGGCCCTAGAGACCTAGATACAGGTGTTATATTGGACATTAACGTTCACGGCAATTAGAGGGCCCTAGAGACCTAGATACAGGTGTTATATTGGACATCAACATTCACGGCAATTAGAGGGCCCTAGAGACCTAGATACAGGTGTTATAATGAACATTAACGTTCACGGCAATTAGAGGGCCTTAGAGACCTAGATACAGGTGTTATAATGGACATTAACGTTCACGGCAATTAGAGGGCCCTAGAGACCTAGATACAGGTGTTATATTGAACATCAAAGTTCACGGCAATTAGAGGGCCCTAGAGACCTAGATACAGGTCTTATAATGGACATTAACGTTCACGGCAATTAGAGGGCCCTAGAGACCTAGATACAGGTGTTATATTGAACATCAACATTCACGGCAATTAGAGGGCCCTAGACACCTAGATACAGGTGTTATAATGGACATTAACGTTCACGGCAATTAAAGGGCCCTAGAGACCTAGATACAGGTGTTATAATGGACATTAACGTTCACGGCTTTTAGAGGGCCCTAGAGACCTAGATACAGGTGTTATATTGAACATCAAAGTTCACGGCAATTAGAGGGCCCTAGTGACCTAGATACAGGTGTTATAATGGACATTAACGTTCACGGCAATTATAGGGCCTTAGAGACCTAGATACAGGTGTTATATTGAACATCAAAGTTCACGGCAATTAGAGGGCCCTAGAGAACTAGATACAGGTGTTATATTAAACATCAAAGTTCACGGCAATTAGAGGGCCCTAGAGACCTAGATACAGGTGTTATAATGGACATTAACGTTCACGGCAATTAGAGGGCCCTAGAGACCTAGATACAGGTGTTATATTGAACATCAAAGTTCACGGCAATTAGAGGGCCCTAGTGACCTAAATACAGGTGTTATAATGGACATTAACGTTCACGGCAATTAGAGGGCCCTAGAGACCTAGATACAGGTGTTATTTTGAACATCAAAGTTCACGGCAACTAGCGGGCCCTAATCACCTAGATACAGGTGTTATATTGGACATCCAAGTTCACGGCAATTAGAGGGCCCTAGAGACCTAGATACAGGTGTTATAATGGACATCCACGTTCACGGCAATTAGAGGGCCCTAGAGACCTAGATACAGGTGTTATATTGGACTTCAACGTTCACGGCATTTAGAGGGCCCTAGAGACCTAGATACAGGTGTTGTATTGGACATCAACGGTCACGGCAATTAGAGGGCCCTAGAGACCTAGATACAGGTGTTATAATGGACATTAACGTGCCTGGCAATTAGAGGGCCCTAGAGACCTAGATACAGGTGTTATAATGGACATCCACGTTCACGGCAATTAGAGGGCCCTAGAGACCTAGATACAGGTGTTATATTGGACTTCAACGTTCACGGCAATTAGAGGGCCCTAGAGACCTAGATACAGGTGTTATATTGGACATCAACGGTCACGGCAATTAGAGGGCCCTAGAGACCTAGATACAGGTGTTATATTGGACTTCAACGTTCACGGCAATTAGAAGGCCCTAGAGACCTAGATACAGGTGTTATATTGGACTTCAACGTTCACGGCAATTAGAGGGCCCTAGAGACCTAGATACAGGTGTTATATTGGGCATCAACGTTCAAGGCAATTAGAGGGAACTAGAGACATAGATACAGGTGTTATATTGAACATCAACGGTCACGGCAATTAGAGGTCCCTAGAGACCTAGATACAGGTGTTATATTGGACTTCAACGTTCACGGCAATTAGAAGGCCCTAGAGACCTAGATACAGGTGTTATATTGGACTTCAACGTTCACGGCAATTAGAAGGCCCTAGAGACCTAGATACAGGTGTTATATTGGACATCAACGTTCAAGGCAATTAGAGGGCCCTAGAGACCTAGATACAGGTGTTATATTGAACATCAACGGTCACGGCAATTAGAGGTCCCTAGAGACCTAGATACAGGTGTTATAATGGACATTAACGTTCACGGCAATTAGAGGGCCCTAGAGACCTAGATACAGGTGTTATATTGAACATCAAAGTTCACGGCAATTAGAGGGCCCTAGTGACCTAGATACAGGTGTTATAATGGACGTTAACGTTCACGGCAATTAGAGGGCCCTAGAGACCTAGATACAGGTGGTATATTGGACATTAACGTTCACGGCAATTAGAGGGCCCTAGAGACCTAGATACAGGTGTTATATTGGACATCAACGGTCACGGCAATTAGAGGGCCCTAGAGACCTAGATACAGGTGTTATAATGGACATCAACGGTCACGGCAATTAGAGGGCCCTAGAGACCTAGATACAGGTGTTATATTGGACATCAACGGTCACGGCAATTAGAGGGCCATAGAGACCTAGATACATGTGTTATATTGGACATCAACGGTCACGGCAATTAGAGGGCCCTAGAGACCTAGATACAGGTGTTATATTGGACATCAAAGTTCACGGCAATTAGAGGGCCCTAGTGACCTAGATACAGGTGTTATAATGGACATTAACGTTCACGGCAATTAGAGGGCCATAGAGACCTAGATACAGGTGTTATTTTGAACATCAAAGTTCACGGCAACTAGAGGGCCCTAATCACCTAGATACAGGTGTTATATTTGACATCCACGTTCACGGCAATTAGAGGGCCCTAGAGTCCTAGATACAGGTGTTATAATGGACATTAACGTTCACGGCAATTAGAGGGCCCTAGAGACATAGATACAGGTGTTATAATGGACATTAACGTTCACGGCAATTAGAGGGCCCTAGAGACCTAGATACAGGTGTTATAATGGACATTAACGTGCCTGGCAATTAGAGGGCCCTAGAGACCTAGATACAGGTGTTATAATGGACATCCACGTTCACGGCAATTAGAGGGCCCTAGAGACCTAGATACAGGTGGTATATTGGACTTCAACGTTCACGGCAATTAGAGGGCCCTAGAGACCTAGATACAGGTGTTAAATTGGACATCAACGGTCACGGCAATTAGAGGGCCTTAGAGACCTAGATACAGGTGTTATATTGGATTTAGGGGCCTAGGTTAAATACAAAAATCAGTCAACTAGGTAATGAAACAACTAGGTGCCTAGATTAGATACAGCATTTAGGGGTCTAGATTAGATACAACATTTAGAGGCCTAGAGTAGATACAGCATTTAGGGGTCTAGATTAGATACAACATTTAGGGGTCTTGATTAGATACAACATTTAGGGGTCTAGATTAGATACAACATTTAGGGTCCTAGATTAGATACAGCATTTAGGGATCTAGATTAGATACAACATTTAGGGGTCCCTATTAGATACAGCATTTAGGGGTCTAGATTAGATACAGCATTTAGGGGTCTAGATTAGATACAGCATTTAGGGGTCTAGATTAGATACAACATGTATAGGCCTAGATTAGATACAGCATTTAGGGGTCTAGATTAGATACAGCATTTAGGGGTCTAGATTAGATACAACATTTAGGGGCCTAGATTAGATACAGCATTTAGGGGTCAATATTATATACAACATCTAGGGGCCTAGATTAGATACAACAATCAGTCGAATCAATCAGGACCCTTTGACACGCCTATCAGGTGTACTAAGTGTAGGGTGGTTGATCCATCATTGTATAGAACAATATATATGATTGCTGAACCAGTAGTGTATACATCAATATATATATATATATATATATATATATTATATATATATATATATATATATATATATATATATTATATATATATATATATATATATATATATATATATATATATATATATATATATATATAGTGATTGACAAATAATTGTATAGACAAGTATATATGGTGGGTGACACATAATTTTGTATAGTCAAATATCTACGGTGGGTGACACATAATTTTGTATAGAACATTATATATAGTGGCAGACCCATAATGGTGTAGATTAACATATATTTATATATCTAAGTCTAATTTCTCTAATCAGTTTACGATTCTTATTTATTTCTCGTAGGACTTGGTCATAGGTTTTTCTATATGTCCATGGTTTTCTTTGCATTTTCCTCAGAAACCATATTTCCACAGCCATCAGATGTTTTTTCAGTCTGTCTGCTCATTGTCCACGCTTCAAATCCATACAAAAGTACAGGTTCTATATAGCACCTCAATACTCTTTTTCTCGATGCAAATGACATATTTTTATTGATCAGTATGATTTCCATCTTGCAAAAGGCTGTCTTCGCCATGTCGATTCTTGTTCTAATCTCTTCAAGGCATCTCCCATCAGATGTTATGAGTGTTCCGAGATATAGTATGTCCCGAAAAGAATGCCTTCATTCACAATGAATTATTTTGACAACTGTCTGTTGCATCGTTATGAAATTTTTCCAGCCGTCTTATATTTACCCCCACCCAAGGAATATGTCTTTGATAGGTCCAAAAACAACTTAAATCACCGAAAGCGGCGACATTTCTTTGATGTTTTGCTGAAAAACTAGTGATTTCTCGCTAACAAATTTATGTTTACAGTAATGAAAGCCCCGCCAATTCAGATGACACACAAGGCATATCCGGATTCGTATGGAAGTGGGTGCAATGAAAGAAGTAGCTTAAAATCGACAGGGTCGGCTGCATTGCACTGTGATTGTATCCCATATGTCTCAGTTTCTTTCCGCAGCGCGGAAAGCGTCGCACAAAGCACGAACTCCGTACCTCCAGCGACGACCCTCGGGAGTCTCCGAAAAGATGCACTCGTGAAATGAAGGATGCGGCCCGGAATCGAACATACAGCCTTCGGAGCCCGAGACAGACGGCTTGACCACTTCACCACGGAGAATCCCGAGAGGGCTGCAATGTGTAATATTAGTAAAGACAGAGAATTTACATAGGCATGGGGTAAATAATTTGTAAATTGACAGGAAAGTAGAAGGAATATATTTCTTACCTTATTTTTCATTTCCTTCTTGTTTCTTCAGCTGCTGGTTAATAATGTGTACACAAGTATTCATGTTAGCTTTTATATTGAGTTCGTGAAAGCTTCCAAATAGCTGTGCGTTAATGTGCGTATGGAGTGAAATGATACCGCAATTTAGTCATTATGTTTCCATTTTTAAGGATCTGTTCAGCTGTCTGTGTAGTTTGTTCACACGTACACATGGGTGACAGACACGCTTTGAGTCTTCGTGAAAGATTGTCTACTCTGCTGTTTACCGTTCAGAGACGGAACATGATTACCTGTTTTGCACTATGAAAATAGTTGTCAGTGTCTCTGTAGTGCGCTTTCTTCTTAACGACCAAGATGTTGGTCCTCTTTTCATTGAAGTTTATAGATTGATTCGTATGCACGTGTGTTGTCCCCTAATTTGACAACGTTTTTGCTCTCTGTGACGGGATGAGTCTAGATCACTATGCAAACACCACCACTACTACGTTAGTGGAATTCCTAATTTACATTCTGGATTCAGTACGGCAGCTAAATTACTAATAATGACGTCGTATTGGCGACGCAGACATTTGCTGCACTAAAACTACACACTACTATTGGGGACAGCACATATTTTCACGTCATCAAATGATGTCACAAGGGAAATCCCCTGTTTTACTACCCTTATCATTAATACCAAGTATATGGCCGTCACTCCCTAGCAACGGGAAAACAGCGATATGCTAATAGTACGGCTGCACCGGAAATTGTGACTAACCACTTCCGGCCGGTTCACAATGACTATAGATGCTGTGCTAAGCAGACCTTGCATGAGATGAGCTGCCATATCCAGTTGCATCCTTGGTAGATTATACCAAAACCTATCTTAAGTGCTGCAATAAGACTGGGGGTGAGTGTAGTAACATAATAATTATGATTATAGTAAGAAGTGTGTACACATTTATATTCTGATATTGGGAAAACCCAAAACTTTCCCGACCATGTATATTTATGAAACGTGGTATTGGAAAGGGGAGACATTGAGAGAAAACATGTGAGGCCTAGATATATTTATAGATAAAAATATATAGATATAATGTATAAACCTTACTGATTATTTTCACATGCATTTTGTGAATGTATTTACGTGTATATTTTGTTGAAAATATGATAACATGATTTTGCCATGTGGGCAGAAGTAGAAGAGACACGTGGAACATGATTCTCACATGCCAGCAATATTACTAGGCGATTTATATTCAAACATAAATTTGCTTACCCCTGATTCACCGCCATGCTGAACTACACGACACTGACGGTCGTAGGTTCAAAGCAAATACTATGTGGTGAGGAATCAGAATTTAGGGAGTAAATAACTCCACAAGGGATAACTGAGACATCCTACAGCCCAATGCCTGGAATATCTCAGCCCCCTTGCTTGCCTGCTGGCCTTCTTCTTATCTTTTAGCTCGTATATTCTGTGGGGTATACCTCACGTCTTCATGGCGACACTTGATTGCTTTATGCCTAATGACTGATGTGGGATTAGGTTGAATTACTGTTGGCCCTTCCTTAGCTATCTAGGGAAACATCCTTCCTGCCCAGGACTTCCTCACCATGGTGTTAAGGAATACACCAGTAATTATTGCATATGAGTCACTTCAAGTTTTACAACCATGTACATTTTGTAATGCCTTTTTCAAACAACGATTTGTCTACATGTTCTACTCCAATGGACCATGTGGTCTTAGAATGTGTCCACTTCTGGACCGTTTTTCACCTTGTATCATCATGTCATACAAGGTATAGCCAAGCTGATAAGAACTATTGGCCATTGCTTTTGATACAGAATAGCAGAAAGGAATTATTTTATTCCTGTTCTGCATCTGACACATACACAACAGACACACAACACCAACACTCAGACACATTGTTATTGTCAAGACACTAAGGAGTCTGCAACTGTTTGTTTGATTTAAGGAGCCTCGCTGCTGATACTGCTGACACCTAACCGGTCCGGTTACTGAAACTTTGAGCCACCAACTAGTGGAGACGGAACCTGGAATCCGAAGGAGCATCGTACACCTGTCGAATGTCAGGGTCGACTCCAAGACATAATACCAACGAAAGCCAGCACTACTCCTAACCGAGATCAGATTATCTCAGGTGACTCTGTGTCTACATGTGTTCTGAGTGTGTCACTGTCTGGATGGTGTGAATGATGATATGCGATCTAGCTAAGCATCAGAAAACTGTTTTATTTTTGTACCTGTAACATAATTGTAACTGTCATAGTTCACCACTTGAACGACAATTTTCATTATCTCTTTTACTATTAAAGAGTATTATTATTTTATACTTGTACCCACGTACTCCCTTCGTGATCATTTGAACGCAAGGTGTGCGCGTGAGTGCGTGAAAGTATTTAAAACAGGGGGCTTCATCAAATGACGAAGGATCACCGACAGATAAACTAGACATTCGTGTTAGGTCTTCCTACATACACGAGTGTTCATCACCTTCTGCCTTTGTCTACCAAGTGAATCCCAGTCTCTTCTATCGGGACCATCCCTTTAGACAATCTTATAACGAGCCATAATTTCTAGAGACTGTCGGCAAACTCTTGGATAGGGATTTCTGTCTATTTCAATAGAATTACCCTAACGGTCGGTGACAACTGTGGTCTCGGTCCGGGATCTACCCAGCTAATTAGAAATATTTCTAATAAATTGTGTTACTTGGTACAAAAAAAAAAAATTTTCACATCTCAGAAAAGGGTAGAGTAGTTTAGGAAACTCTGTAATTAGTTGTTTCCATTCGATTGAGAGAGTGAAAGTGTGTTTTGTATCATTGTTTGTACTAACCATTTTTGTGTATGTACTAATAAGATTTGTAAATTATTGCAATTGTATTAGTATAACTTGAATTTGGAAGTAGTATAATATTGATATAGAAATGGTAATCCACTGATCACTCACCCTCTCAGTCAAAACTCAGTCATGAGTTCATCAGCAGATTTGCACGCAGCAGCGGTAGCTATGGGGTTATCGGAGCCCGAAGCAGCCAAATATGTCCATGATATGGAGAGGGAGTTAAGGAAAGAAGACAGGGAAGATAAAATACGTAGGCATGAACTCGAGCTTAAGAAACTGGAAGCAGAGACAGAGCGTAAGAAAATCTAGGCCGAGGCTGAGAAAGAACTTAGGCAGTTACAGGAAAACGAAAAAATTCGACAGCATGAGTTTAGGATGAAAGAGCTAGAAAACCAAGCTCTATCAGCAACCTGTTCTAACGCCAGCTCTCCGGCACCCAGCATTGAAACCCAGCTACATGCGACTTCTCATGTGGGTCCTATGAGTTTTCCTTTGATGCCGTTCGAGGAAAATCAGGAACAATTGGATAGTTACTTTCAGAAATTCGAGAAATTAGCTGAGTCATTTGGGTTGGCTAGGGAACACTGGAACTTGAAGCTTTCTCAGGCACTGAGGGGACAAGCGTATGTAGTCTTTCAGGGACTACCTCCAGGCCATGAACATTCTTATGAAAGTTTGAAATCGGCTTTATTGAAGAGATATGAGTTAACCTCAGCTGCTTATCAGCGGAAATTCCGAACCGCAAGACGTCTGAAGGGTGAGTCATTCTCACAATTGTCCGCTCGTCTGCAGAGTTATATCTGTAAATGGGAGACATTGGGAGAGTATGAACACTCCTATGCGGGCTTGCGGGAGATGGTTTTATGTGAGCAGATGAGGAACTGTATGTCGAAGCCGATGGAAACTTTCATCATTGAACAAGGGGCACAAACACTGGGGGAAATGATAGTCTTGGCTGAAAGATATTTGACTGCCCATGGGGACTCGGTCCCAACACAACCTCCCCAACCTCAACAGAACCCACCTCCAAACAATCAGGGACAAACCGTTAGCAATATACCAGCAGACCAGAGGCAACCTCAGCAGCAGCATAACAAAAAACAAACCACATCTGGGGCTAGAAAACCATACTGCACGAATTGTCATAATAATTCCCACAGTACGGCAGACTGCAAGCGCAGAGCAAAACCCCAGATTGCGGCTTGCTTCTCGGTAGGGAAGAAAACCACTACACTACCACCGCCTCCCGAAATGAGAGGACATCGAGTGGTAGAGAAGATCAATGTCAATGGACAGTTGGTCGAGTGTCTCCATGATACGGGTTTAACGTATGATGCCATAATAGCATCACACTTAGTAAAACCTGGTCAGTTGACGCAAAACATGGTTGAAGTTATGGGTGCGACAAGAAGTTCGCCTACCCTAACTTTACCAATAGCCCAAGTGTTAGTTAACTCTAGATTTGTAAAGGGAACTATATCGGCAGCAGTGATGACTGATCCTATCTATGACATAATACTGGGAAGTAAATATGTTTATTTAGGGGAACCATCCACTCCCATGATAGTAGACAGTGCAATGACCCATATCCCAACTCTAACACCTGGCTGTAACCAACTTCCTAGTGCTAGGAAGACTCCCCAGAGAGGAAAATTTTCTTCCTCTAAACGTTCGCTAGCGGTAGGGGACAAAGTGTTACTCTTAAGATCTAGGGGGACTAATAAGGAGACCAAGTGGCAAGGACCATTCCCCATAATGGAGAAAGTGTCCAACACCAAATATAAAATCTTCATGAAAGGTAAGATGAAAATCTACCACATTAAATTGCTCCGCAAATATTATGACAGAGCAAAAGAACGACCAGTACATCTGGTAGCTCTAAATGTTGTTCAGAAAGTAGGGAGGAGGGAAGAACCTCTTAGCTTTCCATACCCACCTCTGACTGGATCCTCACTAAACTTATCTGGAGAAACGCCAGGTCATACCAAAGTACCAAGCCAGCCCCGGAGTCGAAAGAAGTCTAATAGATCCTTCTCTAGAGGGGAACAATTGGTTCAGATATAAACTATGGTGAGAATGCATAGTCGATCTAGGCTCATCCACCCTAAAAGTTCGCTGAGCCGTACTTTTCTCTAGGGGTGGCATATGTGACGGGATGAGTCTAGATCACTATGCAAACACCACCACTACTACGTTAGTGGAATTCCTACTTTACATTCTGGATTCAGTACGGCAGCTAAATTACTAATAATGCCGTCATATTGGCGACGCAGACATTTGCTGCACTAAAACTACACACTACTATTGGGGACAGCACATATTTTCACGTCATCAAATGATGTCACAAGGGAAATCCTCTGTTTTACTACCCTTATCATTAATACCAAGTATATGGCCGTCCCTCCCTAGCAACGGGAAAACAGCGATATGCTAATAGTACGGCTGCACCGGAAATTGTGACTAACCACTTCCGGCCGGTTCACAATGACTATAGATGCTGTGCTAAGCAGACCTTGCATGAGATGAGCTGCCATATCCAGTTGCATCCTTGGTAGATTATACCAAAACCTATCTTAAGTGCTGCAATAAGACTGGGGGTGAGTGTAGTAACATAATAATTATGATTATAGTAAGAAGTGTGTACACATTTATATTCTGATATTGGGAAAACCCAAAACTTTCCCGACCATGTATATTTATGAAACGTGGTATTGGAAAGGGGAGACATTGAGAGAAAACATGTGAGGCCTAGATATATTTATAGATAAAAATATATAGATATAATGTATAAACCTTACTGATTATTTTCACATGCATTTTGTGAATGTATTTACGTGTATATTTTGTTGAAAATATGATAACATGATTTTGCCATGTGGGCAGAAGTAGAAGAGACATGTGGAACATGATTCTCACATGCCAGCAATATTACTAGGCGATTTATATTCAAACATAAATTTGCTTACCCCTGATTCACCGCCATGCTGAACTACACGACACTGACGGTCGTAGGTTCAAAGCAAATACTATGTGGTGAGGAATCAGAATTTGGGGAGTAAATAACTCCACAAGGGATAACTGAGACATCCTAAAGCCCAATGCCTGGAATATCTCAGCCCCCTTGCTTGCCTGCTGGCCTTCTTCTTATCTTTTAGCTCGTATATTCTGTGGGGTATACCTCACGTCTTCATGGCGACACTTGATTGCTTTATGCCTAATGACTGATGTGGGATTAGGTTGAATTATTGTTGGCCCTTCCTTAGCTATCTAGGGAAACATCCTGCCTGCCCAGGACTTCCTCACCATGGTGTTAAGGAATACACCAGTAATTATTGCATATGAGTCACTTCAAGTTTTACAACCATGTACATTTTGTACTGCCTTTTTCAAACAAAGATTTGTCTACATGTTCTACTCCAATGGACCATGTGGTCTTAGAATGTGTCCACTTCTGGACCCTTTTTCACCTTGTATCATCATGTCATACAAGGTATAGCCAAGCTGATAAGAACTATTGGCCTTTGCTTTTGATACAGAATAGCAGAGAGGAATTGTTTTATTCCTGTTCTGCATCTGACACATACACAACAGACACACAACACCAACACTCAGACACATTGTTATTGTCAAGACACTAAGGAGTCTGCAACTGTTTGTTTGATTTAAGGAGCCTCGCTGCTGATACTGCTGACACCTAACCGGTCCGGTTACTGAAACTTTGAGCCACCAACTAGTGGAGACGGAACCTGGAATCCGGAGGAGCATCGTACACCTGTCGAATGCCAGGGTCGACTCCAAGACATAATACCAACGAAAGCCAGCACTACTCCTAACCGAGATCAGATTATCTCAGGTGACTCTGTGTCTACATGTGTTCTGAGTGTGTCACTGTCTGGATGGTGTGAATGATGATATGCGATCTAGCTAAGCATCAGAAAACTGTTTTATTTTTGTACCTGTAACATAATTGTAACTGTCATAGTTCACCACTTGAACGACAATTTTCATTATCTCTTTTACTATTAAAGAGTATTATTGTTTTATACTTGTACCCACGTACTCCCTTCGTGATCATTTGAACGCAAGGTGTGCGCGTGAGTGAGTGAAAGTATTTAAAACAGGGGGCTTCATCAAATGACGAAGGATCACCGACAGATAAACTAGACATTCGTGTTAGGTCTTCCTACATACACGAGTGTTCTTCACCTTCTGCCTTTGTCTACCAAGTGAATCCCAGTCTCTTCTATCGGGACCATCCCTTTAGACAATCTTATAACGAGCCATAATTTCTAGAGACTGTCGGCAAACTCTTGGATAGGGATTTCTGTCTATTTCAATAGAATTACCCTAACGGTCGGTGACACTCTCACGTTTCTTGTTATGCCACAATATGTCAGTTTCCACCGCAATATTACTCTTCTTTTGGTATTCAATGCGTGTAGTGTGTGTGTGTGTGTGTGTGTGTGTGTGTGTGTGTGTGTGTGTGTGTGTGTGTGTGTGTGTGTGTGTGTGTGTGTGTGTGTTTTAAGTACTGTTCTTTGTCACCGCTGAGGGCTTGCGGAATTGAAAATTCATCACTATAGATTACTAACTGTTGCCATTGACATTATGCTGATGCTGTAATGTTTAGGGCCTGCAATTCTTCTGAATATTTGTAGCAAAATATCCCAGTTGGTGTGCACGTGGATTAAGGTCTGCGATCTGCTCAGACCTTAATCTGTGTCGGACGATTCCAGTAGGTTGATGACTGCTCTCGTTGCATAAAATTCAATCCATCCTTTCTCCAATAATCCTCTTCATCTTTCAACACATGGTCCTCACATTATTCCAGTAACTTTTATCAATATTTAATAGCGCGGACTTGATTAGTTTCCTGACGTCAGACAATTTGAATATAGTATTGTCAGCTGCCACCTGTCTTTTAATTTTAGCCCATACAAGTTCTATAGAGTTAAAATGAGAATGGCACAGCGGAAGTCTCAAGCACCCATGACGATGCTCTTCTATCAACTTGTCGATTTGATATTTCTTGCTTTTTGGCGTCTGTTTTACAAGGGATAACAATTCTAGCTAGAAATACGTTTCTGGAAATTCGGAGTCATATCTTTATTGCTTCCCTTGTGCTCGATGCTGTAGGTATTTTGTCTTCTTGGGCAACAGCATTGGTATCATGCATTGTCCATAATTGGACACAACTGTCTATCTAAGGATGGAAGCACAGTATTCTCGAGCCAATCTCTAAATACATTACCATTCATCTTATTATGATAATCCCTATTGTCTGTATGCTTTGATCCAACACGAGTCCAGCATTCTGTTGTAAGCTATTATGCGTATTATCAGCATGGGCTATGACCAAAAGCTGTCCTATACTATTGGGCACATATCGCTTTATCTGTCCATCCACTGACTGCCATTCCTTATCACTTGTGTGGTGCGCATTGATCCACATTTCATCCAAACACATTATGCCATAATTTTCTTTGCGCATTTCTCTTATTTCACGTAGGTATCTGCTTCTCATGGCTCCTAAATGCGGTTGCTCGCAAAGATTATTTCTACCGCCCTTGTACTTTCAAATAGTAAAGATAATGTCCTTATAATTTTCCACAAATGTTGTTTTGGATATCTCTATATTATTGTTCTTACTGAACTAAACCCTAAGTTTTCTTACACTCACTGTTTCTTTGGCATCCAGCATTTTTATAATGCTGGATAATCCTGGATAAAAAATCTAAAATTTTTATAATTTTAGGAGTCTCCGTGGCGAAGTGGTCAAGCCTTTTGACTCGGGCTCCAAAGGTCGTGGGTTTGATTCCGGGCCGCATCCTTCGGTTCACGAGTTAAATTTTTCGGAGACTTCTGTGGGTCGTCGCTAGAGTTGCGGAGTTCGTGCTTTGTGCTATGCTTTCCGGCTGCGGAAAGAGACCGAGCCATATGGGATAGAACCCGGTGCAATGAAGTCGACCCTCTCGTATATCAAGTGACTTTTTAAAGCATTTTTATAATAGCTCGCCTTATGACATCTTTGTCAAATCTGTCTACAATAATCTTTCTACCTACTGTTTGGTTATTGCGTGGTGGTTTAATTCCAGATTCTTGCACCCATCGACGAAATGACCGTTTACTCAAACCCAATGCATGCACTGTTCTTTTTTCGGAATTTGTAATAGTATAAAACAGTTTCCTGCGATCAGCTCCTTGACAAAAATATGTGTACAACTTCATAGCGATTCTTTGAAGTGTATAATTTCGCATTCAATCCCATTGAAAAATATTCACACATTTCAATGTTAGCGATAAGTTGTAAGATTTAAAAAAAAAAAAAGCAACAACATATTAATCAGGTTTCATGAAATAACCCAAATTTTGAGACACCTCTGAATGAACAGTCCTAGTTTAAACAATGCCGGGAGTTGGTATAAGGCCAATCCCGTGAAAAAACGTACAATATTCAACACTGAGCGCTGATTGTCTGGCTACGCTGTAATACATTTAAAATTATGAATTTCATCTCAGACCCGTAAATTATATACCGCATATAAACAAACTTTGAAATCTGCTGTAAAGTCTCCTGAACAAAAATTCTGTTGTTGGGTGGACATAATGATAAGGTTATATACTAAATCTCATAATTTTCCCTCAGTTGGTTACTGAGATATAGATGTTTATATTGGGGCGAAAAAACAAAACAAAAAACAGACTATAGTTGTACCTATTCACTTGTTTAAGAATATGGGTATTTACTACACCCTAGTTGTTCACTGTGTGCAACAACGGCATCTACTAAATTTTGCAGATCCTGCACATTGTCTGCAATGAATACTATATCATCAGCATTTCTAATGTTGTTGATGTTTCTTCCTCCAATATGGTTCCGTTCATATCTTCTAAATGTCTGAGAATATGTTCACTGTACAGGCAAACAATATCTAGAGACATTATACAAACCTCTCGCACACCTCTCATAATAGGTTGATACAGACCTACTTCATTATGAATCTCTATGGCCGCTTGTTGTTTCCAATAAATGTTTTTTTGCAAGTCTAGTGTCTTTCCCATCCATTTGTAGATCTACAAGCATCTTCATCTTCTTGACATTTGCTGACGGTCTGCAGTCACCAGGGCAGATGACCACCCCTGTCGGGCGAGGCTGTTCTTCTGGAGCGAGCACTCATTTACGCCTGCCTACCATCGTGGAATTCGAGACCATAACCTACATATATCTGTTGGCAGCTCTTCAACTTCATCCAACAACTGCACCCATGGCTTCACGTAACGCTGATTCGGGGGGAGGGGGGGGGGGGTGGAACTAGACTAAACCTGGCACATCTTGTGACAGATGTGTGAAAAGGGAAGATACAGGATTATTGAAAAAAAAAATCTGTCATTTACTGCCAATATAGTACCTTGCGATGTATGGCAGAGGGGTCTTTGAGCCTGAGGAATTAAGGCCGCCTGGCTAGTGCAGTCGCCGCGAACTGTGCAGGTTAGGATTTTCTTGTTTCCCCCGACAGAAAAAAAAATTTCACACCCTACCGAGGGATGGAACCCGGGTCTCCCGAATGAGAGACCGTCGTTCTAGCCACTCAGTTAGCAGCTCCTCATACAAGATTTAATACAAGATACAAGATTCATACAAGATACAAGATTACAGCTCGAGGAAATCCTCGATAGTCTGGTGTCATGGCACTTAAGGGAGACAACACATTAATGTATCTGTACCGTTGGAGATGGCAGCTTGTGGAGAAGCCTGATCACCCACACCTGCTGGAAGGCACTCGAAGATAATGAATTTCATTTCTTTGAATCTCTGTCTGTCTATACTCTATTTCTACAGTGTCTTTATACTCTCCACTTCTCTCGATCTATTCTCCCCTCTCTTCACCCTCTCTTTACTCTCACCCATCTACCTACTTTCCCTCAATTCTCCTCCTCTCTCTATACTGTAATTTTAAACTTTCTACACTCTTTCTCTGTCTCTACTATCTCTTTACTCTCTTTCTCTCTCAGCTCTCTCCCTCTTTCTCTACTCGCCCCCTCTATCTACTCGCACACACACTCTCTACTTTCCGTCTATCTCTTTCTATATTTTCCTTCTCTCTGTCTCTCTTATCGATCACGTGCCTCTGGGATTTGACCATTTAACAGCCCGCATACCTTGATCAAACAAACAAAACAACAACAACAACAGCACACACACACACACACACACACACACACACAAACAGACACATACAATTATAATAGTGCATGCTCTACAATCGGCCAAGTTGCCTGTTCTCTCCGTGGCTGGGACTCCACCATGTCCAGTACAACATGTCCGTGGCTGTTACTCCACCATGTCCAGTACAACATGTCCGTGGCTGGGACTCCCCCATGTCCACTACAACATGTCCGTGGCTGGGACTCCCCTATGTCCAGTACAACATGTCCGTGGCTGTTACTCCACCATGTCCAGGACAACATGTCCGTGGCTGGGACTCCACCATGTCCAGTACAACATGTCCGTGGCTGGGACTCCACCATGTCCAGTACAACATGTCCGTGGTTGTTACTCCACCATGTCCAGGACAACATGTCCGTGGCTGGGACTCCACCATGTCCAGGACAACATGTCCGTGGCTGGGAGTCCACCATATCCAGGACAACAGGACAACATGTCCGTGGCTGGGACTCCACCATGTCCAGGACAACATGTCCGTGGCTGGGTTCCCCCATGTCCAGTACAACATGTCCGTGGCTGGGACTCCCCCATGTCCAGTACAACATGTCCGTGGCTGTTACTCCACCATGTCCAGGACAACATGTCCGTGGTTGTTACTCCACCATGTCCAGGACAACATGTCCGTGGCTGGGACTCCACCATGTCCAGGACAACATATCCGTGGAATTGTATGAAAGTCAGGGGTTCACAGATAGACATCCATGCCTGCCAGAGCCACCCGTCACGTGTCATATGAATGGTTGACCACGAGCCGGACTGTGTAGCCACTTCAGCTGTGAACTTATGTCACACATGTCAACCACTGGTTATTATTTCAGGCAGAATTAATTGACCACACTTAACAAGCTCACCTCGAGGGCACAGCGGACAGTCAACTTTGTGGTCACCCCCGGGGAGATGGTTGTAGGCGTTGCCGAGATGACGATTCTTTCACCTTTAGACACAAGATTTATTGTGATTTGTAGAATCACATCATGTTAACATCATATATGGTATCTTGCACAAAAATTTGTCAACTGTTGTTGAAAATTGTCTATATCTTCCCACACGAATGTGTTTCACTTACTATATGTTACTTAATGAGTTAGTTAGTGTGCAGATCATCCCAATTGCACATTGAATAATTCAGCCCAAAAGTGCTCGGATCCCTTCCTTGGTAAATCCCGCAGCGTGTAATGGCTAACGCCACAATTTCTGCGTTTTTATTTTATTAATCTTCTTTGGCTTCCTCCATAAGATATGTCGGTGATACAGGCTTACGTCTTGGTGACAGATTTAGACAACATCTTTCTGATATCACCAGCGGCGCCCAGAAACCTGTATCCATGCATTTCAACAGTCCTGACCACCATGGCGTAGCCGACATACAGGTCATGGCCATCAAATCATGCGCATCCCACGAACGGGATCGGAAGACAATGGAACACCGTCTCATCTTCCAGTTGGGCACACTCTCCCCCCACGGCCTTAATGCCCAACACAGCTTCATTTAACTCCCTACCCCACCCTCCCATCTCCCAGCTTAGGTGTAGGTTATGGTCTCTAGCTTCACGATGGTAGGCAGAGAATCTCTGTTTTTGGGAGACAATGGCTACAGTCATCGACCAGTATGGTCACTGCTAAGAAGGAAAACAAAGGCAAACTACCTTCTTTACAGATACCAATAATAGCATGTATTGCAATTTCATAGAACATAAGATAAACGGCGTAATTGGGTGCAGCCTCACCTGGTAGAGGTAGTCATGTGCACCAGGAGACTCCAGGCCGTCAGAAGGTGACTGAGTGAAAAAGACATTGAAAGTTGGAACTTAGAATGTAAGAACTAGAATGGGGATGACAAATTTGATAACATTAAGAATGAAATGAGAAGAATAACTATTAGCAAGTTAGGAATGTGTGAGACCAGATGGAAAGGAATTGATATATCAAATCTGAGGAATATAGCATAGCTCATTCTGGTGGAGAGAAAAAACGGCTAGGAATAGCAATCATAATAGATATAGATAGATCAAAATCGACCAAAGGATATTAGACTGTATCAGACAGAGTATCGCTGGTGAAGTTGAGTGAAAGACCTTTTGATTTCAACGTCGTAAAAGTGTATGCACCAGAAGCAGACAACAGTGAGGACAGCATCGATTAAACTTATAATGATTCAGAGAAAGCCTCCATGAAATGCAAGAATTCTGAAGACACTATCATAATGAGTGACTTGAATGCAAATTTCGAAATCAACAGGACGGATGCAAAGTAGGCAAGCATGGACTAGGGGAACAGAATGAAAGAGGCAGACTTGTACAGTGGGTAAAAGAGCATGATTTGATTATTGGAAACACCTGGTATCAACATCGCCCAAGGAGATTATGGACATGAGACAGTCCTGATCATACTATCAGAAAACAGACTGATTACATTCTCATCAACAGAAGATTTCGAAATGCCTTGAAAGTCGCAAAAACTATACCAAGCGCAGACAGCAACAGCGACCATTGATTAATCATAAGCAATTCACATATAATATTAAAGAACGTCAAATATACAAAAAGAAACACAGTATTTGATCTACGGGCACTGAAAATTGAAGAGATAAACAGACAAATTCAACGCAGAGGTAAAGAACAGATTTGATGTTTTGTCCAATATGGAAACAATATTTCAAGATGTCAGCGACAAATGGGAAATATTAAAGAAATCATTCAATCAAGCTGCAAAAGCAACCACCCCAAAAATAATGATGATGGGGAGTAAGAAATGTATGACGGAAGACATCTTTACCTTATGGAAATAAAAAGGGATAACATAAAATAACCATGAAATATATGAAGCGATCCACAGGAAAATTAGGAAAATATGCAGAGAGGAAAAAGAAGCATAGCTTTAGGAAAATAACATCACTAACAAAAGAACACACACACATCAATGGGTTGCCTAAAAACCAAAGATGGCAAAATAATAATAGAAAAAGATCAGATGTTTTATGATCATGGATAGCCAGGTAGAGATAACAACTGTTCTCGTGGCACATCACGAAATAAAAGTACCGCTGACAGATTAAAACAGGAATTAATTGTGTATAAGATATACATACACTACATTAGGATTAGAGCAGAGCAGACATCAACTAACCTTGACATTGTGTTGTCACGGAGACAACGACAAGCAGCACACCACAGATAAAACCGTGATTCATTGTATCTCAGTCTGCAAATAGAAGACATAACATGAATGTACGTGAATAGAAGATATGTTGTCTCCTTGTATGTTTGTGAGCATACAATGTATTATCTGTCAGTCTGCAAATTACATTCACAACATTAATGTATAGGCGTAGAAGACATGTCTCCTTTTATGCATCTGAATACACTCAGAAAGCATGCTGAGGAGGGTGAGGACAGGCAGGCTTCGTGTAGAGTGGCTTGCTTCGCTTCGGAGGTCACGGGTAGCAAGCATCACCAGGATCTTTTCTCCGGGGCATGCCGGTGTGCTGGGGAATGAACAGGCGGACAGATTGGCTGGCTCGGCAAAACTTGGTGGAGTATTGATACATGTCAAGACAGACGTGGTTGCGGCCTTGAGGGAGCACGTGTACACTTCGGAGGAGCAAATGGATCACCATAGTCTGGCAAGAATGAGGCAGCGAGGTGTGACGAGGGTATCTGGCCGACGCTCGACGCTCAGTGGAAAGGCGAGACGGACATATAATCAGATTGCTACTGGAACTATTAGTGTTGCAACTCTTCGCTGGCTGCTGAGGATGGGGACGGAGTGCTTATGGGAATGTCCCGAATGCTGTGATGTCGGTTCGTATATCAATCAATCAATCAATGCATCTGAATACAAAAAGTACTGTGTGTCAGTCTGCAACTAGAAGACATCAAATTAATGTATAGGGGCGGAAGATACGCTGTCTCCTTGTATGCGTCTGAGTATAAACATTATTGGGTGTGAGTGTGTGACCTGAATAGAAGAGCATAGTCTGCATATGAAATGCCATTGTTTTGAATGTTATAATGTGTTGTCTAAATATCTGCGTAAGTACACTGAAATAACAATAACAAAACATTGCATACGTATTAAGGGAAATACCACTAATGCATCACACAGCTGAGAGAACTTGCACACACAAATTAACGTAAATCCTGGAAAATATGTGAGGCGGAGATGAGATGCCGTCATACATGTGAGAGAACTTGCACACAGAAAATATCACACTTACTGGAAAATATGTGAGGCGGAGGTGAGATGCCGTCACACATGTGAGAGAACCTGCACACAGAAAATATCACAATTACTGGAAAATATGTGAGGCGGAGGTGAGATGCCGTCATACATGTGAGAGAACTTGCACACAGAAAATATCACACTTACTGGAAAATATGTGAGGCGGAGATGAGATGCCGTCACACATGTGAGAGAACTTGCACACAGAAAATATCACACTTACTGGAAAATATGTGAGGCGGAGGTGAGATGCCGTCACACATGTGAGAGAACTTGCACACAGAAAATATCACACTTACTGGAAAATATGTGAGGCGGGGATGAGATGCTGTCACACATATGAGAGAACTTGCACACAGAAAATATCACACTTACTGGAAAATATGTGAGGCGGAATTGAGATGCCGTCACACATGTGAGAGAACTTGCACACAGAAAATATAACACTTACTGGAAAATATGTGAGGCGGAGGTGAGATGCCATCACATATGTGAGATAACTTGCACACAAAAAATATCACACTTACTGGAAAATATGTGAGGCGGAGATGAGATGCTGTCACACATATGAGAGAACTTGCTCACAGAAAATATCACACTTACTGGAAAATATGTGAGGCGGAGATGAGATGATGTCACACATGTGAGAGAACTTGCACACAGAATATATCACACTTACTGAAAAATATGTGAGGCTGAGATGAGATGATGCCACACATGGGAGAGAACTTGCACACAGAACATATCACACTTACTGGAAAATATGTGAGGCGGAGATGAGATGATGTCACACATGTGAGAGAACTTGCACACAGAATAAATCACACTTACTGAAAAATATGTGAGGCTGAGATGAGATGATGTCACACATGTGAGAGAACTTGCAGACAGAAAATATCACACTTACTGGAAAATATGTGAGATGGAGATGACATGCCGTCACACATGTGAGAGAGCTTGCACACAGAAAATATCACACTTACTGGAAAATATGTGAGGCGGAGATGAGATGCCGTCACACATGTGAGAGAACTTGCAGACAGAAAATATCACACTTACTTGAAAATATGTGAGGCGGAGATGAGATGATGTCACACATGTGAGAGAACCTGCACACAGAAAATATCACACTTACTGGAAAATATGTGAGGCGGAGGTGAGATGCCGTCACACATGTGAGAGAACTTGCACACAGAAAATATCACACTTACTGGAAAATATGTGAGGCGGAGATGAGATGCCGTCACACATGTAAGAGAACCTGCACACAGAAAATATCACACTTACTGAAAATATGTGAGGCTGAGATGAGATGCCGTCACACATGTGATAGAACATGCACACAGAAAATATCACACTTACTGGAAAATTTGTAAGGCGGAGATGAGATGCCGTCACACGTGTGAGAGAACGTGCACACAGAAAATATCACACATACTGGAAAATATGTAAGGCGGACTTGAAATGCCGTCACACGTGTGCAGGAAAGAATTCATCACAATACTTGCAAAGCAAACAGAAACAACAGACGCCAGCCAGATAAAACTGTCAGTTTAATTAGTTACATTCTCACAAGGTTCTGTCGCTTTGTAATGGCAAGGTTAAGAAACAAGACAAGACCAGACATGTCAGACAGTTCAGAGTTTTTGGCAGATACAGAAACCATGAAAGCAATTGTTACCATGCCAGTGTTCATGAAGCGATTTATCATCATCATCATCATCATCATCATCATCATCATCATCATCATCACGTGTGTGGACGGCTGGCGTGATCTCCGAATATCGCCACCCCCAACAGCATGTCCAACCTGCCAGCTTTCCTTGACATGCCACACGGATGTCCAGAATACCCGCTCGCTGTCTTTCTCTATCTCTCCTTCCAGAAATCTCTTCAGGTGTCGCGTTCCAGCTTTCTGTCTCATATCTTCATCACCAAATGACGACTGACTCTTTTTTATCTTTTTATAAGTTCTTGTTGTGTCGTAGCCATGAGGTTTCATCATTTTCCTGTATAAGCACATCTCTCAGGCGTCGAATGTTCATGTTTTCGTCATGCTTCTATACAAGCACATCTCTCAGGCGTCGAATGTTCATGTTTTCGTCATGCTTCTATACAAGCACATCTCTCAGGCGTCGAATGTTCATGTTTTCGTCATGCTTCTATACAAGCACATCTCTCAGGCGTCGAATGTTCATGTTTTCGTCATGCTTCTATACAAGCACATCTCTCAGGCGTCGAATGTTCATGTTTTCGTCATGCTTCTATACAAGCACATCTATCAGGCGTACAGAGATATGTGTACTGGTTTGCTAACTGTCAAAGGCTGCAGACACATGTTGAAACTGATTCTATATAACTTGCACGAATCCTCTTTCTGACCAGTAAATAGCCCATCACGGAGTAGTAAATAAATGAATCGACGAAGACTACAAGACAAACCACAATAGATGTCAGAGTACAAACAGCTCAAAGTAACATGACATCAGGATCAACAGACGGACTATTTCAGATACCTGATAACGATGTTTACTTACAGATGGATCCGAGTAGAGTGTCCCACACACGAAGTGATCCTGGGGACTTATATAGAAGCTACCAAAAACCAGCCAGGCACGGTTTGAGGCACAGATTGAAGCAATAAAATTGATGAGGCGTGCACACGGCGGTGCACAGATTAGCACGGTTGACGGACACACGATGCATCGTAGTACAATATTATGAGTTCGTCAGTCACCGGGTAATTAGTGTATGCAAATGCGTGCTATTTGCCGGTCTCCCTGGTAGAAGTGTTAGCAGCTTTCTCCTTAACCCCGAATACTCTCGTGGTTGAAGTGAGCGCACGAGAATTGGAAGCGGTTCGAGTCACGTCAGTGACTTACGAGGGTATGGAGCCGGTCGCTCAGAAAGTCGTGGCGTGCTGATGAGCGTAATCTAGCCTAGGAATCAACATACAGCTGAAAGATGTTGATGTTGACCGCAATATCCTGGAACAGGATGGAAACACGGGGAAAAAAATGCGTGTATTTGTCACAGGAGCGGGTCTGATTTTGTTGAACATATGGCTGTTTCCGTAGAGAAGTGAAGAAATAAATTACCGCAGATACTTAGAGGTGACATGTCCCTCACAAAACATATAGCTATTTCTGTAGAGAAGTGAGCAAAGAAAGTATAGTAGATATGTAGAGGTGACATGTCCCTTACAGACAATTTAGCTGTTTCCACAGAGAAATGAACAAATCCATGAATGCAAATATGTAGAGGTGACATGTCTCTTACAGATCATAGAACTGTTTCTGTGGAGACGTTGACAAATAAATTACCGCAGATACTTAGAGGTGACATGTCCCTCACAAAACATATAGTTGTTTTTGTGGAGAAATGAGCAAATAAAGTAAAGTAGATATAAAGGGTTACATGTCCCTTACAGAACATATAGCTGTTTCCACAGAGAAATGAACAAATACATGAATGCAAATATGTAGAGGTGACATGTCTCTTACAGAACATAGAGCTGTTTCTGTAGAGAAGTGAACAAAAAAAGGACTGCAAAATCATAGAGCTGTTTCCATAGAGAAAAGAACAAATAAATTACTGCAGATATTTAGAGCTTACATGTCCCTTATAAGACGTGGCACTCACTTACACCCAGCATGTGTTGGCTGTTTGTCGTTGACAATGCAAGTTTACTGTCAGTAGTTTGTCTTCATTCATTGTCTGGCTGGATATTAGCTTTAGCTAGCAGACTGACGGCCTACCCTACAGATACAGTCACCAGAAACCTTGGTGGATTGCCGTCACTCAATGTCTGGTTGGGCATTAGCTTAACTAGATGACTCTCTCCTGGCTACTTGTTGATTGCAGCACAGAACCACACAGACAGCATATCCACGTACCTCATACAGACAGCACATCTATATATCTCACACAGACAGCACATCTATATACCTCACACAGACAGCTCATGTATATATCTCATACAGACAGCACATCTATATATCTCATACAGACAGCACATCTATATATCTCATACAGACAGCACATCTATATATCTCATACAGACAGCACATCTATATATCTCACACAGACAGCACATACACTTACCTCATACAGACAGCATCTCTATATATCTCACACAGACAGCACATCTATATATCTGACACAGACAGCACATCTATATATCTCACACAGACAGCACATCTATATATCTGACACAGACAGCACATCTATATATCTGACACAGACAGCACATCTATATATCTCACACAGACAGCACATCTATATATCTGACACAGACAGCACATCTATATATCTCACACAGACAGCACATCTATATATCTCACACAGACAGCACATCTATATATCTCACACAGAGAACACATCTATATATCTCACACAGACAGCACATCTATATATCTCGCACAGAGAACACTTCTATATATCTCACACAGACAGCACATCTATATATCTGACACAGACAGCACATCTATATATCTCACACAGACAGCACATCTATATATCTGACACAGACAGCACATCTATATATCTTACACAGACAGCACATCTATATATCTGACACAGACAGCACATCTATATATCTGACACAGACAGCACATCTATATATCTCACACAGACAGCACATCTATATATCTGACACAGACAGCACATCTATATATATCACACAGACAGCACATCTATATATCTCACACAGACAGCACATCTATAT
Organism: Cepaea nemoralis; assembly: GCA_014155875.1. Classification (NCBI taxonomy): domain Eukaryota; kingdom Metazoa; phylum Mollusca; class Gastropoda; order Stylommatophora; family Helicidae; genus Cepaea; species Cepaea nemoralis. The sequence continues at coordinate 296,897 of JACEFZ010010103.1, forward strand.
ATCTCACACAGAGAACACATCTATATATCTGACACAGACAGCACATCTATATATCTGACACAGACAGCACATCTATATATCTGACACAGACAGCACATCTATATATCTCACACAGACAGCACATCTATATATCTGACACAGACAGCACATCTATATATCTCACACAGACAGCACATCTATATATCTCACACAGACAGCACATAAGTGTATCTCACACAGAGAACACATCGATATATCTCACACAGACAGCACATCTATATATCTCACACAGAGAACACATCTATATATCTCACAAAGACAGCACATAAGTGTATCTCACACAGACACCACATCTATATATCTCACACAGACAGCACATAAGTGTATCTCACACAGAGAACACATCTATATATCTCCCACAGACACCACATCTATATATCTCACACAGAGAACACATCTATATATCTCACACATACAGCACATCTATATATCTCACACAGACAGCACATCTATATATCTCACACAGAGAACACATCTATATATCTCACACAGACAGCACATCTATATATCTCACACAGAGAACGCATCTATATATCTCACACAAACAGCACATCTATATATCTCACACAGAGAACACATCTATATATCTCACACAGACACCACATCTATATATCTCACACAGAGAACACATCTATATATCTCACACAGACACCACATCTATATATCTCACACAGACAGCACATCTATATATCTCGCACAGAGAACACATCTATATATCTCACACAGACAGCACATCTATATATCTCACACATAGAACACATCTATATATCTCACACAGAGAACACATCTATATATCTCACACAGACAGCACATCTATATATCTCACACAGACAGCACATCTATATATCTCACATAGAGAACACATCGATATATCTCACACAGACAGCACATCTATATATCTCACACAGAGAACACATCTATATATCTCACACAGACAGCACATAAGTGTATCTCACACAGACACCACATCTATATATCTCACACAGACAGCTCTTCTATATATCTCACACAGAGAACACATCTATATATCTCACACAGACAGCACATAAGTGTATCTCACACAGACACCACATCTATATATCTCACACAGACACCACATCTATATATCTCACACAGAGAACACATCTGTATATCTCACACAGACAGCACATAAGTGTATCTCACACAGACAGCTCATCTACGAGCAGGCCTCACGGGGATTATATCACACAGACAGACAGCACATCTATGTGCAGGCCTAACGGCCAAGATCTCACTCAGACAGCGCATCTACTTGTAGGCCTAACGGCTATTATCTCATACAGACAGCACATCTACATGCAGGCCTAACGTCCATTATCTCATACAGACAGCACATCTACATGCAGGCCTAAAGGCCAAGATCTCACTCAGACAACTCATCTACTTGTAGGCCTAGCGGCTATTATCGCACACATATGTGCCTCAACTACATTATCAACTCATCAGAAAAGAATAACCAAAAATTACAAACCATGACACCGCATATATTGTAATCACCTTAATTAACATAAACACCAAGTTAATTAACGCTTCTTTAGTGGGTTGTCAGCCCGTATGGGATATAATCTCTCTCTCTCTCTCTCTCTCTCTCTCTCTCTCTCTCTCTCTCTCTCTCTCTCTCTCTCTCTCTCTCTCTCTCTCTCTCTCTCTCTCTCTCTCTCTCCTATATATATATATATATATATATATATATATATATATATATATATATAAGTATCATCATCATCAAGTGCCCTGCCAGCTGAAGTAGGCGTTCATGGCTCTCCACAGATCTAGGTCTTTGGTGTTCTGGATTAACCCTGCTGATGATATTCCTCCATGCCTCCGTCTCAATCTACCCAGCATCATTTCTCTTGGTCTGCCTCTGCCTCTCTTCCCCTTGATCTTTCAAGTTGTCACGATGTTCTCCAATGCCTCTCTTCTCATCACATGACCGAAGAAAGATGTTTGTCTTTTCCTTATTGCTGTATATAATTGTAATAACGCCATACCGGCGCATCTTGGTTTGGTCTGTTAAAGCAGTTTAACCCTGGCAACTGCCTGATCTCTAGCTGTAACAAAGAGATCTGAGGCCATGTGTACTGTAGCAGCCAGCTCGGTTTGTGAAGGCAGGCACTTTGACCTTGTTTATATTGTTTTGTGGCCAGCCCGCCTTGAGACGAGATATGTGGGGTATCCCACATGTTCATTAGTGAACACCCTATGTCATAGGAGAAAGCGAGCGGCTGACTAGTTAGTGTCAGCAGGCCTGGGTCATGGTGGTGCAGTGATTTATGTCACAACTCTGTTGTTTATGTCGCGTCTTAAGATTTATGTTGTGTAACTTATGTTTTTGTAGTGTCTTAGTCCTTTATTGTGTCATTCTACTCAGCTACTGTTTGGAACACCTGTGCTGTAGTACTTGGTGTACCCTGTTGTATTAAGTTCTGGTGACTGAATAGGGGCCACCCTTGGTTGATGTTTGATACATGCAGTAGTCTGTTGTATCTGTTATTCAATGTAGTATTCAATGTGTTTGAACACAAATTGTTACCAAGGTTGTAGTAATTGATAAATAAAGAGCTAATTTTGTACTGTGCTTGATTTGTTTGTTTAGTCCCTTTTACTTTTACAACCACTATTTCTACCACAGTCTAACACCTTAATTTATTGTCTGGACCTCAAATATGACAGTTATTGTCCAGAGTTGAGGCCCCTGCCCAAGATCTCGTATATTTTCTTATCTAATTACTATCATCTTTTTTTTGTCAGTTGAGGTCGGTGTGAGGTTCTCTCTCTTTTTTCTCCTTTTCTTCTTTGGCCATAACGAAGTCAGAGTTACCCTCGACCTCTTAGCACCGTAGCAAAGCAAACATCAGTCTTTCCTCTTGTGTCTCTTTTCCCCTCGGCTACATAATGTTCTAGTTTCATTAGTCTGCATCAGGCAATCGTTTTTAGTTACTCTGGCAGTCAAAGGAATTCGCAACATTCGTCTCAGGAACCACATCTCTGTTGCTTCTAATTTCTTCTTAATTTATTAATTTACATTCCAAGATTCACTGCCATACAGCAAAACTGGTAGACTGACAGGCATCTTGCCGTCTTGACAAACGATATTTTATACAATAGAGTTATACCTCTCAATAACACCTTTGTATTACCGTGCCAGTCTTCACAGCTTGCAAAATGTCTGATCAATATTTCACACCCTCCTCCCACAAAACCTTTTGAATCTTGTGTATAGTACAGATAAACATATAGATCATCACCATGTGGAGAGAATACAGAGGATTCGAACTCGGGAGACCCGGGTTCGAATCCCCGGTAAGGTGTGGATTTTTTTTCTGTTGGGGGAAAACAGAAAACCCTAACCTGAACAGTTCATGGCGACTGCACTAGCCAAGCGAACTTAATTCCTCAGGCTCAAGACTCCCCTCTCCTACACTGCAAGGTACTACAGGCAGTAAGTAGATGGCAGATGACAGACAGGTGATGCAGGTTGTGACTAGAGGATCTGACGAACACTCAAAACTCCTAGGAAAAGCCAGACGGACACATAATCAGTTTAGTTTAGTTTATCTTATGGATCAACATCATGGCGCAGGGGTGTAAACCATAAGTGCTCCGTTATTCTCTTAACTCAAACCTGAGTAGGGAGAAACTCAGCTCAGTGTACGAACTCCATAGCACCGGCGAGGATCCTGAAATACTTTGGGTAGATTTTAACTCGAAATGTTGCCAGGGCAGCGCCGTTAGTCTACTCATCTTCGATTTCCAACTGCCAAGGGTTTTTTAACGTGCGCGACAACACACACGGGCGTCCGATCTCACTACCCAGAGACCAGGGGAAATTTTATTACTAGAAGTCCACGTGAAAGAAAAAAAAATCCCAGTCCTCACCGGGGCTTGAACTCGGGATCTCCAGCACTCGAAGCAGACACCATACCTCGAGACCACGCAGCCGCCGGGACACATAATCAGACTTCTTTTAGTACAATTAGAATTGGGACTAGTCGCTGGCTGTTTTAGATGAGTACGGAGCGCGTATGTTAATAGCCTGAAAGTCGGTACTTGAGTCAGCTAAACTCTGTTCTGCCAACCGATTGTAGCACACTCTGCCTACCCTGATGAGATCAGATCGATGTGGTATTATTCATGATATAGATATAATATCTCATCACCATCTAAGGCGAAACTACGAGGGTAAGTTAATCAGTAAGTCACAAATGGCTGTAGTAGAAAATTAACTATGATAACAACTTGAAACCAGGTTATTTTTGTACATAGGCTACATTGTTCCTTTATTTCTCATCATAATTTCCACCAACATTGATGGACTTATCCCATCGTGTTATCAGTCCTCCCAAGCTGGCTGCATATAACTGTGTGCTCTGTTTTCTAAACCACGTTTTCACTTCACAATCAACTTCGGCGTCACTCGCGAAATGACTTCCGCCAATGTGGGATTTCAGAGGACTTAGCCCCTAGCGATTTCCCGTAAAGCGGTGCATAGCTGGGTAGAAAAATATGACGAGGGCGAGTCAATAAGTAAGTCTCACAGTTCTGTGGGGTGGCAGGTAAATAAAAACATAACACACAGTTCAAAGCAGCCGGTCTGGGAGGACTGATAAAACGATGGGATAAGTAAATCAATGTTGGTGGAAATTATGTTGAGAAATGAAGGGACAATGTATGTATAGAAATAAACTAGTTTCAAGTTGTTATCCTAGTTAGTTATTTGTCTACAGTCGTTTGTGACTTACTTACTCATTTACCCTCGTAGTTCCCAGTTCAAGGGATCAGAGATAATGTCAGAGCTTGTGTGATAGATTTGGGGTGGGGGGGGGGGGGGGGGGGGCTAGAGTAGAAGGTCTACCAAGTCCTACAAGAAGCAAATAAAAATCTTAGACGGTCACAAGTTTTTGATCACGTTATGAGAAGAAATAAATTGGTGAATTTGGTGACAACTGACAAGATCCAGGGAACGAGAACAAGGTGAAGGCAAAGAAGTAAATACCCGGATAGCCTGGCCACGTGAAATGGTTGAGACAGGAACACGGAGATGATCCGCGACTCTGGGGATCGAGTGATATGGAGAAACACGACCTCCACGCTTATCGGCATGGTATATGAAGATGGCGAGCAAAGGGCAAAAGAAAAACAATGTGCGCTACATTCCCCAGAATTATTTCTGTAGCAGACTCAACACAAGCAGCTTCATATAAACACATTCATAATGTAATTCATAATGCGTCCTGAGTTTGATAACATTCGTTCTGCTAATCAGCTTTCCAACACTCTGATGGAGGCAGGGAACACCAACTAGGATCCTTATACTCCAATTGATGCCGATAACAACAACTAGGGTCCATTCACTCAGACATACTCTAATATAGTGCACAAATTTATTGTCCTCACACACTATCGACTGATAGATTACACCAAACTATTGTCCCTGTACGCTGACATTGGCTGATAGATTTCACCAAACTATTGTCATTACACTCTAAATCAAAGTCTAAATTTGACTGATATATTACATCAGACTATTGTCCCGACACTCTGAAATCGACGGGTAGAATAAACCAAACATATGTTCCTACACTCTGACATCGACTAATAGATTACATCAAACTAGTGTCAATACACGCTGACATCGATTGAAAGATTACACCAAACTATTGTCCCAAGACTTTGACATCGACTGATTGATTACACCAAACTCATGTCCCTACACTCTGACATCGGCTGATAGATTACATCAAACTATTGTCATTACACTCTGACATTGACAGATATATTACACCAAACTATTGTCAATAAACGCTGATATCACCGTCAGATTTACCAAACTATTGTCCCTACACGCTGACATCGACTGATAGATTACACCAGCCTATTTTCCCTACACGCTGACATCGACTAACAGATTACACCACACTATTGTCCCTACAGTCTGACATCGACTGATAGATTATACCAAACTATTGTCACTACACTCTGACATCGACTGATATATTACACCAAACTATTGTCCCTAAACGCTGACATTGACTGATTTATTACACCAAACTATTGACTCTACACGCTGACATCAACTGATAGATTAATCCAATCTATTGTCCCTACACACTGACATCGACTGATTGATTACACCAAACTATTGACTCTACACGCTGACATCAACTGATAGATTAATCCAATCTATTGTCCCTACACACTGACATCGACTGATTGATTACACCAAACTAGTGTCCCTACACGCTGACATTGACTGATAGATTACACCAAGCTATTGACTCTACACGCTGACATCAACTGATAGATTAATCCAATCTATTGTCCCTACACACTGACATCGACTGATTGATTACACCAAACTAGTGCCCCTACACGCTGACATTGACTGATAGATTACACCAAACTAGTTTTCCTACACACTGACATCGACTGATTGATTACCCCAAACTAGTGTCCCTACACGCTGACATTGACTGATAGATTACACCAAACTATTGACTCTACACGCTGACATCAACTGATAGATTAATCCAATCTATTGTCCCTACACACTGACATCGACTGATTGATTACACTACACCAAACTAGTGCCCCTACACGCTGACATTGACTGATAGATTACACCACAGTATTGTCCCCACACATTGACGTCGACTGATAGATTACACCAAATTATTGTCTCTAAACTCTGATATTGACTGATAGAATGCACCACATTATTGTCTTTACACTCTGATATCGATTGATAGATTACACTAAACATGTGTCACCACAATCTTACATCGAATGATAGATTACACCAAACTATTGTCCCTACATTCCGTCATTGACGGATATATTGCACCATACATTTGTTCCTACACTCTGTCATCGACTGATAGATTACACCAAACATTTGTTTCTACACTCTGACATTGACTGATAGATTACACTATACTATTGTCCCTACAATCTGACGTTAACTGATAGAATACAACAAACTGTTATCTCAACACTCATCGACTGATAAATTACACCAAATTATTGTCCCTACACTCTGACATCGACTGATAAATTACAACAAACTATTGTCCCTACACTCTGAAATCGACTGATAAATTACAACAAACTGTTGTCCCTACACTCTTACATCGACTGATCGATTACACCAAACTTTCTTCTCTACACTGTGACATTGACTGACAGATTAGACCAAACTCTTTTCCCTACACTCTGACATTGACTGGCAAATTACACCAACCTATTGTCCTTACACTCTGACATCGACTGATAGATTACACCAAGCTATTGTCCCTACACACTGACATTCAGTTGAGGGATTACACTACAAGATCGAAGGGAACAGACAAAGAGGAAGACCGAGAGGAAAATACCTGGATGGCTTGGCCATATGGCATGGACTAGACAGGAAGACTGAGCTGATCCACGACGCTTGTGATCGAGTGAAATGGCTAGTCATGACCGCCCACGCTTTCCGGCATGGCACATGATTGATTGATTGTCCCTACATGCTGACATCGACTGATTGGTTACACCAATCTGTAGTCCCTACACTCTGATATCGACTGATTGATTACACCACACTATTGTCACATTACGCTGACATCGATTGAGAGATTACACTTGGATTGACACCGGGTGTCAGGTCTTAGTCAGATATACTGAGCTACCGTATAACAGTAGACGGTACTACCTGTTTTCTGTTAGCGCCGAACGTTGGGCGGTGCTTTCCAAACCCGACACACCACATTGTGCCAACGGCTTCGAGCGGAAGAGCGCAATTGGGATGGTACAAGCCTTACCCTGATGCGAGGAAATGCAACCTAAAGACAAAATGTCACGGCAGGGCAGACCAGGCCCTAAGCCTTGCTTGGCGGCTGGTCTAGGATCGAAGCTCCTACAGGCGGACAGTTAGAGCATTGCTTTGCTGATCCGGCAAGCTTCTGCAGCTTGTCTTGTTCCAGATGTAGGAGAGAGGGATCATGCTGCATGGGCAACACATGATCTCTATATTTTAGCCCAGGCTTTGTGCTATGGAGAGGCAATAACTACATCCCTGGTCTTAACTGGTCTCGGAATCAAAGCGAGAGGCAACTGTTACGGGCTATAAGTCCCTGTCAATTGGCGTAGACATGGGGTGCCACGCGTTGCCTCTGACGGTGGGAGACATCTACAGGTGTCACTGATCAGCTACCACCGGCCTCAAGCTGGGCAGCCCCCGGCCAATTGGGTGCTGATCCGCCAAAGCCTGCTAGCTTCAATGGGTGCTTGGGGCTAGGACAAAATCTGAATCGCAGGCTATAAAATCAATACACCAGGTATAAATAAAAAGAAAAATAGAAACCTCAAGCTACGGCTTGCAACCTGGAACGTGAGAACCATGGGTCCAGGATTTTCCACTGACTTGGCCAATACTGACGATGTGAGAAAAACGGCTGTGATTGATGCCGAACTCAATCGTCTTAACATTGATATTATGACCTGCAGGAGACTCGCCTAGCCGAGGAAGGGTCACTCAGGGAAAACAATTACACCATTTTTGGAAGGGTAGAGGTTAGGCAGAAAAAAAAGCAACACGATGTGGGCTTTGCAGTGAAGAATTCGCTACTGGGAATGATTGAAATTCCGGCTAGAGGAAATTAAAGACTATTATCCCTGCGCTTGGCAACCTCTTGTGGTTTTGTCACCATTATTACTGCATATGCACCGACACTCGATTCCTCTGATGATATGGATTCGTTCTATGAGGAGTTAGACTCCGTGATCAAAGCAGTTCCAAAATCTGACTACATTTATATGCTCGGTGATTTCAATGCTCGTGTGGGCAAGGACTCGAGTTCATGGCCAGTGTGCCTTGGAAAATACAACATCGGTCGCATGAATGATATTGGGCAAAGGCTGCTGGAGCATCGCACCAGTAATGACATATGTATTACAAAATCCTTTTTTAAAACAAAAGAGATGCATAAGGTCACATGGAAACATCCAATATCTGGCCATTGGCCACCAGCTGGACTTCATCAATACACGGAGACAACATCAGAACCATATATCATTGACTCAAAGTTACCACAGTGCTGACTGTGATACGGATCATTCTTTGGTTGTTGCAAGGGTTAGACTGAGACCAAAGAGAATCTACACAGCTAAACACACATCTAGCCCCAGGATTAATATTATTAACACTCACGATCCTGAAAAGTGCTTTCAGTTTCAACAGCAACTTGAAGACGCTTTCACTGATACACCAGAAAATTGTACAGTAAATGAAAAGTGGGGTCAACTTAAGGAAACTCTTTATAAAACTGCCATAGGGGTTTACGGCACTGTGGATCATAAAGTACAATCAATCAATCAGCCCAAAACTTATTAGACATGTGTTAACTGATATTGGACATGGCCATGTGTTCAGTTTAGTCCAGGCATGCATTGTCATGTATTGCCGTTAACAGCACGGGCAAGATACGGCTCAACACACAATCAGCATTATGCGAAAGAATATGACAACAAATTTACAATTTGCATGTTTAATCAAATCTCTAACATCATCAAGGAATACAGTAGACAAGAATTACAGACTATGCTTCGATGTTAACATTCTAAACGCGTAATTCTTGACAAAAGAAACCATAGCTACTGTATTGTTTGGAAGATAACAAACTGATACGGAGTGAGACATACATTTACTGGTACTGGTGGACAAATACAGAAGGTACAGAAACTAAACAGAACAAAACAGACTGGTGTCAGTTATGTGAATCTGTGAGTGCATATTATGTATGTTAGTTGATGAGTAAACGTTATGCCACACTACTGGTCCACCGAACCTCAATATGATAAAGAAGTGTGTCCCACCAAGTTCCACAGGACAATCTTGAAACCTGTGGCTGTGAGATCCCTGATTCCAATCCTGTATCTGAGGTTCATTATTTTCTCTACATCCAGAGACACGGGAGAAATAACTACCTGCGGGTTCCTGGCGTAGGGAGTTGAGAAGCGGACTTCTTTCACCGTTTCCCTCTCTGTAAATCTTGCCCCCCAGGAATCAGAATTGTAGCACAACACAGTGCCCTCTTCGTTGTGAACTGAACTCAAGCTGCTGATAGTCGTCTTTAGTTCATTGACCGTTTTCTTCAAGTAATCAAATTCTCTTTGACCGTCCCCAACCGTTATCTTCAAATCATCAAATCCTTTTTGACCGTCCCCAACCACTTTCTTCAATGCCTCAATGTCTTGTTTGCATTGCGCTATTGAGGCCTCCAGACTGTCAACATTTTGACCTGTGCTGTCAACCTGAATATTGGACTTAAACTTAATGTTGGTCCCGTCTGTTTCTAGTGCCACAATTTCACAGTTGTATTTCCCAGCCTGCACATGTCCAGGAGATGACCAGTTGGCCTGTAGGTAGCCCACATTGTTGGAGAGATCGCCGGTTACAATGGCGCCCGTTGCCCAGGATCCCGCTGTTGCTGCTTTTCCGTATGCAATCCTTGCTACCTCTCTCTGGATGGATCCTTCAGCTGTAGAAGAGAACATGAGAGCATGGACAGATACGTGTGTGTTATTTATTCCTAATAGATGCAGGTAACCAGTCCTATCTATACATTGTCGCTGAAGTTACGTGTTATGATCATAACACCCATCCTCCTCCTCCTCCTCTTCTTCTTCTTCTTCTTCTTCTTCTTCTTCTTCTTCTTCTTCTTCTTCTTCTTCTTCTTCTTCTTCTTCTTCTTCTTATTCTTCTTCTCCTCCTCCTCCTCCTCCTTCTTCTTCTTCTTCTTCTTCTTCTTCTTCTTCTCTTCTTCTTCTTCTTCTTCTTCTTCTTCTTCTTCTTCTTCTTCTTCTTCTTCTTCTTCTTCTTCGTTCGCTTGCTATATGTATATAACTGCAGTGTTGTCACTTGTATGAATCTAACAGTCTTTTTTAGTTCACTCAGCGGTCCATAGAGTTTATCTTCCATTGTTGTCTCTCTAGACCAGAAGGTAAGCCTGGATATGTTATATTTTGGTCAGTCTTGTAGTATGTGCTCTGCTGTCTGCGACGCCAATCCACATGTACACATGGCTGAGTCACCAATCTTGAATTTTGTATACATGTGGTTGCGTATTCTATTGTGTCCTGTTCTGAGGCGCAGAATAATGACTTGTTCTGGTTGTCCATAACGTGGTAGTCGTCTTGAGCAGGTTTTGGTGGCCTTCTGACTGATTTGATCATTCTGTTCTTTTGGTGGTATGTAATGGGCACATCAGGCTGTTCTTCTTTTGCTCCTTCCTTAGCCAATTGATCAGCTCTGTCGTTTCCGGGTACTCCACAGTGGGATGGTATCCACTGCATGATGACCTTATGCTGACTGCTAAGTTCAGAAAGTAGTGTCCTTAGTACTGGCAATTTCCCAGACAGGAGCGCCTCGAGTACTGATTTTGCATCTGTCAACAGCACCACAGGTTGTGTACCATGGTTGGTATTTAGTAATTTCTCTGTTGCTATCTTGATTGCCTCAATTTCAGCATCATAGTTATGGCAGTACTTTCCTGTTGGAACGCTGGCCGTGTCCCTAGTATTATTTGGGTATTCTATGTACACTCCCGCTCCTCCATTTCGAACAGCATTTTGTGCTGACCCATCTGTGTAGACTCGGATCCAGAGGTTCTGTGGGTATTCGTCATCAAGGAAGCTGAGAGTGGCTGTTCTGCGCTGTACACTGTTCTGTTCTTCCTTGTAAAATATTCCTCTCACTTTAGTCTGGATTTGTAGTGATAGTCTATGTGCATCTTTCCATGGAGTTCGCTCTGGAATAGTTGTCAGGGGGATAACAACTGTGGGTAGTTTGGTGGTTTCTCTGCAGAGTCGTTTCGCCTGGTGGATAAAACTACTTCTTTTCAATCGCCCTATAGGCTAAGTTTCAAATCGGTTCTTCATAGGGTGGCCTGGCAAGCTGAGGAACTTTTCTGCTTGTATTAGTGTTTTCGTATCTCTGCGCTCTCTCAGTGCTTGAATCCTCCCCATTTTCTCAATTGCTACTATAGGGGTTGATCTCATCCTTCCTGTGATGACTCTAAGAGCTTGATTCTGCACCATGTCCAGCTCTTGTAGTGTGGTTTTTTATGCTGAACACCACGCAGTTGACCCGTATTCCAGGTGTGGTCGTATGCTCTGTTGATAAACTTTGCTAAGTATTTTCCCACTGGCTCCCCATGTGGTTCCACTTAGCTTTCTCAGGATGGCTATTTTCCTTCTGGCTTTTGCTACTGCTTTTTTGATGTGTTTTCTCCATGTCAGCCTGGCATAAATTGTTACTCCAAGGTATGTTGGTTCTTTGTCTTCTCTTAGCGGTGTTCCATTTATCTGAATGCTCCCTGCCTTTTGTATCGGAGAGAGGGTAAATAGAGTGGTGCTGCATTTGTCAATGTTTATGCTGACACACCATCTATCCGCCCATGCAACAAAAGTATCTACAGCTCTTTGTAGCGATATGGTGACCACTGATGCATGTTCATTTGTGCTCCACAAAACCAGGTCATCAGCGTACATTGCCGCTTTAATTCCATACGGTAGATTAGCAACAAGATCATTGATGAAGATTAGAAAAAGTGTGGGGGACAGGACTCAGCCCTGCGGAACACAGTGACGCAGTAATACTTTCTTGCTCTGAGTCCGTCTATTTGGACTCGGGCTCTTCTGTTGTGCAAGTATGCTTTAACCCATTTGTACATTCTTCATTGACTTTACAGTTTCTCTGTTTCCGCAACAGACCTTTCCAGACTTTGTCAAAGGCTTTCTTCAGATCTATCCATGCCAGCAAGCACCAGCTTCTTCTCTTGGAATGCATCCTCAATTTCTTGAGAGAGGTAGGTTGTCTGATCTTCCGTAGAGTAGCACTGCCTAAAGCTAGCCTATTGTGGCACAATGATGTTTTCAATTTCAATGTACCACTGTAGTCTGTGATTGATGATGCGCTCCAGTGTTTTGCAGAGACAGCTGGTGAGACTAACTGGTCTGTAGTTGGCGGCAATGGAACTATCTTTCCCTAATTTTAGGAGGGGTATCATGGTTTCTTCTCTCCAGTCTTGTGGAACACTGCCTAATGTCCATCTATTATTGAAAATCTGCAATAGCTTTGCTTTGGTTTCTGTTCGTAGGTTCCTGATCATTTCATTGGAGATACCATCAGCTCCTGTTGACTTTCTCATTTTCAGTTTGATATGGCTAGCTCCAGTTCAATGTTTGTGAAAGGTGCCTCCATGACCTCATGTAGTATGTCATTCTGTCCTATATGCTGCCATTTCTCTCGAATCTCTTGTTGTTTCTCTGGACTAATTTCGATATTGTTATCTTGTGCGAATGAATCCGCAAAATGGTCAGCTGCTTGCTTTCCTGTTAAGATGTTCGGTCTTAATGTATTCCAATTTTTGAGTTTCTCCCTGTGCCCTCATCGTTAAGTTGTTTTATTAGCTTCCACAGCTTCCTTGTGTCTTTTTCAGTTCAGTGACTCCGTTTTCTCATGCCAGCTTTTCCGTCTAGCCTGCAGCTTGGCCCTTTGAAATTTGGCTTTTGCGTGCTGGTATTTATTGTGGTGCTCTTGGCTGGGTGTGGCCTCTGCTTGCTTTCTACACCCTTCCACATCATTTTGCAACTGTTCCAGTTCACTACTCCAGTAGGGTTTATATTGTTTACGGGCTCCTCTTGGCACTGTTTCTCGTGCTGCCTGTAGTATGCATGTCCCAAACTCTTCTACTACTATATTTATGCCCTTCTCAGTGTTCAAGTGTCTAACCAGTATGCTGGTGCGATGTTTGTACATTGCCCAGTCTGCTTTCTTGTAGTTCCACCTTGAGAATGTGCTGCCTTCACTTACAAGCTCATTTTCTACAATTAGAAAGACTGGCCGATGGTCACTGCCACCAAGCTGTTTCCCAACAATTCGTTTAATGTTCCACTCCAGGTCTGGCAAATGAAAAGCCAGGTCAGGTGTAGTTGTAGTGTGCCATGATCTCGAGTAGAAGGTATGTGGGTCGGACGGCTTGTTAATCAAGATGAATCTATTCTCATCCTGCCAGTCTTCTAGTCTCTCTCCTATCTGGTCCATGTTATCATAGCCCCAGCTCTGTGAGTGACTGTTAAAATCGCCACACACAATCATGTTTTCTTTTAAGGGTAATGTGTCCAGTGCCTGTGGGCGGTCATTTGGACAGTAGTAATTGATCAGGTAACGGTCTGTATTGCCTGTCATAAGTTTAAGTGTCTGATATTCAGCCCCTTCCATGTAAACCTCAATTTGGGAAGCGATGATGCTATTTTTAACAAGGGTCAGTTTCCAACCCTTTCGCCTGTCTTTTCGGTCAGATCCGTAACACTGGTAGCCTCTGATTTTAAAGGCTATTTTCGTTGAAATATGATGTAGAATATTCATTCCTTCAGGGGTCCCCGACTGAAGCTGGACAAGCAAACTCGTAGAGACTAAAGCAATGTTTCGCAAAATCTAGAATCCACAGTTGTCTCCTGGGCTTCTACTATTGTTACTGATAACAAGGCCCTGGACCTAGTGCAGATGTTCATGTGTGGGTTAGTACATTATGGACATCTACTCCTGCTGTGTAGAGAGACGCCATAACATATAGTTTATCGCAACCAGTGGGGATGTGATAGTTTATCGCAACCAGTGGAGATGTGACAGTTTATCGCAACCTGTGGGGATGTGATAGTTTATCGCAACCTGTGGGGATATGATAGTTTATCCACAGACAACATAATTAGTGATAAATGTTTGCATCTCACCTCTCCTAATGACGATGGTATTCACACGATTAACACTATTCTGTGAATTTCCGTCAGCCTGTAGATAAGAATTCATCAGTTACTGTACAACGGTAATCTCATTCACAAATAAACATACACACAAAACTACAGACGGATAATAAAAACGTCATTTGGAGCAGACATGACACAGAGCAATGCCCCATATAGATACGAGCGAAAGAACACAGCAGCGGCAAATCAACACACTTGCTTGAACACCCAGTCATTTCATGAAGACATCTAATGATGTTACTACCAAGGTAGCAGAAACAGGCACTGGGTGTTATTTTGAACATCAACATTCACGGCAATTAGAGGTCTCTAGAGACTTAGATACGGGTGTTATAATGGACATCAACATTCACGGCAATTAGAGGTCTCTAGAGACTTAGATACGGGTGTTATAATGGACATCAACATTCACGGCAATTAGAGGTCTCTAGAGACTTAGATACGGGTGTTATAATGGACATCAACATTCACGGCAATTAGAGGGCCCTAGAGACCTAGATACGGGTGTTATAATGAACATCAACGTTCACGGCAATTAGAGGGCCCTAGAGACCTAGATACGGGTGTTATAATGGACATCAACATTCACGGCAATTAGAGGGCCCTAGAGACCTAGATACGGGTGTTATAATGGACATCAACATTCACGGCAATTAGAGGGCCCTAGAGACCTAGATACGGGTGTTATAATGGACATCAACATTCACGGCATATAGAGGGCCCTAGAGACTTAGATACGGGTGTTATAATGGACATCAACATTCACGGCAATTAGAGGGCCCTAGAGACCTAGATACGGGTGTTATAATGGACATCAACATTCACGGCAATTAGAGGGCCCTAGAGACCTAGATACGGGTGTTATAATGGACATCATTCACGGCAATTATAGGGCCCTAGAGACCTAGATACGGGTGTTATAATGGACATCAACATTCTCGGCAATTAGAGTGCCCTAGAGACCTAGATACGGGTGTTATAATGGACATCAACATTCACGGCAATTAGAGGGCCCTAGAGACCTAGATACAGGTGTTATAATGGACATCAACATTCACGGCACTTAGAGGGCCATAGAGACCTAGATACGGGTGTTATAATGGACATCAACATTCACGGCAATTAGAGGGCCCTAGAGACCTAGATACGGGTGTTATAATGGACATCAACATTCACGGCAATTAGAGGGCCCTAGAGACCTAGTCAACAGCATGCCACAACAAGCAATGATGTACAGACCAGATGGAAACAAAGGAAGAGGCCGACCACGTAAATGTTGGACTGAGGGAATAACAGAATCCATGGGAATGTCAATATACGAAGCCCATAACCGGGCACTCTCACGAAGTTTATACTTCACCTCGACACCGCAAGGTACAAGAGGAACATGATGAGATGAGATAATGGACATCAACATTCACGGCAATTAGAGGGCCCTAGAGACCTAGATACGGGTGGTATAATGGACATCAACATTCACGGCAATTAGAGGGCCCTAGAGACCTAGATACGGGTGTTATAATGGACATCAACATTCACGGCAATTAGAGGGCCCTAGAGACCTAGATACGGGTGTATAATGGACATCAACATTCACGGCAATTAGAGTGCCCTAGAGACCTAGATACGGGTGTTATAATGGACATCAACATTCACGGCAATTAGAGGGCCCTAGAGACCTAGATACAGGTGTTATAATGGACATCAACATTCACGGCAATTAGAGGGCCCTAGAGACCTAGATACGGGTGTTATAATGGACATCAACATTCACGGCAATTAGAGGGCCCTAGAGACCTAGATACGGGTGTTATAATGGACATCAACATTCACGGCAATTAGAGGGCCCTAGAGACCTAGATACGGGTGTTATAATGGACATCAACATTCACGGCAATTAGAGGGCCCTAGAGACCTAGATATTGGTGTTATAATGGACATCAACATTCACGGCAATTAGAGGGCCCTAGAGACCTAGATACAGGTGTTATAATGGACATCAACATTCACGGCAATTAGAGGGCCCTAGAGACCTAGATACGTGTGTTATAATGGACATCAACATTCACGGCAATTAGAGGGCCCTAGAGACCTAGATACGGGTGTTATAATGGACATCAACATTCACGGCAATTAGAGGGCCCTAGAGACCTAGATACGGGTGTTATAATGGACATCAACATTCACGGCAATTAGAGGGCCCTAGAGACCTAGATACGGGTGTTATAATGGACATCAACATTCACGGCAATTAGAGGGCCCTAGAGACCTAGATACGGGTGTTATAATGGACATCAACATTCACGGCAATTAGAGGGCCCTAGAGACCTAGATACGGGTGTTATAATGGACATCAACATTCACTGCAATTAGAGGGCCCTAGAGACCTAGATACGGGTGTTATAATGGACATCAACATTCACGGCAATTAGAGGGCCCTAGAGACCTAGATACAGGTGTTATAATGGACATCAACATTCACGGCAATTAGAGGGCCCTAGAGACCTAGATACAGGTGTTATAATGGACATCAACATTCACGGCAATTAGAGGGCCCTAGAGACCTAGATACGGGTGTTATAATGGACATCAACATTCACGGCAATTAGAGGGCCCTAGAGACTTAGATACGGGTGTTATAATGGACATCAACATTCACGGCAATTAGAGGGCCCTAGAGACCTAGATACAGGTGTTATAATGGACATATATATTCACGGCAATTAGAGGGCCCTAGAGACCTAGATACAGGTGTTATAATGGACATCAACATTCACGGCAATTAGAGGGCCCTAGAGACCTAGATACGGGTGTTATATTGGACATCACCGGTCACGGCAATTGGGTGCTATGTTTGACATCACAGACTAGATTAAATACAATTACTGTCCAGATTAAATACAACATTCAGGGCCTAAATTAAATACAACAATCAAGGGACTAGATTAAATACTACAATCAGGGCTTAGATTAAATACAACAATCAGGACCTTGATTAAATACAACAATCACGGCCTTGATTAAATACAACAATCAGTGCTTTAGATTACATACAACAATCAGTGACCTAGAATAAATACAACAATCAGGGCCTAGATTAAATACAACAATCAGGGGCCTACAATAAATACAGCAATCAGGGCCTAGATTAAATACAAAAATCAATGCCTAGATTAAATACAACAATCAATGCCTAGATTAAATACAGCAATCAGGGCCTAGATTAAATACAACAAATAGGACCTTGATTAAATACAACAATCAGGGGGTTTAGATTACATACAACAATCAGTGACCTAGAATAAATACAACAATCAGGGCCTAGATTAAATGCAACAATCAGGGCCTAGATTAAATACAACAATAAAGGCCTTGATTACATACCACAATCAGTACCTTGATTAAATACAACAATCACGGCCTTGATTAAAAAGAACAATCGGGGATTTAGATTGCATACAACAATCAGTGACCTAGAGTAAATACAACAATCAGTGACCTAGATTAAATACAACAATCAGGGCCTATATTATATACAACAATCAGGGGCCTAGATTAAATACAACAATCAGGGCCAAGATTACATTCAACAATCAGGACCTTGATTAAATACAACAATAACGGCCTTGATTAAATACAACAATAAGGGGATTAGATTACATACAACAATCAGTGACCTAGAATAAATACAACAATCAGAGCCTAGATTAAATACAACAATCATGGGTTTAGATTAATTACAACAATCTCGGCCTTGATTAAATACACCAATCAGGGGTTTACTTTATATACAAAAATCAGTGGCCTAGATTAAATACAACAATCAGGGACCTAGATTAAATACAACAATCACGGGCTAGATTAAATACAACAATCAGGGACCTAGATTAAATACAACAATCACGGGCGAGATTAGATACAACAATCAAGGGCTAGATTAAATAAAACAATCACGGGCTAGATTTAATAAAACAATCACGGGCTAGATTAAATACAACAATCAGGGACCTAGATTAAATACAACAATCACGGTCTAGATTAAATACAACAATCAGGGGTTAGATTACATACAATAATCACGGGCTAGATTAGATACAACAATCACGGGCTAGATTAAATAAAACAATCACGGGCTAGATTAAATACAGCATTTAGGGGCCTATATTATATACAACAATCACGATATTGATGAAATAAAACAATCAGGGCATAGATTTGATACAATAATCAGGACTTAGATTAAATGCAACAATAAGGACCTAGATTAAATACAACAGTCAGAAGTTTAGATTATGTACAACAATCAGCGGTTTAGATTAATTACAAGAATCAGGGCCTAGGTTAAATACAATGATCAGGGCATAGATTAAATACAACAATCAGGGGCCTAGATTACATAAACAATCAGGGGCCTAAATTAAATACAACAATCAGGAGTGTAGATTACACACAACAATAAGTGGCCTTGATTAAATACAACAATCAGGGGTTTAGATTAGATACAACAATCATGGTCTAGATTAAATACAACAGTCAGAAGTTTAGATTATGTACAACAATCAGCGGTTTAGATTAATTACAAGAATCAGGGCCTAGGTTAAATACAATGATCAGGGCATAGATTAAATACAACAATCAGGGGCCTAGATTACATAAACAATCAGGGGCCTAAATTAAATACAACAATCAGGAGTTTAGATTACACACAACAATAAGTGGCCTTGATTAAATACAACAATCAGGAGTGTAGATTACACACAACAATAAGTGGCCTTGATTAAATACAAAGATAGCGACCTTGATTAAATACAACAATCAGGAGTGTAGATTACACACAACAATAAGTGGCCTTGATTAAATACAAAGATAGCGACCTTGATTAAATACAACAATCAGGGGTTTAGATTACACACAACAATAAGTGGCCTTGATTAAATACACCAATCACGGAATTGAATAAATACAACAATCACGGCCTTGATTAAAAATAACAATCAATAAATTCTAACCCTAGTTATTCACTGTGTGCAACATCTGCATCCACACAAACAAACACATACAATTTAAATAGCATGTGCTCTACATTCGGCAATGTTGGTTGTTCTTTCACTGGCTGGGACTCCACCATGACCAGGACATGTCCGTGGCTGGGAGTCCACCATTTCCAGGACAACATGTCAGTGGCTGGGACTCCATCATGTCCAGGACACCACGTCCGTGGAAGTGTCTGAACGTTAGTGGCACACAAACAGACATCAATGCCTACCACAGTCCCCTGGAACGTGCCCTGTAACTGCCTGACCGTGAGCCGGAGTCTATAGCCACCTTGGCTGTGTACTTATGTCACATATGTCATTTTGTAGTTGTTATTCCAGACAGAAGAAACGGAAGACACTGAACAAGCTCACCTCTAGAGCACACCGGACAGTCAACTTTGGCGTCACTCCAGGGGAGATGGTTGTTGGCTTTGCGGAGAAGACGATTCTTTCACCTTCCCACAAAAGATGCCTTGTTATTGGTGGTATTACATCAAGTGGATATCGTATATATTATCTTGTACAACATTTGAAAACTGTTGTTGAAAAGTATCTATACCTTCATAACAGTGTGTTTCATCTAATATATGTTACATGTACTATATGTTCCATCTACTAGTTAATATATTTATTATATGTAACATCTACTATATGTTTAATATACCATATGATTAATCAACAAATATCATATACCATATGTTTCATCTACAAACGTTTCGGTTACAATATGTTTAATCTATAAAAGTCCGTTTACTCTAAGTTTCATCTACTATATGTTGCTTCTACAAATGTTTTATCTACTATATGTTTCAACTATAAATGTTTCATCTATTGCATATTTCATCTACTATGTCTTACATCTACAACACGTTTCTTCTACTATATTGTTCCTCTACTATATATTACACTACACATTTTTAATCTACTATATGTTTTATCTACATGTTTCATACATAATATATTTCATCTGCTGTATGTTTCATATTCAAATGGTCTATCTACTCTGTTTCTTATACTGTGTCTCATTTACAAATATTTGCCACACTATATCTTAATTCTATAGATGCTTAATCTACTAAATGTTTATCTGGTATATGTTTCATCTGCAAATGGTACACGTATAATATGCTATATATATACTCTATGTTTCATCACAAAATGCTGTATCTACTCTATGTTTGGGCTACCATACGTTTCATTTACAAATGTTGCATCTAATATATCTTTCATCCAAACACATTTCATTGCCGGTCTCTCTGGCCGAGGGGTTACACCACTGTCTCCGTAATCCCGTTTATCACGCAGTCTCGTAGCGGGCGAGAGCTGGAAGCGGTTCTACCCCCGCTGGTGACTTGCGGGATAATGAGCCGGCCGCTCAGAAAGCAATGGCAATCTACTGAGCGTATTCTTGCCAAGAAATCAACAGAGAGCTGAAAGATGCTGCTGTTGACAGCGATGTCCTGTAAAGGATATGCGAATTTAAAAAAAAAAAAACACATTTCATCACCTGTATTTTTAACCTACTATACGTTTCATCTACTATATGTTTCACCTACTGTATGTTACATCTATTATATGTTTATCTACTATGCGTGTCATCTACTATATGTGTCATCTGCTATATGTTTCATCTACTATATATTTCTTCTACTATATGGTCCATCTACCGTATGTGTCATTTATTATATGTTTCACCTACTAAATGTTATATCCACTATGTGTTTAATTTAGTATTTGTTTCATTTATTATATATTTCATCTGCTATATGTGTCATCAACTATATGTTTCACCTACTATATTTATATCTACTATGTGTTTCATCTATAGAACTGTTGCCCTGATCAGTTATGCAAGTAAAATTCTACTAAAATTCATAATGGGAAAATTCGTAAGAAAATGGAAGTAGAAATTAACATGATTCAAGCTGGGTTTAGACCACACAAAATAAGAACAAAAGGTCACATTCTCAACATGCGTTTAATAATAGAGAAGTGTAGAGAATTTAATATAAACCTATTCTCATGTTTTGTGGATTATTCAAAGGCATTTGACTATGTACAACATCAGAAACATTGGTAAATCAGGATGAATATGGGCTTTCCATCATATGTAATACAACTCATGAAAATGCCCTATCCAGACGAAAAATCAGCGGTTGTAATATATGGCGAGACATTAGATTGGTTTGACATCAAGCAAGGAGTCCGTCAGGGCTGTGTGCTGACCCCTATTTGTTTGTACGCAGAATATATAATGAGAACTGTCAGAGATGATATAACCTGGAGTCTCAGTAGCGAAGTAGTCAAGCTGTTTGACACGGGCTCCGAAGGTTGTGGGTTCGATTCCAGGCCACATCCTTCGGTTTACGAGTTAAATTTTTGGGATACTCCTGTGGGTCGTCGCTAGAGCTACGGAGTTCGTGCTTGGTGCGACGCTTTCCGCGCTGCGGAAAGAGACCGAGCCATATGGGATAAAACACGGTGCAATGAAGTCGACCCTGTCGACTTTGAAGCGACTTTTTTTTTTAGAGATGATATAACCAGGGAGCACTATGATGCCCTAAATATATGTGGTCAATATATGTATGTGTTGTGTTGTTTGTCCATCAAGAAAGATGATGACCATTCATTTCATCCAGTGGGGTTGTTTGTCCATCAAGAATGATGATGAGCATACATTTCATCCAGTGGGGTTGTTTGTCCATCAAGAAAGATGATGACCATTCATTTCATCCAGTTTGTCCATCAAGAATGATGATGAGCATTCATTTCATCCAGTTTGTCCATCAAGAATGATGATGACCATTCATTACATCCAGTTTGTCCATCAGGAATGATGATGACCATTCATTACATCCAGTTTGTCCATCAAGAATGATGATGACCATTCATGTCATCCAGTTTGTCCATCAAGAATGATGATGACCATTCATTTCATCCAGTGGGGTTGAAGGTATGGAGCCGTGGGTTCTAAGATGGCTGATAAGACCTATTTTGGCTCGAAATGTTCTTTGACAATGTGGGCAAAGAATGCTTGACGTCTCCGGAGGAGGATTTCCTGCAGTGGTTTTTCTGTTCTGCCTTTTCTTCACAGCTCTTGCAGTCTTGGTTGCCTCAGATATAACTGCACCCTTGCGTAATGATGAACGCCACGAATTTCGGTCTCTGGCTGCAGCCTCCCAGGTGTCATGATGAATTCCAAAAGCATTCAGTGAAATTTTCAGAGTGTCTTTAAAACGTTTCCTCTGGCCACCTTGGGAGCGTTTACCACAACGCTGTTCGCTGTAAAAAATTCGTTTAGGGAGCCTGTGATCTGGCATGCGAGTCAAGTGACCAGCCCAGCGAATCTGAGTCTTCATCAGTAGAGTGTGGATACTGGGCATGGACGCTCTTTCTAGGACTTCAGTGTCTGGAATCTTGTCTTGCCATTTAATCTTCAGTAGCTTCCTTAGGCAGACTGTGTGGAAGTGGTTTAATTTCCTAGCGTGTCGCTGATAAACAGTCCAGGTTTCACAAGCATATAGCAGTGTGGATAATACAACTGCTTTGTAGACTTTTAGCTTTGTTTGCAGGCTTATTCCAGTTCTGTCCCATATATTCTTGTACAGTCTGCCTAAGGCCGCACTGGCCTTGGAGATTCTTGCATTCACTTCGTCATCAACTGTGGCAGCTTGTGACACAGTGCTGCCAAGATAGGTGAATTTGTCCACAACACTTAGTCTATGATCATTCACTTTGATATTCGGCACAGTGTGATTATTCCCTGGAGCTGGCTGGTACATAACTACAGTCTTCTCCAAGTTGATATTGAGCCCAAAGTTGGCACAGGCATGTGAGAAAGCTGAAACATTATGTTGCATGTCCTCTGAGTTAGCGTATTGAGCGCAATCATCAGCAAACAGGAGCTCTCTGACGGTGTCGCTATTAATTTTGGTTTTAGCTTTCAGCCTTCTGAGATTGAATAACTTTCCATCCATACGGTAGTTGATGTCTATTCCAATGTCGTCGTTCTCGAAGGCATTCATCAACATGGCTGAAAACATAAGGCTGAACAATGTTGGTGCCAGGACACATCCTTGCTTCACTCCATTTGTGACAGGAAAGGGTTCAGACAGTTCACCATTTTCCTGTACTCTTGCCTACATGCCATCATGAAATAGCCGGCACTATTTGGACAAACTTTCGTGGACAGCCATATTTTGCCATAATCTTCCACAGTCCTTCTCTGCTGACTGTATCAACAGCCTTGGTAAGGTCAATGAAAGCGGAGAGCATTTCGCAGTTCTGTTCCTGACATTTCTCTTGCAGCTGCCTTGCAGCGAAAATCATGTCAACAGTTCCACGTTCTTTTCTGAAGCCACATTGACTCTCAGGAAGAAGACCTTGATCGAGATGGGCTGTGAGGCGATTGAGAAGAATTCTGGCGAGTATCTTCCTTGCAATTGAAAGCAAGGAGATGCCTCGGTGGTTGTCACAGGATTGGCGGTTTCCTTTAAGTTTGTAAAGGTGGACTATTGACGCGTCCTTGAAATCTTGTGGCATGGTCTCGTTCATCCATATGTTTGTAAAGACTTGGTGAAGCTGCTCTGTTAGGACCGGCCCACCTGCCTTGTATATCTCTGCTGGGATAGAGTCAGGACCAGGTGCTTTGCCGCTGGAGAGTTGCTGGATGGCTTTGTTTACTTCCACTATGGTTGGCAGGTCATCAAGTGTCTCATTGGTGGGAACTTGAGGAAGGCAGTTGATGGTTTCATCATCGAAGAAGGAAGTTGCATTTAAGATGTTGCTGAAATGCTCTGCCCAGCGTTGAAGGATTTCTTTCTTATCGGTGACCAATGTTCCCCCATCTGCACTGAGGAGGGGAACTATGCCTGGTGATGTAGGACCATAGACCGCTTTCAGTGAGTCGTAGAAGTTTTTCATATCATGTCTGTCAGCAAAGCCCTGAATTTCATCAGCCCCCCCCCCCCCCCCCCCCCCCCCCCGAAAGCATAAAGACTGGTTTGATGAAAATTCCGAAGACATCAACCAATTGCTGGCCGATAAACATCTTCTCCTCAAGGCACATTTGAATGACCCAAAGTCAACATCAAAAAAGGATGCCTTCAAGAACATTCAGAGAGTAGTGCAGCAGAAAATTCGGCACATGCGGGACTCCTGGCTGAGCAGCAAATATATGTATACCAGAGATTCGGTATGCTGATGATACAGTATTGCTATCCACAGCACAGACTGGTATAGAAAATCTAACAACCTCAACCCAATTGAATAGTGACATCACGGCTTGTATCTTAACGTAGCAAAAACAAAGACAATATATACAGATAAAATACTTTGGAGAAAGACATATCTGTTAATGAGGAAAAGTCGGAGGTGGTGGAAAATTTCGAATGTCTTGGGTCATTGATTACCAACAACGGCGACACAATGAAAGAAATTAAAAGACGAATATATATATTGTTCTTCAAAGACTAAAACAACTGAATAAATTGTGAAATGGGACAGATAGAACTACAAATATTAGATTTTTAAGAGCATGTATCTTTCCCACTGCAAAATACTCCTGTGAGGCCTGGACACTTGCTAAACAAGCTGAACAGCGCATAAATGCCTTTGAATATAAATGTTACAAACGGGTTCTAAGAATATCTTGGATAAAAGAATGCATGCATCCGTACTTCAAAAGCTGAATATTGAAGAAAGTTGGTTATTAAAGACGATAAAACACAGAAAACTGAACTATTTTGGTCACTTGAAACGTCACGAAAGATTGGAGAGAACAATAATGGTGGGGTTTATACCTAGGAAGAGAGGAAGAGGAAATCCAAGGAGAAGATGGGTGCAGGTTGTGGCGGATGATCTCAGAGATAGGTGTATCGGACGCGGGACATCTTGCTTATGACTGCGGAGTTTGAAAGAAGGTTGTTATTGGAGCGCGGTTCTGCAAGGGGCATGCTACTGAATGAAATATGTGTTTCATCTACTATATGTTTCATTTATTATATGTTTCATTAGACATTAGAGTCTGCTGTGTCATCATTGGAGACCTGGGGTGCCTATCGTGGCGAACATGAGTCTCATGGTAAAGACAGTGTACTCATGTGTCACCCAGCTTGACTGTCTGACATGTCCAGATCCCTGGCCTGAACTGGGTACTCACACTAACATAAACAGCTGATATTGAAAGCTTGGACGGCCAGCAGGATTTGACGGTTATAATATCTACAATCAGAAAAAGAGAAAAGAAAAATCACAACAACAGAAATGAGGTTCCTGAGAAGAATACTCAACGTATCAAGAAGAGATAAGATCAGAAATGAAGAAATAAGGACTAAAGTGGGGGTTAAAGCAGCACTAGAGGTTTATTAGAAAACAGCAAGTCAAATGGTTTGGCCATGCAAGTAGGTTACCAGTCAACAGCATACCACAACAAGCAATGATGTACAGACCAGGTGGAAACAGAGGAAGAGGCCGACCACGTAAACGTTGGAAGGAGGGAATAGCAGAGTCCATAGGATTATCGATATATGAAGCCCATAATCGGGCACTCTCATGAAGTTTATACTTCACCTCGAGACCGCAAGGTACAAGAGGAACATGATGAGATGAGATGAGAATATCTACAATCCTGGCTGAGCCAGGCACAGAATGTTGATATCTGAAGCAGCCAATGATCAACATTAACCTGTGCACAATATTCTAAAGACAGTTTGTTAATGGCTTTCTAGAGAAACCAGCATGTTCATATCAAAGACAAAGATAACACTAACATGTGAAACAACCATATCAGGGAGCATGCCTAATGAAGTTAATACATTCCAATGTCTGTGGGAAATCATCGGATTGAAGTTGTGTCGCAGAGATTAATGAAATAAATTCATTAGAATGTCTCGAGGAAATCATCAGACTAAAGATGTGGCACAACAATATAAAGGAACGGGCTTAACGAAGTTAATACTTTCCAATATCTGCAGGAAATCAAAGCATCAGATTGAAGAATCCTCGTTGAGATTAATGGCACAGTACGAGAAGTAAAGGCTGAATTTCACAAAATGAGAAGTATCTGAAGCAACAAGTCTCTATCATTGGATGTCAGAACGAGCGTGAGGAAATGTGAACATAGAAAAGTATCTGAGGAAATAAGCCACTATGCTTGGATGTCAGAACGAGCGTGAGGAAATGTGACATAGAAAAGTATCTGAAGCAACAAGTCACTGTCATTGGATGTAATAATGAGAGTGAGGAAACGTGACATAGAAAATTATCTGCAGCAATAAGTCACTATCATTTGAGTCAGAACGAGCGTGACGAAATGTGACATATAAAAGTATCTGAAGAAAAATCTCACTATCATTGGATGCCATAATGAGCGTGAGGACATGTGACATATTAGCCTACAGTATCTGAAGCAAGTCACTATCATTTGATGTCAGGATGAACGTGACGAAATGTGACTTTGAAAAGTATCTGAAGTAACATCTCACTATTATTGGATGCCAGCACGACTGTCAGAAAATGTGACATATAAAAGTATCTTAAGTAACATCTCACTATCATTGGATGTCAGAACGAGCGTGAGGAAATGTGAATAGAACAGTATATGAAGCAATAAATCACTATCATTTGATGTCAGAACGAACGTGACGAAATGTGACATAGAAAATTATCTGAGGCACCTAGTCTCTATCATCGGATGTCAGACTGAGCGTGAGGAAATATGCCATATAATCTATCCTGGTATATTTCAATGGCTTATCGAAAGTGACCGGACAAATGAGGGAGAGTTTGGAGACACGGAAATTTGGTGTCTAAGAGGAATGTTCAGAACAACTTGGACTGCAGGATAAATAACAAAGAGGTAAGGGCGGTCAGAGAGAACTGCAGCTGGATAGAATGGGGCGGGCATGGGGGGATATCACCAGTGGAACTGATCCAGAACACCAATGACCGAGATCTGTGGATATGGATGAGCGCTTACGCCGTTTGGGAGGGCACGGGATGCTAATGGTGATTATGATCATCATGGATAGCCAGGTAGAGATACCCACTGATCAGGTGGTGCATCCAGAAATCAGATTAACAACTGATAGATTGAAACAGGAGTTAACTGTTGATCACACGCACATAGAACACATGTATCTTAGAGCAGAGCAGACATCAACTGACCTTGACATGGTGTTGTCACGGAGACCACGACAAGCAGCACCTCACATAGAAAACCGCGATTCATTGTCTGTCAGTCTGCAAATAGAAGACATCACATTCATGTATAGGGCGTGGAAGTTATGCTGTCTCCTTGTGTGTCTGTGAGTATAAAATGTCGTGCGTGTCATAACAAAACATTATATAAGTCATAAGGGAAATACCACTGCAATGTCCTTGGACGCACAGGCTATGTCAAGTCAAAGAGCGGTCATATTATAATGGACACAATGGCTATCTTATAGAGATGGTCAGTAGCGATCGACGAATGATTTAATGATGACAGAGTCGACACAAATGTAAATAAAACATGGAAGACATTCCAATGCAAAGATGATATAGAAAATGTGTGCAAGAAGAGGAACCATGGTAAAGCTCCAGGACTGGACAGATTGCATGTTGTAATGTCATGTGATGACAGAACGTTGTTAGTTGAATAATATGTATATGACGTCGCAGTCAATCTCAGCATGTTTTGACTGTGGTTTATTGGCTAATTGGAGTTCAGTAGTTTGCCATCGCTTTCTGAACGACCAGCGCTAATACAATTTTTTAAGAATCAACACAAAGCGGACTGCGGCGTAATCGCCAGCAGCTGTTTTTCAAATGCGGTGTGCGGGATTACGAACTGTGAGTTGATGTCCATAGCCCGTTCGCCACAGTTGAGACAACGTGTACACAAAAACTAACACACATCCTGGAATATATGTTTGGTGGATAAGAGATGCCATCACACAGAAAATAACACACATTCTGGAATATATGTTTAGTGGATAAAAGATGCCATCACACAGAAAATAACACACATTCTGGAATATACGTTTGGTGGATAAAAGATGCCATCACACAGAAAATAACACACATCCTGGAATATATGTTTGGTGGATAAAAGATGCCATCACACAGAAAATAACACACATCCTGGAATATATGTTTGGTGGATAAAAGATGCCATCACACAGAAAATAACACACATTCTGGAATATATGTTTGGTGGAAAAAAGATGCCATCACACAGAAAATAACACCATCCTGGAATATATGTTTGGTGGATAAAAGATGCCATCACACAGAAAATAACACACATCCTGGAATACATTTGAGGCGGATAAGAGATGCCATCACAGAGAAAATAACACACATCCTGGAATATATTTGAGGCGGATAAGAGATAACATTGCAGAGAAAATAACACACATCCTGGAATATATGTTTGTTGGATAAGAGATGCCATCACAGAGTAAATAACACACATCCTGGAATATATGTTTGGTGGATAAAAGATGCCATCACAGAGTGTCACAGCCTCACATAAGGGCGGTACCAACATAGAATTAAGAGAGAGTGGAGAAGGGATAGAACTCCAGCTAAAGGGAAAGAACCAAGTCACTCGAAGGCTCGAATAATCCAGAGCCTTCTCGAAGGACCGGTCAGTGTGTCCACAGCCCCGTGGACACCGATGGGGCCCGCCGATTGCGGGGTCCACGAGAAACTCGGAGAGAGTTACCACCCGTGTCGGATTGCGACACGTGTGGAAAGGCAGACACGGACTGGACATCGAGGAAGCAACAGGGCTTACCTTAAGGGGGACTTGATAGCTTAAAACCCAAGTGTATTTAGGGGTCTTATGCAGATGTTAGATAGCTGACAGAGTTGTTGTGATAATCATGTTTATTGTAAACTCCTGTGATACGCAACTTGCGGAATGCTGGCTTGCGAAAGCTCGCTTCGCCAGCTTACTGTAACATAATGTCAATAAATGATGTTAGATTGTATCTGAACGGAGTTTGTTGCCTGTATGAGCCCGGGTTTCATTCCCCTAGATATCTAGGACGGTGACACAGAGTAAATAACACACATCCTGGAATATATGTTTGGTGGATAAAAGATGCCATCACAGAGTAAATAACACACATCCTGGAATATATGTTTGGTGGATAAGAGATGCCATCACACAGAAAATAACACACATCCTGGAATATATTTAAGGCGGATAAGAGATGCCATCACAGAGAAAATAACACACATCCTGGAATATATTTGAGGCAGATAAGAGATGCCATCACAGAGAAAATAACACACTTCCTGGAATATATGTTTGGTGGATAAAAGATGCCATCACAGAGTAAATAACACACATCCTGGAATATATGTTTGGTGGATAAGAGATGCCATCACACAGAAAATAACACACATCCTGGAATATATTTGATGCGGATAAGAGATGCCATCACAGAGAAAATAACACACATCCTGGAATATATTTGAGGCGGATAAGAGATGCCATCACAGAGAAAATAACACACATCCTGGAATATATGTTTGGTGGATAAAAGATGCCATCACACAGAAAATAACACACATCCTGGAATATATGTTTGGTGGATAAGAGATGCCATCACAGAGTAAATAACACACATCCTGGAATATATGTTTGGTGGATAAAAGATGCCATCACAGAGTAAATAACACACATCCTGGAATATATGTTTGGTGGATAAGAGATGCCATCACAGAGAAAATAACACACATCCTGGAATATATGTTTGGTGGATAAAAGATGCCATCACAGAGTAAATAACACACATCCTGGAATATATGTTTGGTGGATAAGAGATGCCATCACAGAGAAAATAACACACATCCTGGAATATATTTGATGCGGATAAGAGATGCCATCACAGAGAAAATAACACACATCCTGGAATATATTTGAGGCGGATAAGAGATGCCATCACAGAGAAAATAACACACATCCTGGAATATATGTTTGGTGGATAAAAGATGCCATCACAGAGTAAATGACAATGAATGAATCACCCAAATAAACGAGAAGTAGATTGTGGGCTTTACTAAAACACGACTACAAGAGACAAATTGGACGTTGCGGCCAAGGCCTTCGTCAGCACAGGACAAACAAATACAAACCAACACAAAACTACATGAAACACACTATGACAATATTAAACTATTAAACTAATTAAAATTAAATGTACTCATCTGAATACTGTGTCCTAGCTTGGAAGGTCTGACACACGTAGGGCGCCAGTGGATCAATAGACCGGATGTATGGTACACGGGTCAAAGGTCAAGCGGGAAGGGAGTGGGGTGGAGACGCGCTCATGTATGCGGAAAAGTGAAATTTGAGAACTGCAAAGATGTTACGGACGCAGATGACAATTAGCAATTATCGTTAAGCGCTCGAAACACCGCTGCGGAAACCTATGTAGTGTTAGTACACACAGAGAGGCATGAGTGGCGGTCGTTCAGAAAATGATGGCAAAACACCGAACGTAAATCCGCCAAGAGAGTTGACTGTGATGTCATACAAAGGATCTGCACGTACCCAGATGGTGGACTGTAAGCTAGGGGTGGGAGGGGTGGGGTGGGGAGTTAAATGAAGCTGTGTTGGACATTAAGGCCGTGAGGGGAGAGTGTGCCCAACTGGAAGATGAGACGGTGTTCCAATGTCTTCCGATCCCGTTCGTGGGATGCGCATGATTTGATGGCCGTGACCTGTATGTCGGCTACGCCATGGTGGTCAGGACTGTTGAAATGTATGGATACTGGTTTCTGGGCGCCGCTGGTGATGTCAGAAAGATGTTGTCGAAATCTGTCCCCAAGACGTAATCCTTTCTCACCGACATATCTCATGTCGCAACGTGTGCAGGTAATCGCATAGATGACGTTGCGACTGATGCATGAGAAACCCTCACGGGTGTGGAAGGTCGTCTTAGGGAATGTCAGACTCTGGGTTTGAAGTACGTATGGACAGGTCTTGCAAACCGATCGAAGACACGCTACCGTGCCAGGAAGAGACTGGTGAGGTTGGGGTAGCCTGCTATGGACCAGCACATCTCTG
This sequence comes from Cepaea nemoralis, assembly GCA_014155875.1. Lineage (NCBI taxonomy): Eukaryota > Metazoa > Mollusca > Gastropoda > Stylommatophora > Helicidae > Cepaea > Cepaea nemoralis. The sequence continues at coordinate 328,865 of JACEFZ010010103.1, forward strand.
AGGTTACGATCCCGCTTATATGCCACTAGAGGAGCCTCTGAGAAGACATCACGAGTGGTCGAGTCCGCCCGGAGAATGGATAGATGTTTAAAAAGGATATTCTTGGCAGCAATATTGTGGGGATGATAAGTAAGTGAGAGGACAGGTCTATTGTTTCGTGGTTTCGGCCTGGAGGAGAGAGCCTCAGTGCGACTGATAGATTGGCAGCGGTGAAGAGCTGTAGATAGAACATTCTCAGGATAGCCACGAAGGCGAAAGAAATCAAGCATCTCATGGGCTTTTTGATGGAAGTCGTTGTTATCCTGACAAAGTCGTCGGAGACGTAACAGTTGGGAGAAAGGAATAGAACGTTTGCACGAGGGAGGGTGGGAGGAGGTATAGAGAAGGAATGAGTTCGAGTCAGTTGGTTTATAATAAACCGTCGTGCATAGACCAGCGGAACCTAAAGAGACTGTGAGGTCTAAGAAGTTGACAGCCGACGAAGAAATGGTGGAGGTAAGTTTGATGCTGGGATGGAAATCTGAAAAAAAGGCAATGAAGTTCTGTAGGTCAGGCAAGGGCATGTCCGAGACACCAAAGCAGTCGTCAATGTACCTCCTGTAGAGCTCCGGGAGCCTACCGGTGTACTGACTCCATACCTGGTGCTCCAGATAGCCCATGAAGAGGCAGGCATAACTGGGACCCATCTTAGTACCCATGGCCACACTGCTGATCTGGTCGAAGTAGTCCCCATTGAACTCAAACGAGTTGAGGTTGAGGACTAACTCCGCAAGACGCAGTAATGGTCCAGTGGCTATCGAGGGATTAAGCCTTTTCTCCAAGAAAAATTCTAAGGCTTTAAGGCCGTCAGAGTGAGGAATGGATGTGTAGAGTGAAGTCACATCTAAAGTGAAGATGTGATACTGAGAAGGGTTAGTGAAACTGATGGAATCGAAGATGGAGATAGCGTGGTTGGTGTCTTTGATATACGAAGGGAGGCTGGCAACCAACGGCTGAAACATGCTGTCTAGAAACTCTGAAATCCGTTCTGTAGGGCAAGAGCAGGCCGAGACGATAGGTCTGCCTGGGTTACCTGGTTTGTGTGTCTTAGGCAGCATATTAAAGGCGGGTTTGCCCAAGCAGCTATCGTGGATGATCAACGAGGTGGCGGAGCTGGGTAAAAGACCTTTCTGGATAATGGCGTTAGTCACGCTTTTGACCTGGGTGTTGTTGCTAACTGTCCCATCTTGTATCCTTGGTCTGTAGAAGGTGGCATCACCCAGTTGCTTGTTGCATTCCTGTATATATAAGTCTTTCCTCCAAACCACTAGCGCCCCTCCCTTATCGGCAGGTTTGATAACTATGTCATCACGACGTTTCACAGAGTAAATAACACACATCCTGGAATATATGTTTGGTGGATAAAAGATGCCATCACAGAGTAAATAACACACATCCTGGAATATATGTTTGGTGGATAAAAGATGCCATCACAGAGTAAATAACACACATCCTGGAATATATGTTTGGTGGATAAAAGATGCCATCACAGAGTAAATAACACACATCCTGGAATATATGTTTGGTGGATAAAAGATGCCATCACATAGTAAATAACACACATTCTGGAATATATGTTTGGTGGATAAAAGATGCCATCACAGAGTAAATAACACACATCCTGGAATATATGTTTGGTGGATAAAAGATGCCATCACAGAGTAAATAACACACATCCTGGAATATATGTTTGGTGGATAAAAGATGCCATCACATAGTAAATAACACACATCCTGGAATATATGTTTGGTCGATAAGAGATGCCATCACACAGAAAATAACACACATCCTGGACTATATTTGAGGCGGATAAGAGATGCCATCACAGAGAAAATAACACACATCCTGGAATATATTTGAGGCGGATAATAGATGCCATCACAGAGAAAATAACACACATCCTGGAATATATTTGAGGCGGATAAGAGATGCCATCACAGAAAAAAATAACACACATCCTGGAAAATAGGTTTGGTGGATAAGAGGTGTCATCACAGAAAATAACACATTTCCTGGAAAATATGTGAAGCAGAGATGTGATGTCATTACACATGTGCTGGTAAGAATCCATCACAATACCTTAAAAACAAAATAGAAACAACAGACAGGAGCCAGACATCCATTTAATTAGCCAAATTGTCACATTGTTCTATCGCTTTGTAATGACAAGGACAAGAAACAAGACAGGACCAGACATGTCAGACAGTCCATAGTTTGTGGCAGATACAGAAACAATAAAGGCAATTGTTACCATGTCACAATTGCTTTTATTGTTTCTGTGTGTTCATGAAGACATTTTTCATTATCATCATCATCATCATCATCATCGTCATCATCATCATCATCATCATCATCATCACCATCATCATCACCATCATCATCATAATCAAGTGTCTTAACGACTCGTGTGGTTGATCATGCGTATTCACACATCGCCACCTCCAACAGAGTGTTGAATTTGTCACCTTTCTGTGACATGACACAAGGATGTTCAGAATATCCTGTCGCTGTCTTCCTCTATCTCTCCTTCCAGAAATCTATCCAAGTGCCACATCGTGTTTCAAGTTTTCTGTCTCATAACTTCACCAACAAATGTCGACTGCCTCTGTTTTATGTTTGTGATAAGTTCTGGTTGTGTCATAGCCTCTTTATAATGTGTGGATGATTACGTTTGGCTGTGCAAGGAGTTTTCATCATAGATCTGTAAAAGCACATCTGTCAGGTGTAGATTGTTCATGTTTTCATCATTCTTCTGTACAAGCAAATCTCTGAGGCGTCGATATATATTTGTGCTGGCTTACTAACTGTCCAAGACTGGAGTCATATGTTGAAACTAATTCTATATAATTTGCACGAATCTTGTTTCTGACCTCCAAAGACAAAGGTTTATTAGATGAGACATTCTTCACATCATAAAATGCCGATTGTGTTTGTTCTTTATTGTTGTGATTTATCATGAACTTGATGTTTTCTATATGACTAGATGTTTAAATGACTACACCTGTCCCGAAATACCATTCACTGTAACTTTACACGTGGCCGTCATGCATTTCGTCGATACTACCATTGCTTCTGTCGTAATTATATTTTTCTGGTCCCCAACATGGCGGAAAGGCAGTGAAACGGTTAAGGCTTCTGGGTGTTTATGCTCATGGCCACCGTTTGCATTCGCATTTTCCTCATGTTGGACTGGTTGTTTACGGTTCCGTCGCCCTGTGAGCTGTGAGTTTTATGTGAAATGCTTTTAAATCTGCCCGATGTTGTGGAGCGTGATCTGTATGTTCAGAGCAATGGCGGATGGCTATGTCCCAGAATTGACCGATTTGTGTGCCTTATGCAGAAATGTGTGGCGGCTGGTCTTCTGGAGGACTGCCGCTTCTTTTGACGATGAACCGTGCGTTCGTGGAGGACTGTTGTTTTGGCATTCTGGAGACGGCATTATGTACAGTGAAATGGTTTTTACATCTATCCGAGGTGTTGTGGTGTGATCTGCATGCTCAAAATGGCGTAGCTGGCTAGATAACATCGAGAAACGGAACAATATCTACAAACGCCTGCATGTATGGCGGCGGGTTTGTCGCAGAAACGACCAGTTTTCCTGCCTTGTGTAGAAATGTGTGGCTGCTGATTTTGCTAGTGACTGTCGTTTCCATCGATGATGAACTGTGTTTAGGAGAAGGATTTTTGTGTTGGTTACTGGCGACGGTAATATGTATAGTGAAATGTTTCTTTACATCTTTCGAGGTTGTTTTATTGCGTGATCTACATTTCGGAGAACAAATTGCGTGGCTGGCTAGAAAACATCTAGAAACGGAACAACAATATCTAGAAACATCGAGACTTTGTAAGGAAAATCTGGTTTGGGAAAGTGACTGCCAATTCCATCAAGGATGAACTGTACTGTTCGTAGAGAATATTTGTGGTGACATTCTAGCGGTGGCATTTTGCACAGTGTGCCTGAACGGGCCGTTGTTTGTCGAGACTCCTGTCTTGTCGACTTTTCACATTCGGGCAGTGGGGAATATTTTATGTGATATTCACTGACACGAGAACTGAGCATAATGAGGGCGACCCTTGCTGTGAGGTTGGAACCGCGACTAATGACTACTGACTAGTAGTATTGTTCAAGCTTAGACCCACGTGTTCACTTCCTAGATCCTCTGTATCTATCACTTCCTGGCCTTTTCTCAACAGCGTAACGTCAGCTATTTATATCATAGATACCAACCGCCATCCCTGCCAGATGTTCTGTGCATCTCATGATGATCTCACTGTATCATGTCAATATTCCAGGGATAGTACACATCCTTGTCTGGCAGAACAATAAGTAAAGTTACAGGAAGACAGATAAGATAAACACAGAGATAATACACATCTTTGTCTGGCAGAACAATCAATAATGTCGCGGGAAGACAAATAAGAGAAACAGACGATATCTGAAATCAAAGATAGGAAAGTTATTACAGGAGGACAATACAATGATAAACTTATCTGATGGAGAAAGAGCAGAACTAACAGGAGAAAGCCACTTAGCGGGACCACCGATATCATGTGTCAGCATTCTAAGTCCATCCCGGGCGCGGGGAATGATTTTAATAGCAGACACCTAAATTTAAATATAGGGTAAAATCTCAATTTTAAGAGAATTGAATTGTACTTTCCCACACATGAAAGCTGTTGTAAGTACCACGGACATTTTCGTCTGACACCAGTGACCTTAGACAGTGTCAATGTGGTTAAAGGGCCGAAACATTCGGTGAAGTTGCACCATTTCTGGTCACCAGTTTTTTTTTTATTTCAAAAAGCAATACACGTTGACGAAGTATGTCAACAGAAATATTCTGCGACTGGCAGGAACTGGAGGAGCGGCAGGCCTGTCCGTGTTGTGATTCTTCAGTTTCAGTTAGAGTGTTGATGTGTGTGGTGTTTGCTCTAGCTTCAAGTGTGGTTACGCCCTACACCTCTATGCTGCTTGCATTTCCCCGCAATAGACAGACTTTATGTTAGTGTTACACCTCTCTAGCATTCCTGTTAGACTCAGATACATCTGTGATTTGTTTATAAATTACCTAGAGACATCACAGATACACGGAGCTTTAATAGAGACATTACATAATCACAGAGCTGTCTTAGAGACATCACAGATACACACAGTTATACTAGAGACATGACAGACACGAATAGCTTTACTACAGATATCAAAGATACACAGAATTGTACTAAAGACATCACAGATACACGGAGCTGTACTAGAGACATCACAGATACAATGAGCTGTATTAAAGACATCAAAGATACACCGAACATACACCGCAGTAGATCCCTGTCAATAAAAGTAAAGAGCTTAGAAATAAAACAAAGCAGCTAATTGAAATACCTAGGGGCACATCGCATATTTAGGCGACATTATGCTACCAGTGTCAAACATGGATGCCTACAGCAACTAATGATCGAAAACAACCCACAAGCGATGCCTTTTAAAAGCTGCGGAGGTAACCGAAAGCGATAGAATTAGCAATGAACAAATTGGAAGATGACTAATTCCGAAACCAATCATGCAGTTTATTAAAGAACAACATATTCAATGGTTTGACCACCTCACAAGAATGCCCTGGTACCATATTTAAGAAGTATAATGGATACAGAGAAAGAGGAACACTCCGTAAAAGTTGGAGTGATGGTATCAAGAGCAGCCTTAGAGAAATAAATAGCACTTACAAAGAGTTGGAAAGCGTGCATAAACGATCATTAGATCTCAACCCAACAGTTCACTGAGGTAAACAGAGGAAGCAAGGATGGAGCGGAAAATGAAAAAGTAGAAGAAGAACAACAACAAAAACAAGAAGAAGACAAAGAAGAATGACCCAACACGGAGTAGTGAGCAACTGAGTGGACGAAGACTACAAGACAAAACACAAAAGATATCGGAGTACAGATAACAAGAACAGTCCAAAGTAACATCCGACAAGATCAACAGGCGGACTATTTCAGATCCACGATGATGAACTTTACTTACAGAAGGATCCGAGTAGAGTGTCCAACATACGAAGTGAGCCTGGGGACTTATATGGAAGGTACCACCAGCAGACAAGTTTGATGCGCACATTGAAGCAATAAAACTGATGAGGCGGACACATGGCGGCGCATAGGTAGTACGGTGGACGGAAAAAGTGTGATAGTAAAATATGGTTGGCACGTCAGTCGCCGGGTAATTAATGTATGCAACTGCGTGTACGTGTCACAGGAGCGAGCATGGTGTGTCGAACATACAGCTGTTTCCGTAGAGAAGTAAACAAATAAATTAACGCAGACATTTGGATCTTACATGTCCCTTATAGAACATAGAGTTGCTTCCGTAGAGAAGTGAACAAATAAATTACCGCAGATATTTAGAGGTCACATGTCCCTTACAGGACGTGGTACTCACACCCAGCATGTGTTGGTTGTTTGTGATTCACAAGGCAAGTCTACTATCAGCAGTTTGCCGTTGTTTACGGAACGATCAACGCTCATATCATTATTAACAAAACGACACAACGCGCTCTAGTTCCACATACCGTCAGCTGATTACGAACGCGGTAGGCAGGATTGCGAATCGCGCACAGACAACGGCAGATTGAGTTAATGTTGGGAATTATAAAATAGAGACAGTACAGACTTATCTGTGAGCATTGTGTTGGGGAAGGGAAATTAGTCGACAATAACTTATGTACATGTATTGTCCAGTGTTGAGGGAGGGAAGTTAGTCATCAATAACTTGTGTACATGTATTGTCCAGTGTTGGGGGAGAGAAGTTAGTCAACAATAACTTGTGTACATGTATTGTCCAGTGTTGGGGGAGGGAAGTTAGTCAACAATAACTTGTGTACATGTATTACCTAGTGTTGGGGTAGGGAAGTTAATCAACAATAACTTGTGTACCAGTACTGTTCAATGTTGGACATATGGTGGTAACACCATGATAGAATTATCGGGGCTTGATGATGGAAGTGGACAGTACCACGCCGGTCGTCTTCATTTCCCATTGCAAGTTCTGGTACAAATTGTGTAGAGGGGCACCAGGGACACAGTTCTACGTAGCCTTTGTATAGAGGGTCATCACGGACATAGGTCTATGTAGACATTGTATAGAGGGGCAAAAGGAGTAACAGGTCTATGTAGACATTGTATAGAGGGGCAAAAGGAGTAACAGGTCTATGTAGACATTGTATAGAGGGGCAAAAGGAGTAACAGGTCTATGTAGACATTGTATAGAGGGGCAAAAGGAGTAACAGGTCTATGTAGACATTGTATAGAGGGGCAAAAGGAGTAACAGGTCTATGTAGACATTGTATAGAGGGGCAAAAGGAGTAACAGGTCTATGTAGACATTGTGTAGAAGGTCATCAAGGACACTGGTATTTGAAATCTTTGTATAGAGTGACATGGAGATTAGTAACCGTATTTCTCATTCGTCGATGGGAGAGGGATTTTAATTGTGACATTATGTCATAGACTACATAACCCATTAGCTACTCGAGCTTGGAAATAGTAATACTTGTCACGTTCTCTGAGATTGGTTTAATGTTGGAGACTGACTATATTATCTTTACATTTCGCTTCAATTGTCACGCAGTTTTTCTTGTATGGCTTATTGAATGTTAATCTTTGTACACACATTTGACATATGTGACGTTTGACACAACTTCACAATGAACTATTATAAAATAACATCGATGGAGTTTTGATACATTATATTGTCATCTCTTCACAACACGCTAAACACTTCACGATCATCTTAAACCAATGTCAATATAAGATACTCGCAAACGACATCTGAGTGTAAACCAAGTGGACGTAACATGCGGAAGGTGAAATTCTGACATAGACATTATTCGGCTTCACCTGGTCCGACCCTGAACTCGTTTTAAACTTGAATGACGCTTTGGGGGAGATTCTTTCCCCTGCTGTGCGACTCCCTTGCTGTCTTAATGCAAAGCGTGATTCTATGAACTGGGTTGATCTTCACGCTAAAGTGAGTGAAGCTCTGTACTCTAAACTCTTAGAACTCCATGCCCCCCTTCCCTTATTGCGTTACGATGTAATGAACAATGTCTGCGTGAGTAGCTGTTCTGTCTGAACATGTGTGCAGTGTGGTGACATGAACAATGTCTGTGTAAGTGTCTGTTCTGTCTGAACACACTGCACACATGTTCATGTTGAAGTACCGGCAGACAGGACAGACTGGCACAATGTAATAGTAACACTGGGTCGTGAGTGCAGAGATAGGGCAGCTGGCCGCACAGAGTTGGAGGTGCAACAACTGATCCAGAGTAACACACATCAAGGTGACATAGTCATCTACACCGATGGGTCAGTGGTGAGAAACAAACGGAGTGGCTGGGGTTTCATTGCGAAGGCTAATGGACTATTCTTGAAAGAGGAGAGTATGGCATATGAGGCTATGACCTCCAGCATGAGAATGGAGGTGGAAGCAGTCACAACAGCATTCTGTTGGTAAGAGGAGACCTCTGTAACACACATTGTCTTCATCACGGACACAAGGAGTTTGCTTAGTGAGGTGTATAAAGGAATGGTTTACGTGGAATGGCTCACCTCGCTTCACAGGTCACAGATTGTGAGAATTGTATGGATATCTTGCCTTAGCCATGCGGGCGTCCGGGGGAATGAACAGGCTGATAGACGGGTAGTGAATGCACCTCTTGGTGGTAGATTGCCTATGGAAAATGGGGAGGTGGTCGTTCGCCTGTGGGACAAGGTGGAGAAGGTGGGGAACAGATTGATAACCCGTATGTGGAAAGGATGAGATTGCCAGGTATTTGCAGGGGTTCTGATAGAATCTCAAAACTGAGAGGGAAGACCAGAAGAATTTTAATTCCGATAGCGGTGGGAACGATTAGTATTGTGACTCTTCGCTGGCCGTTGAGCGACAGGAAGGAGCGAATATGAGAATGTTCTGAGTGCAATGATGTCGGTTCTTAGCTCAACTCAACTCAACTTATCATACCACATCACCATTCACTGGCACCGAAAACCGTCTATAAACATAAATCTTTGTAGAACAAATACCAAACTTACGGTACAGGCCAGGTACAAGGGAAGGAGGGGTGTAATATTGTAACAAAACTGAATAACTATCCCACATAGGGAATGGCAGCTTAATGAGGCGTGATTTGTTGCTTGCCGTTCGCTGGGACGTCATTTTATTGTATGACTGTTTATTATGCAGTAATGACTTTCTGCGTGCTCGGTATAGGTGGTGTGATGATAACACAATTAAATCACACTGGTGAACATCCACCTGGCCCAAGATGTACTCACCTGTGGCTGTCATAATGGTCTGACGTAAGAGCAAAGGCACTTGGCCATAAACATGCAGGCACGGCGAGGTCAATCAATCAGTCATTCATCCAGTGAGTTAGTGGGGCAGATAAGTCAGTCACTAAATTAGTCATTCATTGTCAGCGACTCATTTGCGACAGGCATACAAGGATTCCCTTATTTTGCACTACACGAAAGTGACAACTCGTATTGTTTGCAAAAGGATACATTTTTATTCGGAGCAGATCATACAATAGCTCCACGAGCGGAATACCACAACGGTATTAAACATCTTAGCATGTGATGACGATAAGATGGAATGAGGAGACGATATAAATATTATAACTATTGAAGCTAAGCTAGTCTATTATAACTATTATACTGTCCTTCACAACTACAAAGTATCCCTAGAGGATACACGTCTGATTCCTACGCCGTCCCGGTCTCTGTCTGAGCCCGCGGAGCGTGGCGTGTTCAGCCACGAGCAATTTAGCTCAGCGTGCGTTTGTTGGTTTACGTGCTGGGCACTGGGCTGTGTTGACCAGAGTTACTTGGTCCTTACCTCGTGAACTGGGTTTCCCAGTCTCTTGGGTAACACCAGCTCATCTGCACTGGTTGCCCTCCTTGTTGACACAAGTGTGTCCCGTTATAGCTATTTATAGCGTTTGTGTCTCTTCTGTCTGGTCCCCTGTCCTATTACGTCACTTGCCCTCTCACTAAGCTCTAATTTAGCTCAGCGTGCGTTTGTTGGTTTACGTGCTGGGCACTGGGCTGTGTTGACCAGAGTTACTTGGTCTTTACCTCGTGAACTGGGTTTCCCAGTCTCTTGGGTAACACCAGCTCATCTGCACTGGTTGCCCTCCTTGTTGACACAAGTGTGTCCCGTTATAGCTATTTATAGCGTTTGTGTCTCTTCTGTCTGGTCTCCTGCCCTATTACGTCACTTGCCCTCTCACTAAGCTCTATTTTAGCTCTCCTTAGCTCAGAGCTTCCTCCTAAGTTTTTGACAGGCTCTCCTTCCTCCCCTGTTGTGTTACAAACTTTTAAGTTGTGGGGGTAACACAAGTAATCTTACAAAAATTGGCTGTCTAATTTTGTCAAAGACTTCGTGAGTTCTCTACTTCTCTTATGGGGATAGGACAAGATCTCTCCTTTCCTTCGTCACACTGTTGTATCACTTCACTTGGCTAATTAAGTAGCTCATCACACTAGTACAGTTGGCTATAAACTGTCATTATATTTATGAGAATTGTGAGGTCCGGATCCTATGCCATAAGGCCTGTCCTCAGATTGTCCAAAATTAACAATCCCAAACAACTTGCCTCTATTATGAGTGCAAAACATGGACAATAAAATGTTCATGCTCTCATATAATAATTGCCCCAACTCGTATACATGTTATATTTGCAACTCTTCACCTTTTAGCTTCCGCTTGTGAAGGAATATTTGAGTGTTACATTAAGTTTTTTTTTAGAGATATTATTGTGTCCCCTGTTGGAATATGTATGGTTCTTTGAAAGTAATGGTGTATGCAAGTTTATATGTTTGTTTTTCTGGTTGGTTGTGTGTTTTGTAATAAAGTACAGTGTATTTAACTTACTAACATGTGTATGGGTTTTAATTTACGTGTATGTATCCTTTCGAGCGCCGTAAAGCGTTTTTTTGTAGCCACAAATGAGTGTGTTTATCTAATTTATGTCTACAGTGCCGTTTTAAGATGCTCAAAATATTTTCCCTATGTTTCTCACTAAAGTATGGCAACTACACACTTATAAAAGTTGACAACACATTGGTTGCACAGATTGACACAGACAAGTCAAAACAAGTCGTTTTGTGCGGTGGAAAAAAAACTGCAATATCTCTCTCTCTCCTAATTTAATCCATTCTCTCTATATCTGTCACGCATCTTTCGTTCTTCTCTCTCTATTATTCACACATTTCTCATTCACCTTTCATTCAAAAGTGGTTTTAAAATATTGGGTCGTCATTAGAATATGGTTAAAAAAAATCAATAATGGATGAACCAAAATTATGTACATTAAATGGTTGGCTGAATTTACATGGGTATTCAAGCCACATGACCATGCTGTCTTTATGCACTTGTCAATTATATACAAAAATATACATGATTGAAAAGGATTGTTCGCTACCAATCCTATGGTAAAGACTGATCTAACTAATCTATTATGAGTTCTTGCACTGTTCTAAATTTATCTAAGGGAAATAATCTAACTAATTAATTTGATTTAAGAAAAATGGGTTATTTACCTTAAAGTGTTTAATGCCTACAATGATATAAATTATTAATTGATGGTGTTAATTTGTAAGTGATGTTTTAATTAACTTATCTAACTAGCTAAGTTTAAAAGGTGATAAATTAAAGTAATATGATGTAGATGTTAACTTAAATAAGTTCTTAAGTAACTATAGGTAAATTATAACTTTGAAATGTCCTAAATAAAGTTATATGGTAAATCTACATAAATAATTCTAATATTTCCACAACATATGAAGTTATGCTCGACTGTTTATAAAAACATGTTATATACATATCACATATCAATTTTAACTGACTACACTAACTAATTACATCCAGGTGTGATGTTCGAGCCGTGTCCTCTGTAGAAAGTCCTCGAAACCAACGTTCAGGTAGACAAAGTCTGATTTACGCTCGCGTCCTGGGTAATGTTCATCCTAATGGTATGCTACTGGTTGGTGTAGGTTCAAGTCTCAAATTTCGATCCACTCAAGGGTTATATAAGTGGTATTGGTGTAGACAATTCACAAATGCGTCTGTTCATTCCACTAATGCTGACACAGTTTATATTACTTAAATGAAATCGACTGGCGATGGTAACGCACTTTAGTGTTCACAATCACAACATAGGACACTAAGTAATTACAGTGTCAATGTATTTGGTGATGTATGGTCGCTCTCTTCTCCTATTTCAGGTATTTCAATGTGAGAAGGTCTACTCAATGTGTCAGCTAGAGATTTCAAACTTCCCTTCAAATGTTTAATAGTGAAGGCATAATTCTGCAAAATCAAGGACCATCTGTAAATCCTATTGTTGCGATGCACCCCTGTTTGCATGACCGTAAGAGGCGAATTATCGGTTTCGATAACAAACTCTGTACCTGCCAGGAATCGATGAAGTTTCCTGACACAATAGATCACGCTTAAAGCTTCAAATTCAGAGGCTGAGTATCTTCCTTCAGCCGGGCTGATCTTACGACTCACGTACATTATTGGGAGAAACTTGCCTTCATAAAATTGGCCAAGGACCCCATAAATGGAAATGGAACTTGCGTCTGTACGGAGGAAATACGTAAGATTGACATTAGGCAAACGCAAGATAGGTGGAACGCTAAATAAATATTTAAATTTTGATAACACACCGATTAACTTTGCATCCTGAACATCAAGTTTTACAGATGCTTTTAACACATTAGAAAAAACGTTGGTGATTTCAGCCAAATTGGGTATAAATTTGCTGTAATAATTGACCAGACCAAGCAAGCTACGGACCTGTTTCTTGGTCGTAGGCATAGTTAGATTGAGGATCTTGGTCACTATTTTCTCATTAGTTCTTAGTTGGCTCTGGTGATTGTATGGCCTAAGAAATCAATTTCTTCCATTCCCAACTCCACTTTGGTGGGTTTCACTGTAAGACCAAATAATCGCAATCTATCGAAGACATTTCGCAGTTTCAGTAGGTGTGTTGTCCAGTCTGCTGTATGGATGCAAATGTCATCAATATAAGTAGATGTATTGGTCACTCCGTGCATAAGATCCCAAGTGAGTCGGACAAAAGTGGCTGGTGCATTATGAAGACCGAAAGGAAGAAAGCGCCACTCATACAGGCCTAAAGGTGTAGAGAATGCTTTTAAAGGAATAGAGGATGATTCCATCGGGACCTGCCAATATCCTTTCGTGAGATCTAGTTTCGAAAAGATACGTGATGTTGACATGTCAAGGATTAGGTCGCCACAAGATGGGATAGGCTCTGCATCGACCTTGGTCACGTTGTTTAAGCGACGATAATCGACGCAGATGCGAATAGTCGAGACCTTTTTTCTGACTAGAACTATAGGAAAATAATATTCAGACTGAGATTTCTGAATTATTCCACTCGACTCAAGATTTAACAATTCCTTGTCGAGATTTTCCCTATAACTCAATGGGATGGAATAAGGTCGACATTTGATGGGTGTGCTATCAGTCAGAATTATAGAGTGTTCTATTCTGTCTGTCTTACCTGGGATGTCAGAGAAAATGTCCTTGTACTCAGTTACTAATTCTATCATTTGTTGTCGTTGCTCGTCTGTCAGTTTGGGTTCTATACGTATGCTATCGATTGTCCCTGTTGTGTCGACTGTCGGGACTGGTAGTTCTATTCCGTCGTCATCCGTCTGATTAAGTACTGTTGTTGTACTAGCTGTGTGTACTGTTTCCTGGCTAGGTGTGTTTGCGATGTCGTCATGATCTGTCGCCCTACCTAGTGTAGTTGTTTTATGTACGTCTGTCGTCCGGTTAATTGGTGTTGGTGCACTCTGTTCGTCTGTCGTCAGTCCTTGTCGTGAGAAATAGAGCTTCAGCATGTTTATATGAAATATCTTTAATTTTCCCTTTATCGATATATCATAGTCGACATCTGATATCTTTTGTTCCACTTTGAATGGCCCTTGCCATGATGTTAGTAACAAATTACGTTTATCTGGTAGTAAAAAGTAGCACCTTTTGATTGGGTTCAAGGTGTAGGGTTTTGGCACCCTTGTTTGCATATTCGCGGTACATCTGGCCTTTTCTCTCAAAAGATGTTTTGGTTAATAGACACGCCTTCATAATTTTAGCGCGTGTCTCTGTTACCATCTCATACGGTGTTACTGTTGTTGGATTCTCTACTGAGCTAGTGATTAGCTGATGGTAGATTGTTAGGGGTCCACGAGGGTTCGCCCCATAAACTAATTCGAAAGGTGAGAAACCCGTACTTGAGTGCGGAATTTCTCGATGGGCAAATAGCACTGCTGGTAGTAGAGTGTCCCAATCAGATGGGTTCTCTGCTTTTACTTTAGCCAGCATGTGTTTTAGATCCCCGTTAATCTTTTCTATAATCCCATTACTGGCAGGGTGATACGGTGTACAGAAATGTTGTTCTATTCCTAGCAATTTTGTTAGGGCTTGCATAGCAGCCGAAATAAATTGGGTTCCTCGGTCGCTCAAAATAGTTCGAGGAAAACCAAATCGACAAAATAAATGTAAAAACACATTTGCCACATCTTTGGAGGTAATGTATTTTAGTGGTACCGCTTCGATCCACCTTGTACAGAGATCCACGTGGGTTAGTATAAAACGGTTTCGTTTATTCGACACCTGATTCAGGGGTCCAACAATATCTACCGCTACACTTTCGAATGGTCTAGAAGCCAAAATGGAACGCTGGACCACGGCTGTTACTTGCTTTCCCTTTCTCACTACATGTTGACAAATAGTACATGATCGACAGAACATTTTGATGTCGTTACAAAATTTAGGCCAGTAGAAGTGTGCCAAAATTCTGGCTCTCGTTTTGTCATAGGCTAAATGTCCAGCAAACGGTGACTCATGTGCAATGTTTAGCACATTTTGTCGGTGTTTTACAGGTAACACCGTTTGCTGAATTTCATGGTTATTTGTTGTATAATAACGCATGAGAATTCCGTTATGTACTTTAAAATACCAAGATGCATTCTTAGTAACTTTCGCTCGCTCACCTAACAATTTAAAATAAGGTGCGATAGATTGATCGTTGCGTTGTGCCTCGATAAATTCTTGTCGAGTAGCACTGTTAGTAGCACTGGTGGGTGTTAACAACTGTAACATTTCGTTTTGTAGGTCAGTGTAATGTGTTTGAGTATCTGACCTCGTTACAGCATTAGCCGTGTTTGTTTGTTTCCAGTCTAATATTTCTTCATCAGTACACTGTTTTAATGATGGCAAGCAACCCACAATCAAATCAGTGCAGGGATTTTGCAGGATCGCGCATGTAAATGTGCCTGACAGGAACGGGGTGTTTATGCGTACTTTTGTCAGCGGGTATTTCTCTATGTTTCCAGAGAAAGTGCGGCATTTGACAAACTCACCCGTATAATCTTCTGGCGTAACTAGGTCTCTTTTGACCCCAAGTAGAGTGCTTCCGCTATCAAGTACACATTGGCATGGTTGTTCGTTGACCAGTGCATCGTAGAACTTTAAGTTGCCTCTGGAGGCTAAAGCTGCATTGGCATCTTCGTTGGAACATGGTACAAAGTGCCCACATTTCAGTTTGCCGTCCGTATGAAACTGGTGACACGTGTCACACTTATTAAAGTCTAATATATCAGTAGCTGCACTCACATTATCACACTCACTAGTTGGTAATACATTTACAAGTTCAGAATCAACCACACTTTCATCGTCAGATGACGTATCGAGGAGCAAAGCATTGTTTGCCTTCATTCTTTGCCTGCCCAAACACGTAGAACTATAATGGCCATAACTTGAACAAAAGAAGCATTTAACAGCACGTTTATAAGAGTTTCGTTTGTCTTTCTGCTTCCTCATCATCATTTCTAGATGAGCAGGATAAGAGGGACTCTTATCACACATGGAGTACTGCGGGTGGAACAATTTGCAGTGTCCACACTGTGGTGGCTTCTGATATGGTTTATTTTATTTTGATACTCTTTTTGCTTGTAAGACCTGCTTGGTATGTTTTTGACAAAAGCAGTAATCTCAGTATCATGTATCGATGTTTTAAATATGTCCCTGTTGGAGGAAAAGTAAGCAGAACCTCGTTTTTCGAGTTGTTCAATAGATTCAATGTCTGCTTGTTGAAGGAACTTACCAAAGGGAGTAGGGACGGTGGACATAACTTTATCCATCACCATTAAGTCCTGTAATTTATCAAAATGCTTCCCTACTTTTGCCGCCTTAAGCCATTTATTGAATATACTCTGAACGTTTGAAACGTAATCTAAGAACGTTTCTATTGGCTTTGGCTTTATCTGTGAGTACTGGATCTGATATCCAGGAGCATCGAGTAGAAAATGCTGCATAATCCTATCATGGATGTACTGATAGTTACTTCTTAGTTGTGATGGTATTGATTCCATGACCTTTAATGGCTCCCCACTGAGGTTTCTCATGTAGATCATTGCCCAATCATTTAATGGTATTTTCTGAGTTCTAAGTTGAAATTATACATTCTCCGTCCAAGCTGATATTGAATCGCCTTGACTGAAGGGCTTGATCAACCCTTTATATTTGGAGAATTTATTTTGTTCTTCCTGACTTTTCAATTTAGTAGGGGCTATCTGGGTGTTAGAGTCAATCTTCATTTCTTTCATCTTTAACTTCGTTTGTGGCTCTACCTCTATCTGTTTCTGCTTGGTGGCATCGTCCATTTCTATCTGCTTCTGTTTTGTTTCCAATTCTTTCTGTTTAGTGGTTTCCTCTAACTCCTTCATCTCCTTCTGATGTTGCCTTTCCATTGCTCTCTTATTTCTCAATTTGTCTGTTTCTTCTTTGTATTTTTCATTTGCCCATTTCTCTAGTTTTTCTCCAGTATACTCTAGTTCTTTGCCAGCCTGGATGAAGTCATTTAATGATGCCATTTTAAGGCTTTATGTTATCTGACAAATGATAGTAATATATTTTCCAAATACAATTTCACAGTTGTTATGTGTTAACTATTTACAACACTTGCTGAAAAAGAGGATGCGTCGTTATGGGTGCATATCAAAATTAGAGAAAAATATACTCATCTAATCTTGCAGCAAAATATGGCCCTCGGGATGTTCAGCCGCTGTCTTTCGTACAAACGCCTGATCGCCTTGCTTTTATATCTGATGTTTCTGTTTATTAGAACATCAAAATTTTAGCCACATGCATGTAATGTGCAATACACGGTTGTTAATTGACATATTATAGTTTCAACGAATGGTGAACTTTAAATGTGGTATAAATGATAATGATTAATGTAGATGATATGAACGTATGATAGTCTAAATGAACGTCAATGAATGTCAATGTCGTCTTGTCTTCACTTTCTATCGTCTCTGACTGGGCTGCGCTGTATGACTTTAGCTTAACGTCTAATCTCCTATCCCCCATCAGATCACCAAGATGTGTGCACAGTAGTGATGGCGTTCATATCTCCCATCATATCACCAAGATCATTGCACAGTTGTGCAGGTGTTCCTATCCCCCATCAGATCACCAAGATCTGTGCACAAAAACTAACGTGATTGTGATAGATGTTGACATTCTGAAAGTATCGAACAAATGATGGTTAACTTTACAATTCGTACACAATCAGTTTATGTTTATACATTTTCATTCGAATAATTTACATAGATAATATAACAATAATATTCTGTAGGATCTTCGAAAATATTAAATTATATGGTACTTTTCACAATAGTATGCTAATGATACTTGCAATCAAATAGTACATTGCTACGTTTTATTAACTGTTAAATTCAATTAAATGGCACACTTTAGCGGTGGTTCAAGCCCCATGAGAAATGATAACGTGGTATCTTGGCTAATGGTAATGAGTGGTAGTTCAAAAACAACAATGGTATCCTAGCAAATGGTGTCCTATTGCTAAATGGTAGTGAGCGGTAGTTCAAGAAACTTCTGACACCAAATGGTATCCTGCCTGTCAGCGACTCATTTGCGACAGGCATACAAGGATTCCCTTCTTTTGCACTACACGAAAGTGACAACTCGTATTGTTTGCAAAAGGATACATTTTTTATTCGGAGCAGATCATACAATAGCTCCACGAGCGGAATACCACAACGGTATTAAACATCTTAGCATGAGATGACGATAAGATGGAATGAGGAGATGATATAAATATTATAACTATTGAAGCTAAGCTAGACTATTATAACTATTATACTGTCCTTCACAACTACAAAGTATCCCTAGCGGATACACGTCTGATTCCTACGCCGTCCCGGTCTCTGTCTGAGCCCGCTGAGCGTGGCGTGTTCAGCCACGAGCAATTTAGCTCAGCGTGCGTTTGTTGGTTTACGTGCTGGGCACTGGGCTGTGTTGACCAGAGTTACTTGGTCCTTACCTCGTGAACTGGGTTTCCCAGTCTCTTGGGTAACACCAGCTCATCTGCACTGGTTGCCCTCCTTGTTGACACAAGTGTGTCCCGTTATAGCTATTTATAGCGTTTGTGTCTCTTCTGTCTGGTCCCCTGTCCTATTACGTCACTTGCCCTCTCACTAAGCTCTATTTTAGCTCTCCTTAGCTCAGAGCTTCCTCCTAAGTCTTTGACATTCATTCAGCCAATCAATCCGTCAGTTGGTAAATAAGCCAGTCAATCAATAAATGAGCGAGACAGTCAATCATTGAGTAAGCCAATAAACAGTAAATAATCATTCAGTAAGTATGTGTGTGAATAAGTCAGAAAGGTAATCAGTCAGTCAGACAGTTATTCTGTAAGTATGTACATATAAATCAGTATGCCAGACTTTCAGTAAGTAATTAAATAAGTAAGCACGCAAATAAGCGGGTAAGACATTCATTCATTCACTCAGTAAGTAAGCAAATAAGTTATTGAGCCAGTCAGACATTCATTCATTAACTCAGTAAGTAAGCAAATAAGTTATTGAGCCAGTCAGACATTCATTCATTCACTCAGTAAGTAAGCAAATAAGTTATTGAGCCAGTCAGACATTCATTCATTCACTCAGTAAGTAAGCAAATAAGTTATTGAGCCAGTCAGAGAGACAGTAAGTAACTAATTAAATATGTCACTAAGCCAGTCACTCAACCATTCAGTAATTAAGTAAGTAATGCAGTAAGACAGACGGTAAGCCATCAAGTATATAAGCCTGTAAGCCAGTCAATCGGTAAGTAAGTAAGTAAATAAATCAGTAAGCCAGCCAATCCTTCAGACATTAATGCAGTAAGTAAGTCAATATGTAAGTGCATAATTAAGTAAGTAAGTAAGCATGCAAGCCAGTCAGTCAGTCAGTACATAAGTTAGTATGACAATCAGTCAGTTAATAATGCATTCAGTAAATCAGTAGATGAGACAACAAGTCAGTCAGCCAGTCAAAAAGTCATTCAGTAAGTAAGAAAATACATAAGTCAGACAATCAGTAAGGAAATAAGTCCATAAGTCAGTCAGTCAGTAAGACAGTTAGTAAGCAAGTACTTTGAAGTAGTCATTAAGCCATTCGGTCAAACAGACAGTCATTCAATAAATTAGTAAGTAAATAAATCAGCAGGTCAGTCACTCAGACAGTCACTCACTAAGTAAGTAAAAAAGTCACTAGTTAGATACGTATGTCAGTCAAACTATCATGCAGAAGTTAGTAAGTAAATAAGTCGGTAATATTGTCAGCATATACAACTGTAGAACAGACACAAAAACAACATTATATACAGCTATAAGACAGATACAAAACTAACATAATGTACACCCATAAGAAAGAGACAAAAAGATAATGATATACAGCTATAAGAAAGGTACAAATTTAGTATAATATACAACCATAAGGGGTAGCGGGGTAGGGGTATACCCTATCAAAGGAGAAGTAAGGTGCCTCCTTCCCTCCGCTAGCCTACGGGACACCCTTGGGCAAGGTGGAGTACCCGTTTAGCCCCCCCAACAGGGTAACGTGAAGCCATGGGAGCAGGTGGTGGATTGGACTTGGGAGCAGCCGACAGATAGTTGTTGGTTATGGTTTCAAGTCAGTGACGGTGGGCAGAGGATCTCTCAGTAGAGACAATGGCTACGGTCATCCGATCAGTATGGTCACTGCCAGGAAGGAAGAATGGTAGACTTCCCTCCTTATTGATTCCCGGGCAGAGGAGGCTCGTCAGCCTTGGTTGGTATCTCTTCTAAGAGAGGGAACTCTAAATCTCAAACCTCCGCTGCCTTGCGGGTATACCCATATGGGAAAGGCTTCGGGAGTAAACCCTGAGGACAAATCCGGAGATGGAGTCCCTAAGGCAGTTCCATGTTGTAAACAACATAGTTCTGGCAACTCCTGCGACGGCACCGATGCCAAGTTGCATTGGCTACTGCCTTTCCCTTGGTCAACATCGACGACGTGGAGAGGGGGAACCTGCTACTGGGCAACAGCTGGTTCTCCGATTTCCATTGCCCAGGCTTGTGCCCTGAAGAGGTCACTTCAGCACCGCGTAAAGCGGTGACACAACACGGGAAGTAGCATTTGCCGGTTATAAGTCTTAATGCTCGATTGGCGTAGAGCAAGGCGCCAGGGGCTACTTCCGACGGTGGGAGAGATCATCGTATCTCACTAGACAGCTACCGCCCACCTAAGCTGGGCAGCCCCCAGTCAATAAGGTGTTGTCTCGCCACGGTTCATCTGCTCCTGAGGGTGTGTGGAGCTTAGGGGGAAATCCTGACACATGGACCGCAATCTATACACCTAACAGTAAGAAAAAAACAAAACAACCGGCCCTAAGGCTGGGAACATGGAACGTAAGAACCATGACCCCTGGCATCTCAGACGATCTAAATGAGATTGTGGATGCCCGCAAAACTGCAGTGATAAACAACGAACTGCTAAGACTGGGGATAGACATTGTCGCCCTGCAAGAGACCAGACTCCAAGAATCTGGAAGCATCAAGGAGAGGGACTTCACTTTCTACTGGCATGGCAAGCCGTGCTGAGAGACCAGGGAGCATGGAGTTGGCTTCGCTATCAGAAACAAGCTGCTCAATTCCATCATACCACCAAGTGATGGCACTGAAAGAATATTGAAGCTCCAACTCCAGACAGAGGCAGGCCCAGTTAGTATTATAAGCGTTTACGCCCCAACACTAACTGCAGCATCAGAATCTAAAGACAAGTTCTATGACGACCTTAGCAAAGAAGTCAGTGAAACACCAGAGAAACAACATCTTTTTATCCTGGGGGATTTCAATGCCAGGGTTGGCTCCGACCACGAATCTTGGCCTTCATGTCTAGGACAGTTTGGTGTTGGGAAGATCAATGACAATGGACAACGTCTCTTGGAATTCTGCAGCCACCATAATCTGTGCGTGACCAACACCTTCTTTGACACGAAACCTCAACACAAGGTGTCATGGAGGCACCCCAGATCAAAGAACTGGCACCAACTCGACCTGGTGCTCACTAAACGCAGCAACCTCCGCAATGTACGGATGACTCGCAGCTATCATGGTGCTGACTGCGACACCGACCATTCACTCGTCTCCAGCAAGGTGAAGATAAAGCCCAAGAGAATCTACAGAAGCCGAACAGAAGGAAGACCACGCATTGACACCAGTGGCACCCAAAATAAAGAGAAGGTCAACAAATTCATGCAGGCTCTAGCGGATACTCTGCCCGGCCCCAAAGACGGAGATTCCACCGAGAGATGGAGTCATTTTCGCGACACCATCTACAATACAGCACTATCAACATTTGGCAAGAAGCAAACTAAGTCAACCGACTGGTTTGAAGCACACTCTGAAGAGATGCTCCCAGTCCTGGAGATAAAGAGACATGCATTCTCGATGTATAAAACATCACCTTCAGAGAAAACACTGCAGGCATTGCGAACGGCCAGAAATAGAGTACAACAGATGGCAAGAAGATGTGCGAACAGGTACTGGCTACAGCTCTCTGCTCAAATTCAAACTTGTGCAGACACTGGAAATATAAGAGGAATGTATGAGGGCATCAAGCAAGCTGTCGGTCCATCAAAAAATAAGATGGCCCCTTTACGATCAACTGAGGGGGTAATCATAAAAGATCGAGCGAAACAAATGGATCGCTGGGTAGAACACTACTCAGAGCTATACTCAGTGGATAACACTGTCAGCGAAGAAGCTCTGGAAGCCATCGATCAACAGTCCGCCATGCATGCCTTGGATAACGAACCTTGCCTCACAGAAATCAGCGAAGCACTAGACTCTCTCAAATCCGGCAAGGCACCTGGAAAAGATAGTATTCCACCTGAAATTTTAAAATGTAGCAAAGAAACAATCATCCCAGAACTGTATGCAATATTACAGCTCTGCTGGAGAGAAAAATCAATACCACAAGATATGAAAGACGCAAACATCGTTACCCTTTATAAAAACAAAGGCGACAGAAGCGACTGCAACAACTATCGCGGCATTTCCCTTCTCGCATTACAGGCAAGATTTTTGCCAGAGTAATCCTTAAAAGATTACACATTCTTGCTGAAAGAATCTACCCCGAATCGCAGTGCGGATTTAGACCCAACAGGTCCACCATCGATATGATTTTCTCACTCCGGCAGCTCCAAGAGAAGTGCAGAGAACAGAGGAAGCCATTATATATAGCCTTCATCGACCTCACAAAGGCATTTGACCTCGTGAGCAGAAGCGGCCTTTTTAAGGTCCTTGAAAAGGTTGGATGTCCACCCACCCTTCTTAGTCTCGTGAAATCATTCCACGAAAACATGCAGGGGACCATTTTATTTGACGGCTCAACATCCCAGTCATTCAGCATCAGCAGCGGAGTAAAGCAGGGATGCGTGCTTGCTCCTACACTCTTTGGTATCTTCTTTGCTGTTCTCTTAAGGCAAGCATTTGGGACTGCCACTGAAGGCATATACCTCCACACAAGATCTGATGGCAAACTTTTTAACCCATCAAGACTCAAGGCAAAGACCAAAATAAGACCAAGATGCGTAAGAGAACTACTTTTTGCAGATGATGCAGCACTGACTACTCATACAGCAGAAGATCTCCAAAGGCTCATAGATCGTTTTGCAGCTGCCTGCAAAGACTTTGGGCTCACCATTAGCCTAAATAAAACACAGGTGATGGAACAAGATGCTGATGCGCCTCCGTCAATCAAAATCTCTAATTATGAATTGAAAGTCGTCCACGATTTTGTGTATCTGGGATCGACAATATCAGATAATCTTTCATTAGAGACAGAAATCGACAGACGCATTGGAAAGGCAGCCACAACATTTTCCAGGCTAGCTAAAAGAGTTTGGGAGAATAATAGACTAACAGAGCGTACAAAAGCTCAAGTATATAAAGCTTGTGTTGTTAGCACACTACTCTACGGGTCTGAATCCTGGACCCTGTACTCAAGACAGGAAAGGAAGTTGAATTCCTTCCACATAAGATGTCTGAGACGTATCCTGGGCATAACATGGAAAGACCACATAACAAACAAACAGGTGCTTGAAAGAGCAGATATTACCACAGTGCACACCCTCCTCAAGCAGAGACGCCTCCGGTGGTTGGGCCACGTATCTCGAATGGAGGACGAACGTATTCCCAAAGATCTCCTTTACGGAGAACTAGCCACAGGAAAGAGGCCAACCGGAAGACCCCAAATGCGATATAGGGATGTGTGTAAACAAGATATGAAAACCATTGGAATAGATCCAGACACGTGGGAGAGAGTTGCAACAGACAGATGCTCCTGGAGAAGAGATGTACGAAACGGACTGGTGCTCTTTGAGCGCAATCAGATCCAAAAAACTGAGGAGAGACGGCACAGGCTCAAAGAGCAATCACTTACTGCGGGACTTGCCTCGTCTCACAGATGCGGAAACTGTGACAGAGATTGTCATTCTCGAATTGGACTATACAGTCACCAGCGGTGCTGCCAGGCACCTCCCAAGCGGCACAACTCTATAGTCCTTCAGGACTGAAAGAGGCCTACTATACAACCATAAGACAAGCACAACAAGAACATTACATACAGTCATAACAAAGAGACGAAAAGAACATTGCATACAACTATCAGACAGGCACACAAAGAATCGTATAAACAACTATCAGACAGGCACACAAAGAACCGCATAAACAACTATCAGACAGGCACACAAAGAACCGTATAAACAACTATCAGACAGGCACACAAAGAACCGTATAAACAACTATCATACAGGCACACAAAGAACCGTATAAAAAACTATCAGACAGGCACACAAAGAACCGTATAAACAAGTATACCAAATAGACAAAACGAACGTGATATACCCTAAGAGAACAAGACAAAAAGAACATTATATACAAATATAAGAAAGTCAGAAAAAGAACATTATATGCAACTATAAAAAAGAATCAAACAGAGGAGTATATATAATTATAACAAAGACACAACAAGAACACTTTAGACTACAATAAGCAAGAGACAAATATAACAATATAGACAAGCACAAACAGAGACAAAGATACAATTATATAGAACGGTAAGAAAGTGACAGAAAACGTTGATCCTCCGTAGAATAAACACCAATGGCTGTGATCTGAGGGGAGATATGAACGCCTGCACAACTGTGCACAGATCTTGGTGATCTGAGGGGAGATATGAACGCCTGTACAACTGTGCACAGATCGTGGTGATCTGATGGGAGATAGGAACGCCTGCACTACTGTGCACAGATCGTGGTGATCTGAGGGGAGATATGAACGCCTGCACTACTGTGCACAGATCTTGGTGATCTGATGGGCGATATGAACGCCTGCACTACTGTGCACAGATCTTGGTGATCTGATGGGAGATATGAACGCCTGCACTACTGTGTACAGATCGTGGTGATCTGATGGGAGATATGAACGCCTGCACTACTGTGCACAGATCGTGGTGATCTGGTGGGAGATATGAACGCCTGCACAACTGTGCACAGATCTTGGTGATCTGGTGGGAGATATGAACGCCTGCACTACTGTGCACAGATCGTGGTGATCTGATGGGAGATATGAACGCCTGCACTACTGTGTACAGATCGAGGTGATCTGATGGGAGATATGAACGCCTGCACTACTGTGCACAGATCTTGGTGATCTGGTGGGAGATATGAACGCCTGCACAACTGTGCACAGATCTTGGTGATCTGATGGGAGATATGAACGCCTGCACTACTGTGCACAGATCGTGGTGATCTGATGGGAGATATGATCGCCTGCACTACTGTGCACAGATCGTGGTGATCTGATGGGAGATAGGAACGCCTGCACTACTGTGCACAGATCGTGGTGATCTGATGGGAGATATGAACGCCTGCACTACTGTGCTCAGATCGTGGTGATCTGATGGGAGATATGAACGCCTGCACTACTGTGCACAGATCGTGGTGCTCTGATGGGAGATATGAACGCCTGCACTACTGTGCACAGATCGTGGTGCTCTGATGGGAGATATGAACGCCTGCACTACTGTGCACAGATCTTGGTGATCTGATGGGAGATATGAACGCCTGCACTACTGTGCACAGATCGTGGTGATCTGATGGGCGATATGAACGCCTGCACTACTGTGCACAGATCGTGGTGCTCTGATGGGAGATATGAACGCCTGCACTACTGTGCACAGATCTTGGTGATCTGATGGGAGATATGAACGCCTGCACTACTGTGCACAGATCATGGTGATCTGATGGGCGATATGAACGCCTGCACTACTGTGCACAGATCTTGGTGATCTGATGGGAGATATGAACGCCTGCACTACCGTGTACAGATCGTGGTGATCTGATGGGAGATATGAACGCCTGCACTACTGTGCACAGATCTTGGTGATCTGATGGGAGATAGGAACGCCTGCACTACTGTGCACAGATCGTGGTGATCTGATGGGCGATATGAACGCCTGCACTACTGTGCAAAGATCTTGGTGATCTGATGGGAGATATGAACGCCTGCACTACTGTGTACAGATCGTGGTGATCTGATGGGAGATATGAACGCCTGCACTACTGTGCACAGATCTTGGTGATCTGATGGGAGATATGAACGCCTGCACTACTGTGCAAAGATCGTGGTGATCTGATGGGAGATATGAACGCCTGCGCAACTGTGCACAGATCTTGGTGATCTGGTGGGAGATATGAACGCCTGCACTACTGTGCACAGATCGTGGTGATCTGATGGGAGATATGAACGCCTGCACTACTGTGTACAGATCGTGGTGATCTGATGGGAGATATGAACGCCTGCACTACTGTGCACAGATCTTGGTGATCTGATGGGAGATATGAACGCCTGCACAACTGTGCACAGATCTTGGTGATCTGGTGGGAGATATGAACGCCTGCACTACTGTGCACAGATCGTGGTGATCTGATTGGAGATATGAACGCCTGCACTACAGTGCACAGATGGTGGTGATCTGATGGGAGATATGAACGCCTGTACTACTGTGCACATATCTTGGTTATCTGATGGGAGATATGAACGCCTGCACTACTGTGCACAGATCTTGGTGATCTGTGGGGAGATAGGAACGCCTGCACAACTGTGCACAGCTCTTGGTGATCTATTGGGAGATATGAACGCCTGTACAGCTGTGCATAGCTCGTGGTGATTTGAGGGGAGATATGAACTCCTGCGCAACTGTAATAACTTTAAGTGTACACATTTAATGACTTTAAGTGTACAACTGTATTGACTTTCAGTATACGCATTAAATGACTTTCAGTGTACACATTAAATGACTTTAAGTGTACAATTGTATTAACTTTAAATGTGCAACTGTAATGACTGTAAGTGTAAACATTTAATGACTTTAAGTGTACACATTAAATGACTTTAAGTCATCATAATCACCAAGTGCCGCACCAGCTGGCGTAGGCGTACATGGCTCTTCAAAGATATCGGATTGTGGTTTCCTGAATAAACTCTGCTGATTATATTCCTCCATGCCACTGTCTCAATCCATCCAGCATAATTTTTCTTGGTCTGCCTCTGCCTCTCTTCCCCTCTATCTTTCCAGTTGTTACGATTTTCTCCAATGCTTCTCTTCTCATCACATGACCAAAGAAAGGTGTTTGTCTTTTCCTTATTGTTGTATATAGTGTTATAGTTTCATTAGCCTCTTTCAAGCAATCGTGGTTAGTTACTCTGGCAGTCCAAGGAATTCGCAACATTCGTCTAAAAAACCACATCTCTGTTGCTTCTAAGTTCCTCTTAATTTTTTCATTTACATTCCAACATTCTTTGACATACATCAAAACTGGTTCTATATAGCACTTCAGCACTCTCTTTCTTACATTCATTTATAGCGACTTATTGCATAAGATACTATTCATTTTCTGAAATGGGAAACTACTGAGCGTAATCTTGCCAAGACATTAACAACAGCGGTAAATTACCGGTGTTGACAGCGATGTCCTGTAAATATAGGATATGCGAACAAAGAAAAAAAAATCTGCACTTAACCTCTGTTGTCCATATTCCATCTGATGTTATACATTTCCCCAACCCCTCCCCCACCCTCCCCACCCCTTTTTTCACGTATCCTTTACAAGATATTGCAGTCAACACCAGCATATTCCACCTGCTGTTGATGTCTTGGCAAATTTTACGCCCAGTAGTTTGCCATTGCTTTCTGAACGACCGGCTCACATACCTCCGTAAGTAACCAACGCGACACGATCAATAAATGCCCCTAGGTATTTAAACGTATCCACTTAGTTAAAAATTTCCCCTTCTATTTCTATATCACATGTTGGTGTCACCGTTGTCTTTGATATTACTGTTTTCTTGATATTCTAGGAGAGTCCTTTCTTTGCAATCTCTATTACTACAATGTCCAACAATTGTTGTATATCTGTTGCATTATCCGCCACCAATACTGTGTCATCTGCATAGCGTATATTGTGTATATTATATCCTCCGATTAGTAATCCTGGCTTCTCTTTGATCTCTCTCATTATTACTTCGCTATATAGGGAGAAGAGATCTGGTGACAAGACACACCCCTGTCGTACTCCTAGTATTATGTGTTCGTAACTGCCCTCTTTAATTTCCATTTTAATTGCTGCTATTTGGTTCCAGTAAATATTCTTTATTATTATTAAATCTTTCCAATCAATGTTGATATTTCCATTTTAATCAGTTATCCTTTTTGTTTTTTCTTTATCAAATGCCTTAGTATAATCTATGAAGCACAAATATATCTTTCTGTGTCTCTTTTGCCCTTTCTGCCGGTCTCCCTGGTCTAGGTGTTACACGACTTTCTCCGCAATCCCTTATACTCTCGTGATTAGCGTGACGTGTGCGAGAATCGGTAGCGGATCTCTCCGCATCGATAACTTACGGAATATGTAAGCTGGTCGCTCAGAAAGCAATGGCAAACTACTGAGCATAATCTTGCCAGGAAATCAACAATCAGCTGAAAGATGTTGATGTTGACAGCGATCTTCTGTAAAGGATATGCGAACAACAACACAAACCCCCCCCCCCCCCCCCCCCAAAAAAAAAAAAAAAAATGCCCTTTCTAATAGTGTCCGTAATATTAATATACCATTTGACTTGCTGCCTTCTAATAAAATCCAGCGCTGTTATAACTTATAACCCCTACTTTAGTCCTGATTTCTTCATTTCTGATCTTACCTCTTCTTGATACGTTGAGTACTCTTCTCAGGAATCTCATTTCTGTTGTTGTGATTTTTCTTTTCTCTTTTTCTGTCATTGTCCAGGTTTGGCATTGGTAGCATAGAGTTGGTAAGGAAGATTGTGTTGTAAAGTGCTTTCTTAGTAGTAATTGATACATGTTTGTTCTTTAGTATTGGTGCCATTTGTCCAATGAGTTGGTTTGCCTTATTGCATCTATTTTCAATCTGGTCTTCTGATCTGCCAATTAATGATATTATACTTCCTAGGTACTTGAAACGCTTTACTTGTTTCAAGGGATGTTCGTTTAGGTGAATTGTTGCTGTTTTTTCTTCTTCAGTTATAGTCATTATCTCTGTTTTGCTTGTGCTACTTTTCATGCTATGTTCCCTACACATTTCATTTAGACTATTCATGAGGGCTTGTAATTCAGCTTCTGATTTCGCTGATAGTGCTTGGTCGTCCGCAAACAGGAGTTCTCTAATGGTTAGATTTGCAGATGGTTCTTCTTCTGTGTTCTCGTCATGCCGTATTCTTGCGGTCTCTGCTTGGCTGGTTTCTTTACATATGTTGTCTATATATGTTATGAACAAGAGAGGGGACAGGACACAACCTTGTCGTACTCCAGATCTTATGGTGAAGGGTTCTGAGTGTCCTCCAGTTGCTCTCACTATGCATTCACTGTTGTTGTATAAACTTCTACATAGATTTGTTAGATGTGTACTCACTCCATATTGTTTAAGGATTTCCCACAGCTTGTTTCTATCTACCCTATCAAATGCCTTTTCTTGGTCGACAAAGGCTAAGTAGAGTGTTTTATTGAATTCGATTGATTTTTCTATAAGTTGTCTAAGAGCAACAATGGCGTCTGTGCATCGTTTATTTTTCCTAAATCCAAGCTGCGTTTCGCTTAGCTGGGGTTCTATAGTAGGTCGCAATCTCTTCTCAAGAATTTTGCAAAATATTTTCCCAGTATGACTCGACAGTGAAATACCTCTGTATTGTGTGCAATCTCTTTTGCTACCTTTGTTTTTCCAAATTGGGATAATTATGGCGTTTCCCCAGTCTCGTGGTGTCTGTTGTTCTACCCAAACATTGTTAAATAGTCTATGTAGCCATGCTGTTCCTACTTCTCTTGCTGCTTTAATTATTTCATTTGGTATTTCATCTTGTCCCGGTGATTTGTTCAATGGGGCTAATCTGATGGCTTCTATAATTTCTTCTTTTAGTTTGTCTGGTTCTAGTTCTTCAATGATGATATGGTTATATGGTTGATGAGGTTAAATGTACGAAAATCTTCACATTTAATTGCCCCTGGTATTTTTGGTATAGCTATAAATATAGATTTCAGCATATAGCGGGGTAAATATCCACTGCTGTAAATATCATCAACATTTTGGTGAATATCTCTACTCCACATCCTCCCAATACATCTAATTCTTCTATTGTGATTTCATCTGGTCCAGCTTGTTTCCGTTCTTTATATATTTGATAGCGTCAGCGACTTCTTCTTTTAGAATAGGTGGACTTTCTAACTTACATTCTTCTGTTAATTCTGCCATTTCTCCATCGTATAATTCTCTTATATACCAATTCCACCTCTTCATTATAGCATCTTTCTCCATTAATATCTTTCCTGTTTTTGATTTCACGCACCCTGTATTTATTCTTATTGTTCTTCCAGTGAGATCACTGATTTTTCTGTGCATATATATTTTTTTTTAATGTTTACTGGAATTTAATTACATTTTTTTGCATTGCTCCTTTAACAAACTTTCTTTTGCGTTCGCACATGTATCTCTCATTTCTTGATTTATCTTAGCATATTCTTGTTTGTCATTTTTACTCTGTTTCCTTTTGTCCATTAGCATTAAGATTTCTTCATTCATCCATTTATTTCTTAGCTTCTTCGCTTCTTTTCGGTAATATTGCTTTGCTAGTTTGATGAATGGAGTCCCTAAACATTTCCCATTTTTCATTTAGCTTCTGCATTTTAGCTATTGCATTGCACCTATTTTTCACAGCCACTCTGTAATGTTCTTGCTTGCTTACTTGCTTGTGTTCGTTGGCTTGAGCTCCAACGCGAAGTCCTGTATGTCGGATGAAGGCATCCTGTTGTCCAACATCAATGTGATGTCATACAGGACCTGAGATTTGCGTGAGTATCCGTTGTCCAATGTCTGGCTTATTGGTGTGCAGACTGGTGGTTCCTCGCCGTACAGGCAGACACTCTCCGACTTCGGAGGAATCGGCGATCCTACTGACTTTAGCCAGGACCCCAAAGGGACCTGTTGCCCAGGACACTCGACGAGGACGCGTCAAAATGTCTTGGCCAGTATATAACCCGGCCCTGGTGCCTTGGAAACACCTCT
Source organism: Cepaea nemoralis (assembly GCA_014155875.1). Taxonomy (NCBI): domain Eukaryota; kingdom Metazoa; phylum Mollusca; class Gastropoda; order Stylommatophora; family Helicidae; genus Cepaea; species Cepaea nemoralis. The sequence continues at coordinate 359,951 of JACEFZ010010103.1, forward strand.
GCGTCCCATACATATATAATTAGTTAACAAGATTTTACAACTTGGTATTGTAACAAATATTCTTTATTATCTATCAATGGTTTTAATTTAGACACAAACCGACCTCACTGTCACTATAATTGTTGATTTCTAATGAGATGTATGTAACTGTTTGCACTTGTTGACAATTTCTTTATCTACTTTCAAAACCTCCTTATTAAGTCTCACGTTCTGAACCATGTTTTCCCCATACTTTTTGTCCATATAGTGATACATAATCACTATTACAGTCAGCACCAGGCTTTGTCTTTACATTAATTAAAGCATTTCTATGTCATGTATTAATATGTAGTCAATTTGGTTGCCTATTTTCTTATCAGGGCTTTTCCATGTGTATATTCGCCTTTTATTGTGTTTAAACCACGTGTTTCCTATTATAATATCATTGATATTTGCCCATTCTATTAGTTTAACTTAAGTGTACATATTAAATACCTTTAAGTGTACACATGTAATGACTCTAAGTATACACATTTAATGACTTTATGAATACACATATAATGACTTTATGTATACACATATAATGACTTTAAGTGTATACATATAATGACTCTAAGTATACACATTTCACGACTTTAAATATACACATTTAATAACAAAGTGTACACATTCAACGACTTTCAGAGTACATATTCACTGACTTTCAGTGTACGCATGTAACCACTTTAGGCGTACACATTTAATGGACTTAACTGTACACATTTAATGACTTTAAGTGTATTCATTAAATAACTTTTATACACATATAATGACTCTAAGTATACACATTTCACGACTTTAAATATACACATTTAATAACAAAGTGTACACATTCAACGACTTTCAGAGTACATATTCACTGACTTTCAGTGTACGCATGTAACCACTTTAGGCGTACACATTTAATGGACTTAACTGTACACATTTAATGACTTTAAGTGTACTCATTACATGACTTTACGTGTACACATTAAATCACTTTAAGTATACACAATCAATGACTGCAAGTGTGCATATTTAATGGCTATAACTGTATATATTAGTTTACTTTAAGTGTACACATTTAATGACTTTATGTTAACACATGTGTGACTTTAAGTGTACATTTAATGACTAAGTATACACATTAAGTGTACACATTAAATGACTTTACATTTACGCATTTAATTATTATCAGTGTAAGCATTTAATCACTTTAAGTGTACGCATTTAATGTCTTAAAGTGTACACATTTCATGACTTTAAGTGTACACATTTAATTATTTTAAGTGCACCAATTTAGTGACTTTTAATGTACATATTTAATTACTTTAAGGGTACACATTTAATGACTTTCAGTTTCTGGAGCAACTCTGCTGCTGATATTCCTCCATGCCACCGTCTCAATCCACCCAGCATCATTTCTCTTGGTCGACAAATGCCTCTTCTCCCCTCTATCTTTCTAATCGTTACGATGTTCTCCAAAGCCTCTCTTCTCTCTTATCATCACATGACCGAAGAAACGTGTTTATCACTATCTTATTGTTGTAAATAATGTTCTAGTTTCATTAGCCTCTTTCAGACAGTCGTCGTTTTTAACTCTGGAAGTCTTTAGAATTCGCAACATTCTTATCACCATACACATCTCTGTAACTTCCAAGTTCTTCCTGAATTGTTCATTTGCATTTGAAGAGTTACTGCCATATTGTAAAACAGGTTTTATATAGCACTTCAGGACTCTCTTTCTTACATTCAATGATAGCTACTTATTGCATAAGATACCTTTCATATTCTGAATTGCATCATTTGATTGTCCTATTATGTTTTTAATCTATGTTGTGCATCTACCGTCTGATGTTATAAATGCTTCTAGTTATTTAAAAGTAGGTCTGAGTCAGGTCTTAGTCAGATATGACTGAGCTACCGTATGACAGTAGACGGTACTACCTGCTTTCTGTCAGCGCCGAATGTTGGGCGGCGCTCACCAAACCCGACACCCCACATTGTGCCAACGGCTTCGGGCGGAAGAGCGCAATTGGGAGGGTACTAGCCTTATCCTGGTGCGAGGAAATGCAACCCAAAGACAAAATAAGTCATGGCAGGGCAGACCAGGCCCTAAGCCTTGGTTGGCAGCTGGTCTAGGATCGAAGCTCCGACAGGCGGACAGTTAGAGCATTGCTTTGCTGATCCGGCAGCTTCTGCAGCTTGTCTTGTTCCAGATGTATAGGTGTTAACTTTCCTCTGGAGTGAACTAGGCAGGCCGAGAGAGGGATCATGCTGCATGGGCAACACATGGTTTCTTTATTTTAGCCCAGGCTTTGTGCTATGGAGAGGCAATAACTCCATCCCTGGTCTTAACCGGTCTCGGAATCAAAGCGAGAGGCAACTGTTACGGGTTATAAGTCCTTGTCAGTTGGCGTAGACATGGGGCGCCACGCTTTGCCTCTGACGGTGGGAGACACCTACAGGTGTCACTGATCAGCTACCGCCCGCCTCAAGCTGGGCAGCCCCCGGCCAATTGGGTGCTGATCCGCCACAGCCTGCCTGCTTCAATGGGTGCTTGAGGCTAGGACAAAATCTGAATCGCAGGCTGTAAAACCAATGCACCAGGTACTAATAAAAAGAATAATAGAAACCTCAAGCTATGGCTTGCAACCTGGAACGTGAGAACCATGTGTCCAGGATTTTCCACTGACTTGACAAATATTGACGATGTTAGAAAAACGGCTGTGATTGATGCTGAACTCAATCGTCTTAACATTGATATTGCTGGCCTGCAGGAGACTCGCCTCGCTGAGGAAGGGTCACTCAGGGAAAACAATTACACCTTTTTTTGGAAGGGAAGAGGGCAGGCAGAAAAAAGGCAACACGGTGTGGGCTTTGCAGTGAAGAATTCGCTACAGGGAATGATTGATATCCCAGCTGGAGGTAATGAAAGATTATTATGACTGCGCTTGGCAACCTCTTGTGGATTTGCCACCATTCTCACTGCATATGCACCGACACTCACTTCCTCTGATGATGTGAAAGATACGTTCTATGAGCAGCTAGACTCTGCGATCAAGGCAGTTCCAAAATCCGACTACATTTATATGCTCGGTGATTTCAATGCTCGTGTGGGCAAGGACTCGAGTTCATGGCCAGTGTGCCTTGGAAAATACAACATCGGTCGCACGAATGATAATGGGCAAAGGCTGCTGGAGCATTGCACTAGAAATGACCTATGTATTACAAACTTCTTTTTTTTAAACAAAAGAGATGCATAAGGTCACATGGAAACATCCACGATCCGGCCATTGGCATCAGCTGGACTTCATTATCACACGGAGACAACATCTGAACCATACATCATTAACTCGAAGTTACCACAGTGCTGACTGTGATACAGATCATTCTTTGGTTGTTGCAAGGGTTAGACTGAGACCAAAGAGAATCTACACAGCTAAACACAAGTCTAGCCCCAGGATTAATATTGTTAACAATCACGATCCTGGAAAGTGCTTTGAATTTCAACAGCAACTTGAGGACGCTTCCAATGATACATCAGAAAATTGTATAGCAAATGATAAATGGAGTAAACTTAAGGAAACTATTTATAAAACAGCGGTAGGGGTTTACGGCACTGTGGATCATAAGAGGCAGGACTGGTTTGCTGCAAACAGCCAGATACTGCAGCCCTTGATTGATAAAAAGAAGATAGCTCTCTTAAGAAACAAGGAAAGACCAACGCGTAACACTCTGAGTGAGCTGAAGCAAGCGAGGAAGGATATACAAAAGGCTGCCAGGCAGTGTGCGAATGACTATTGGATCAAGTTATGTGAGTCCATTCAAATCGCAAGTGATAAGGGAAACATCAGAAGCATGTATGAAGGGATAAAGAAAGCCTGTGGTCCAATGATCAAAAGAAGTGCACCGCTGAAAACCTTGACTGGAGAAATCATCACTGATAAGAAACAGCAGATGGATAGATGGGTCGAGCACTATTTAGAGCTTTACTCAAGTGAGACCAAGCTGGCGGATGATGCCTTCAACGCCATAGAGGCCATGCCAACTCTTGACCACCTGGACACACTTCCCACTATAACAGAAGTTAAGTGTGCTATAAATGAGCTTGCATCTGGCAAGGCTCCAGGTAAGGATGGGATTCCAATAGAGGTGATCAGGAGTGGGCAAGACACCCTCGCTCTACAGATCCACCAGCTAATAGAGCTATGCTGGCGAGAAGGACAAGTTCCACAGGATTTCAAAGATTCAAACATCATAACGCTGTACAAGAACAAGGGAGATCGGAGCGACTGCAACAACTATAGGGGTATCTCACTTCTGTGTATTGTTGGGAAAGTATTTGCCAGAATTGTCCTGCGCAGACTTCAAGTCCTGGGAGATCAAGTCTACCCCGAATCACAGTGCGGCTTCCGTCAGAACCGGTATACCATTGATATGATATTCTCATTGCGACAGATGCAAGAAAAATGCCGGGAACAAAATCAGCCACTGTTAATTGCCTTCATCGACCTCACAAAGGCATTCGATTTGGTCAGTCGTGAGGGTCTGTTCAAAGCACTAAAGAAGATTGGCTGTCCACCAACTCTTCTGTCCATTGTGGAATCGTTCCACACAGGCATGAAGGGTATAATCAAGTTTGATGGCTCAACTTCAGAAGAGTTTGAAATCACGAGTGGAGTTAAGCAAGGTTGTGTACTATCCCCCACCCTCTTTGGGATATACTTTTCACTTCTACTGAAATATGCCTTTCGTGATCAGGATGACGGTATATACATTCACTCACGCTGAGATGGTGGCCTCTATAATGCTCAGAGATTGAAGGCCAAGACCAAAATTAGCAGGGTACTAATCAGAGAGTTGCTTTTTGCGGATGATGCTGCGATTACGACCCACTCTGAGGAAGAATTACAACATCTACTATCTGCTTCTCCAATGCTTGTTCTGAATTTGGTTTAACAATTAACAAAAAGAAGACACAGATTATGTCACAAGGTGCACATGGTGTACCATCAATCTTTATTGACGACTGCCGAACTGGAGATAGTAGACCATTTTACATATCTTGGATCAGAGGTAAATAGCAAATTATCCCTCGATCAGGAAATCAACATCAGGATTGGCAAGGCAGCAACAACAATGAACATGTTAGCAAAAAGAGTCTGGGAGAACAGGAAGCTTACTGCCAAAACAAAAGTCCTCGTCTACCAAGCCTGTGTCCTTAGTACTCTTCTTTATTACAGTGAGACCTGGACAACTTACTCACGCCAAGAGAAACGTTTAAACAGCTTTCATATGCGGTGTCTGCGAAGAATACTTGGTATTAAGTGGCAAGACAAAATCATAAATACTGAAGTATTGGAAAGATCAGGTTGTGTGACGGTGTATTCCATGCTCAGTCTTCGTAGACTTAGATGGATAGGACACGTTAGGAGGATGGATGATGGTAGAATACCAAAGGACATCTTTTTTGTTGAATTACAGACGGGTAGGAGATCTCAGGGTCGGCCTCTACTACGATACAAAGATGTGTGTAAGCGGGACATGATTGATACAGGCATTGATAATGCACAATGGGAGCACGTCGCCGCTGAACGTGTTGCATGGAGGGCAACTATCAGAAATGGAATAAAGACAAAGGAGAAAATGATTGCAGATAAAGCACACACAGAGCGTGAGAGACGTAAGATGGTGCAAAATGGTGGAAATGACCATGTTTTCACATGCACCCACTGTGGGCAAACATTTGCAGCAAGAATTGGCATTACCAGCCACACTCGCCACCGCCATGGATCGTAGTTATTAAGCCTTTTTGAAGCCCAATGTACCAAACTATTGTCTGTCAAGACGGAAAGGTGCCAATGTAGTTATTTAAAATTATCCATTTGGTTAAGAATTTCCCCTTCTATTTATATTTTACATTTTGGTGTCACCCTTTTGTTTATATCACCATTGTTACTGTATTCTTTATATTCAAGTAGAGTACTTTCTGTGCACTCTACGTTACTGCAATGTCCAACAACTGTTGCAGATTTTTTTTTGCATTATTCGCCAGCAATACTGTGTCATCTGCATAGCGTATATTGTTTTTATTATATTAATATTTCCGAATTCTCTTTGATCTCTTTCATTATTACTTAAGTTCTTACGATGATAAGTGCATGAGATGTTATCCACAAAGACACCTGTCCTGCCCCCAACACGCCTGTGGTAGGAGTACCGCACTCCCCTTTCGGTCACCTGTCCTTGTAAACAGCGCTGACCCGATTTGTCCGTGGAAACTCACAATTTCCACCGTTCTCCCCCGTTGTGTTACCTGTGGTGAAATTCTTCAATTGTCGACCCGCGACCAACGCAGTGCGTTGCCTCAGCACACACACACACACACAAAATGTCTCACCACGCACAGGACTTCACGACGAAATTGCTCACTGTCTGTTATGTTTGGTTCAATCCTGTCCTGTCACACACACACACACACACACACATCTAGGACTGACCTCTTCTTGTCCCAAACAACTCACTGTCCACGCGACATTCACCTGTGCTGTCTGCTAGCGCCGACTTTTCTGTGCCGCGTCTTCACCAACGCGCTGTTTGCGACTAGTGACTAACCCGTCACCTCACACTCTCCGTTGACCTGTGTGCGTTAATACTCTGATGTCCCCGTTAGCTTCAGCAATAACGTGTGCTGACTGTCCGGTAATTTTACCTGTAGTGTGACCTTCACGTAAACCGTCTGCTAGCTTGAGTCTTGACTCTCGTCTGTTTTTCGTGGACAAACTTGGTCCCGTAATCACCTGTTTTGCTTGTGATTTCTTTCGCGTATTTTTTTTTCCGCGCTGACTAGTTTGATGGAACGAAGTCACAGATAATAACTCCTCTCTCAGCGAAGAGCCCACAGACATCTCAATATTGCATGGTGTTCCTTGACCGAATGTAGCTGTCAGAAAATCTTTACTAAGCTACGAGTTCCCAGATATCTCAGAATGACAACAATGTCTATATTGTTCTTGATCGGACGAGCTCTCAGATATCTCAATATATCCCCGTCGTCCTTGACCGTAGAGCCCACAGATATCTCACGATGTTCTTTCAATGATACGTGCGTGAGATGGTCGTTGCCTAGGTAACGATGCTCCTGGTGTGTCAATTGAGCTATCTAACTGTCTCACAATGCAACTCACCCCAGTAATACACATCCATCAGTCATTAAACAAGATTGAGTTGGCGCACATAATCCTTTAATACAGAAAGAACACGGACAAACGGAACATCCTTATATATCCAGACACCATATAATCCATAGAATATAAATATCCTCCTCACAATTTAACACGTACACATCACTGTCTTCTCACGGCCTGCTTCATCTCAAATCCATAAGACAGGTAATCCAGCTCCTATCCACAGCTGGACCTCACACATTATACCCACACACATGGGTCTAGTCTCCACTAACTATAAACTCACTCTGGGTTCAGGCCTCCATTAACTATCCAACCCCCACTGGGTTTCAAGCCTGTCTTCACAACTGGGAGAACAACACAACAAAAGATCTGACTCACAGTCAGTCTAAACTCCACGTATTAGCCCACCGATCTGCTCGGCGCTAAAACATCAACTGCCCAGAAGTCCCCTGACTTCACACGAACCGAACCTCAGTCGGTCTCAGCTTCCACTGCCTAGTCAAAGTTTTCCACTGTCCTTTAACCCTGCTGTCTAGCCCCTCCCTGGGCTCCCAACAACATTACACCCCAGCCTAAAACTGTCTTTCTCCCCATCCACCCTAGGGGTCTGCGCTCACACCCGCCCCCTTATTTCTCAGGGTTGATTGTTTTTCTCGTAGCCAGGTCACTCACCTTACTGTCAATGACCCAGGCATATGTCATTATCCCCTCCCCACCTAAAATGAAAACATCGTTTTCAAATGTTGGGAGTCTAATACTTATCAAATATGTGACCCAGACATATTGCCTGGGTAGTCGTAAGTATAAATCCAACTTACTATAGCTACCACACTAAATAATACATCAAATGCTCATAGTACACTCCTTTATTCCCCACACATCAATACATGGCTAGTATCTCACATAATAATAATAATAATAAACATATCATAGGGAACATAATATATGTGTACTTGGAAGTCTCTTACCATCCTCAAGAAGACACAACCTATTTGTGTACCGACCCTGTATCAGGTGGTTCTTTTCTTGCATCACACTTCCATCTATTTATGTCGATGAAGTATCTACCTTTCTTGTACCCATTCCTCATGGTGCCCATATATTTACAACATCTGTATGCTATCCATAACCCTGGGTCCGTGATGTCGCGAACACTCTTTTGAACTGAGTTAACTTCCCTATCTACATATTGTACCGTTACACTGGAGTCTCTGTTTAGTCTGACCTCTTATTCACTCTTGGCCCATATACCTGGCACCCTGCTCTCTGCTGCATACGCCTTATGCCTATGTGCCCTGCACATGCACTATCCTGCGCTGTTCTAGTATATCGGTCACTACGTGCTACGGGTACTACTACTTGCCCACGTGCAGTTCCACCCTCTGAAAACCGGCGAGTGAGAACATTGTTCTTCCTCTCGAAGCACCATGTACCCTTCTTTGATTGTCTATGTCTCACTTTACTACACCCTTGGAAACATTTGTCGAGAGTAGTCTCTTGTCTCTGGGATTCCCTACAGCTATATTTGAGATCCATTCTCACCTGCTCAGCTTTCCTATCCCTGTCCTCTGTGTCTACTTCAAGTGCCTCTTTTTCTTCAGCTATACTCTCTAATTTAGGTATTCTTTTAGTAACTACCTCGTTACTACTTACACTATGTATCTGGTCCCAATAAACTACTTCTTCTTCTGTACAATCTTTAACTCCTGCTACATTTCCTATGATCAAATCCGCCACTGGTGCGTCCAGAACACACGCTGTCACTCTTCCTGTTATATATGATGTTTTCACTGTTATCACGACTAATGGGTAGAATTCTACTGTCCCATTAAATGTTATGGATCTAATATTTTTCCCTGTATAATCCGAGGGATGCACTAAACTCTTTCTAACTCCGATGGTCGTACATCCGGAATCCCTAATTGTTAACGCTGGCCTATCATTAACAAATCCATGGTGCAACTTCAGACTTCCTCCTTCATGCACTGCTGATCCTGCTTTCACTGTATGACCACATATTAAGACTGGCTGACTGTCTTTTTCAAACAAAGGTTTGCATCCACTACAATTCTCATTGTTCAGCGTCTCAATTACTTGTGCTGCATTAGAGTGCTCTGTTTTCCCCATCATACACTCGTGGCTAACATGCCCTGTCCCGCCACATTTGAAGCAAATAATGTCCTTGTTCCTATTATTTGTTGGCCCACTGGCTGGTTGTGCATCACACTGTGCTGCCTTGTGTCTCCAGCTCCCACAATTCCAACATCCGGCATAACTATTTGGACGTCTCTGGAAATTCCCCCTTTTGTATGGGTAACGTCCTACCCTACCAACATTGTTTCCTCGAAAAGCATTGTCTTGAGGTTCTTGTTGTTCATATCTATGTGTTGAATCCACACTTTTCGCCCTTGGTCTAATAACTGGATTCTGGTCCTGTTTAGTGTACGCTGCGCAGACTATTTCCTCACTCATTAGTCTACCAATAGAACTGTTTGGATGTTCAGTCATGTAGTTTTGCCCTAACTGTGACATTGTGTCTATGTCCTTTGGCTTACGTTGCTCAAAGAAAGCTACTAAGTTTGAATTGCATGCAGATACTACCTTGTCTCTTAACATTAAATCCACTAATTTATTACAATCTTTCCCTACCTCTGCAAGCTCCATCCATTTGTTAAATGTGTTCTTTACTGTGTTAACAAAATCTGTGAAATCTTGATTTTTTTCTGGTCCTAAGTGTCTAAACTTTGTTCTATAGCCATGCTCCGTTAGTTGGAACTTTGTTAACAAACGTTGACGCAAAATAGTGTAGTTGTTTCTTTCTTCCACAGGTAAATTAAACATTGTATCTAAGGCCTTACCCGTAAGAAACTCGCCAAGTCTCATTGCATACTCTCCCTCTGGAATACATAACACTTTCGCTGATGCTTCGAATCTTCCCAAATAAAATTCAAGATGGTCCCGGTCTGTAAAATATGGCAGTTTAATCTCTGTGACGACTGCGAAGGTCTTCTGCTTTCCTCACTTTGACCCTCCGAAGATAGTTCTAGTTTTCTGAGTGCAATTTCCGCTTCCATCTTAATCTTCTCTTCTCGATTTCCACCGCATTTGTTTGTTTTAACTTTTCAAGTTCCAGTTGTGTCATTTCTAGTTTCAATTGTGTCTCTTTCTCTTCCTGTAGGCGTTTTGCCTCGCGTTCACTATGCCTCTACTCTCTTTTCCAGTGCTGAACTTTTTTTCAATTTTGCTTCTGCAAACTCCTGTAACTCTTTGTGACGAAACGCCTACAGATCGGCAGATCTCTGCATAATATCCCTTTGAAGGGAGTGCGATGCGTTGGTCTCCCTGGAATTGAATATCAATTAATAGGGGATTTCCCATCTCAAGCAGTGCGTGGAGGAGCTATACTAGTTATTTATAGAGAAATCTAGAATGTTCCCCCAAGTGCGTACGTGGTCGAGATCTCTAGGTTCACGAGTGCTTCATGCAGCACGGGTTGGTAGGACTTATCGTGACTCTGGTTTTCTCCATGGTTCACGGGAATCACGCGGCCCGTGTAGGCAAGTTGAAGGCGCACTGAGTTAGTCGTGATGAGTCGCCAGCCGGACCTCCGCGTAAGACAGATCACAGCCACAGGGCTGATGTAATTTTGATGTCAATGTGCGCGGCCAGAGCGGACATCTGCTGTCGAGTTTGTGATTGTTATATCACAGGATCTGTTATTGCTATACTGAAGAAGATTCAAGAGCTTCACCATGAGCTCTAGGGGCCCACTCATTCCAGTGCCTATACAGACGTTGATTGAGGCCATACTGGGAGTGGTCTTCTGATTCTGCGAGATCAATGTTGGAAGGAGCTGAGTGCTGAATATGTCGGTAGGTCTAGGTTAGGACCTCCGCCAAGAGTCCGACGAGTGTCATCCGATCCCGAGAGGATTCAACACTGAAACGTCTGGTGATTCTAGCCAGTGAAGCACTGGTGAAATTCAAACTCAGTGTAAACCTTGGTGATTGCAAGGTTGTGAACTTTCAAGTTGAGCCAAGTGATCAATGTTACCGGTCACTCTGGCCTGTGTACTATGCTTCCGGGCCGGCTGGGTTGTCATGGGACACCGTGTATAATTTTATGCTTGAATAGTGTATCTACATTTGTTTACCTTTATGAAGCCAACACGTGGTCCAGTGACCTAAGACATTGATTACATAAGTGGTGGGAACACCAGAGGGACATGTTTGTTGAGGTAGGGATCTACCTCATTCCAACGTGGTGAACTGTTGAAAGTGTATGATAGGTTAGTGTCATCTGTCCTATACCTGTTGTCTACTTGACGAGTAGGGCTACTGATACCTTTCTCTTCGACGTGGACAGACATTTACTTAAGTTAGTATAGATAAATAGTTATAGTGTTGGTTGGAGTAAGAGTTAGCATTGTGATTAGGTACTGCTTATCTATACTGATACTAAGTTACACTAAGCATGGCTACTCGTACTTTAGATTTGGCTAAGGTGCGGGCATCTGCAACTGAGATGGGATTGGAAGGTGAGGAGTTTAAAGCCTATATACTGGAAGTAGAGAGAGACTTCAGAGCAGAAGAGAGGGAGCGAAGAAAGTCAGAAACTGAGCTAGAAGCTCGAAAGTTAGCACTTGAAGAGCAAAAGTTGGTGGCAGACCAACAGTCGCAAAAACTTGCAGCTGACCTAGAGTCTAAGAAATTAGAAGCTAGGAAATTGGAAATGGAACATGAGTTCCGTATGAAGCAACTTGAGGTAGAGGCTAAATCTGTTGGTGATTCTGAGGGAGCAGTAGGTGGAGTAGCTTTACCTAGCTCATGAGCAGCCAGCAGACCAGCTTACCATGCTATGAAATGGCCGTTTCCACCATTTGAACCGGACCAAGAGAAGATAGATCAATTCTTAGAGAAGTTCGAGGCAATGTGTAAAGCTATGGGCTTAGAGCCTGAGCGTTGGAATCTTAAGCTTTCACAAGGACTCCGTGGCACCGTGTACGAAGTGTATGCGCGTCTTCCCCCAGGGATGGAAAATGATTATCCAACCCTGAAATCGGCTCTTTTGAAACGTTTCGAAATGACAGCTCATGCTTACAGGCGGAGGTTCAGAACTTCAAAGAGAGAACCAGGTGAGATGTTCTCGGCTTATAGTGTGAGCTGAACTCATACCTTTTGAAATGGATGGCGTTGGCCAATTTCAAAGAGGATTATGAGAGTCTGAGAGAGTTGATGGTGGTGGATCAAATGAAAATGCAGATGTCCAAGCCGTTAAGGAATTGCTTAATGGAAAATGGGGTGGAGAGGCTAGACATAGTAAATAAGTTAGCTGAAAGGTATGTGGAAGTCTATGGTGAGACTGGGGATTCCAGTCAGACTGATCCACGTAAAAGGCCAAAGGGTTTTGAGCAGAAGCCCAAGACAAAAAGATCTAGAAAATCTCCCAAGACAACAGATCCTGTGATACATGACTCTGGTAAGACACCCGGAAGGAAAAGCCAACCTCGACCTACCAAACGGAAGTGGAGTAAGAGGTGGTGTACCTTCTGTAAGTCGGCTTCCCATGATACAGTGGACTGCCGGAGGAAGCCTAAGGACTTGCACTTAGCTTGTCTCGCGGAAAATAGGGATAGACCTAACGAGAAAGCCGACGGGGGTTCCACGAAAACAAAGTCAGAGAAACCACCTGTGGTAGATATGATAGTAGTGAATGAACACCCGGTGGAGTGTCTATATGACACGGAGTTGGATTTCGAGGCTGTAATAGCTTCTCACCTGGTGCGCCCAGAGCAGTTCACCGTGGAAACCAAAGAGATCCAACCAGCGACCAAGAGCTCTGTAGCCTTGACCTTGCCAATCGCACGTGTCGATATTCAGTGCAAGTACGTTACGGGTAGCATTCAGGCAGCGGTGTTACCAGATCCGATCTACCCTTTGATTCTGGGATCGGAATATGTGTTCCTGGGGACCCCACTGAACCCGATAGTAGTAGGGGCTATGCAGACCAGATCTCAGACCGTGACTGAACCCTCTGAGGAGGTCATATCCAACCCTAGACCGGGTGAAACGAGAGTGGCTCAAAGTATGGATGCGGCATTATGTCCGTGCTTTAGAAAGTTACCCCATAGTTCTGCCCCTCCACAAAGGGGTCAGTTCTATATGAAAAATGGGTTACTATATCGTCGGGCAGGAAAGGCCGATCGACCGTATGGACAGTTGGTGGTCCCGAAAGACTATCGATCCCAGATTCTTCACATGGGACATACGATAGCGATCAGTGGACACATGGGAGTCGGGGCAACATTCCAACGAATTTCCTGCCCCGGCGGTCTTGTCACACTCTTTACCTTTCAGGCCTAACCTTTCACTTGCTTCAATATATTCCATTAAAGTAGGCATCTTATTCTTGTGGACACGTTGCTGTCTGTCAGGCAACTATAAATGTAAAGACTCTGCTGCTAGTCTTTGTGTACTTTCCCTAAGTACACCTCCACTAAGACTGTCCGTAAATCCGTAGTACTAACAATATCACTCTGTACTCACCCAGTCACTCTATAAGCACTAGGTAGTGATGGGGGAATATCACCTATACTCCCTCGCATATATACCAAATAGCTGTAAAAAAACAACTCTGGAAATATATTTAAACATATATATATATATATATATATATATATATATATATATATATATATATATATATATATATATATATATATATATATATATATATATATATATATATATATATATATATATATATATATATATATATATATATATATACACATATACAAAACGAATGAATGATAACAGTAAGTGTTGTCTATAAAACGTTAGACTCACAAGCCAAGTACACGGAAACGGTGATCACAAAGAAATAAACTACAGTAACAACTACAAGCTTGTGTGAAACGACCACATTGTGCGTAATAATATGTAACCTGACACCGACCACAAGACAGTAGAAATGACGAAAGATCACAATAATAACATATATCCGAACACAACAAATATCATATGTAAATATAACGAAAAGAAAGAAAGAGAAAAAAAGATAAAATTATAGCATGAAAATATACACAAATCTGACGTCAGACAACTCGGCTCTAGATATTGGTTAGGACTCCAATGCCACTGCACGAAACGCTAACTCATTAGCGTTTTCCATACAACAATATCGTAAGCACCAGAAAGAACCACGTTTTGCCACGCCTATCCCGATTTAGATAGAGATTGCAAAAAGTTCCTATCCAACAACTACATGTAATAACATATATATATATATATATATATATATATATATATATATATATATATATATATATATATATATATATATATATATATATATATATATATATAAGTAGACAAACGATAACGACAGTTAAAACGGTGAGAGCAAACAAATGTCCAGATGGTTGTCCGACACTAATGTGCTTATTAATCCGTCGTCAAACGTTCTTATTTTGCTGTTAATAGTTTTTCACAATTGGATGGAAGTGTCTGTTGGTTAAAATTCCGAAATGTCTCCGACGCTAGATTTCAAAACGACTTCTTGATTTGTTATGTTGTTACTGAATTTCACGTGGTAATCACAAGTTCCACCCGTCGAAAAAATTGAAAGGTATAGTAGTTATCCAAAATGTTCTGTCTCGACACAGTCCGTAACGTTATTGTGCTTTCTCTGGCCGTGGTGACACCAAAGTAATAATCCAAACGTCTTTATACCGTCGATGCGAAGATGGCGCTTTGCTGTATCATATATGTAATGAGTTCACCAAAAGAAATGACAGTAAATGTCCAACGCTTTCACTGTGTATAGTAATTTACTTTTTAGCAATTGTATGCACCCACGGATGCGGTGACGACAAGTTAAAATTGTTTGCTCAAAACAGGGTAATGATCACAAAGGGATTGGACAAAGACGAACAAAAGGTCTGGCTTTCTTTTAAAACAACTTGTTTATCCAGTTCTCCTGTGGAAAATTGTAGTAAATGTCCACTGTCCCTGACCTTGACATTGCCGGACACCTCAAGTCAGTACCTCAGTACTCTTTGTCACAAAAATACACACTTAATCTGGCCGCGAACAAAGAAATGTCCGGCAATTTTCCGTTATCCACAAAGACACCTGTCCTGCCCCCAACACGCCTGTGGTAGGAGTACCGCACTCCCCTTTCGGTCACCTGTCCTTGTAAACAGCGCTGACCCGATTTGTCCGTGGAAACTCACAATTTCCACCGTTCTCCCCCGTTGTGTTACCTGTGGTGAAATTCTTCAATTGTCGACCCGCGACCAACGCAGTGCGTTGCCTCAGCACACACACACACACACACACACACACACACACACACACACGAAATGTCTCACCACGCACAAGACTTCACGACGAAATTGCTCACTGTCTGTTATGTTTGGTTCAATCCTGTCCTGTCACACACACACACATATCTAGGACTGACCTCTTCTTGTCCCAAACAACTCACTGTCCACGCGACATTCACCTGTGCTGTCTGCTAGCGCCGACTTTTCTGTGCCACGTCTTCACCAACGCGCTGTTTGCGACTAGTGACTAACCCGTCACCCCACACTCTCCGTTGACCTGTGTGCGTTAATACTCTGATGTCCCCGTTAGCTTCAGCAATAACGTGTGCTGACTGTCCGGTAATTTTACCTGTAGTGTGACCTTCACGTAAACCGTCTGCTAGCTTGAGTCTTGACTCTCGTCTGTTTTTCGTGGACAAACTTGGTCCCGTAATCACCTGTTTTGCTTGTGATTTCTGCCGCGTATTTTTTTTTCCCGCGCTGACTAGTTTGATGGAACGAAGTCACAGATAATAACTCCTCTCTCAGCGAAGAGCCCACAGACATCTCAATATTGCATGGTGTTCCTTGACCGAATGTAGCTGTCAGAAAATCTTTACCAAGCTACGAGTTCCTAGATATCTCAGAATGACAACAATGTCTATATTGTTCTTGATCGGACGAGCTCTCAGATATCTCAATATATCCCCGTCGTCCTTGACCGTAGAGCCCACAGATATCTCACAATGTTCTTTCGATGATACGTGCGTGAGATGGTCGTTGCCTAGGTAACGATGCTCCTGGTGTGTCAATTGAGCTATCTAACTGTCTCACAATGCAACTCACCCCAGTAATACACATCCATCAGTCATTAAACAAGATTGAGTTGGCGCACATAATCCTTTAATACAGAAAGAACACGGACAAACGGAACATCCTTATATATCCAGACACCATATAATCCATAGAATATAAATATCCGCCTCCCAATTTAACACGTACACATCACTGTCTTCTCACGGCCTGCTTCATCTCAAATCCATAAGACAGGTAATCCAGCTCCTATCCACAGCTGGACCTCACACAATACACCCACACAAATGGGTCTAGTCTCCATTAACTATAAACCCACTCTGGGTTCAGGCATCCATTAACTATCCAAACCCCTCTGGGTTTCAAGCCTGTCTTCACAACTGGGAGAACAACACAACAAAAGATCTGACCCACAGTCAGTCTACACTCCCACGTATTAGCCCACCGATCTGCTCGGCGCTAAACCATCAACTGCCCAGAAGTCCCCTGACTGCACATGAACCGAACCTCAGTCGGTCTCAGCTTCCACTACCTAGTCAACGTTTTCCACTGTCCTTTAACCCTGCTGTCTAGCCCCTCCCTGGGCTCCCAACAACATTACACCCCAGGCTAAAAATGTCTTTCTCCCCATCCACCCTAGGGGTCTGCGCTCACACCCGCCCCCTTATTTCTCAGGGTTGATTGTTTTTCTCGTAGCCAGGTCACTCACCTTACTGTCAATGACCCAGACATATGTCAGAGGGAGAAGAAATCCTTTGAAAAAATACATCCCCTTAGCTTTATTTGTTCACAAAACACAGTGCTAATTGTGTAGACATTAGCACAACACCGGGATTATTGTGTGGTCATTACCACAACACCGGGATTATTGTGTGGACATTAGCACATCACCGGGCTAATAGTGTGGACATTAGCACAACAACGGGCTAATTGTGTGGACATTAGCACAACACCGGGCTAATTGTGTGGACATTAGCACAGCAACTGGCTAATTGTGTGAACATTAGCACAACAACGGGCTAATTGTGTGGACATTAGCACAACAACGGGCTAATTGTGTGGACATTACCACAACACCATGCTAATTGTGTGGACATTAGCACAAAACCAGGCTAATTGTGTAGGCAGGGATGTGAAATGTCTCCAGATCTTTTTTCCCTATACAATGAAAATATGTTCAGGAATGTAGAAGATATAAATGGAATCAGCATTGGAGGACGAAACATCATTAACATTAGATATGCAGATGATACAGTATTGATTGCAGACAATGCACAAGATCTACAACAATTAGCAGACGCAGTTATTACACACAGTGAGCAGCTGGGGTTGGAATTAAATTGTAAGAAGACACAGATTATGGTCGTCACTAGGAAGAACGAAGTACCACAATGCAATATACAAGTAAATGGCAATATTCTTCAAAAAGTGAATCGGTACAATTATCTCTGAACAGTCATAACATCTGATGGGAGATGCTTTGAAGAGATTAGAACAATAATCGCCATGGCGAAAGTAGCCTTTAGCAAGATGAAAAACATTCTGACCAATAAAAAGATGTCAATTGAAACCAGTGTTGAGGGGATACATAGAGCCTGTTCTTTTGTATGGATGTGAAACTTTGAAAATGTGCAGTCAAGCTGAAAAACATCTGATGGCTGCAGAAATGTGGTTTCTGAGGAGAATGCAAAGAATACCATGGACAGACAGAAAAACCAATGACAAAGTACTACAGGAGACAAATGAAAATCGTAAATTGATTAGAGAAATTATACATAGACAGTCAAAAAAAATATTTGGACATGTTATGAGAAGAAATGGATTGGCGAACTTAGTGACAACTGGCAAGATCGAAGGGAACGGATCAAGAGGAAGACCGAGAGGAAAATACATGGATGGCTTGGCCACATGGCATAGACGAGACAAGAACACTGAGCTGATCCACGACGCTGGTGATCGAGTGAGATGGCGAGTCATGACCGCCCACGCTTTCCGGCATGGCATATGATTGATTGAATCTACACACACACACACACACACACACACACACACACACACACACACACAGACATACACACACACGCACACACACACGCACATTCACATGTCAGATATGACTGAAACATTCCAAGAATAACACATAATCTATAGACACACGTCAGATATTACAGGATGAATTAAATCTCATTCTGTAAAGATCTTTAACTGTGAATATCTTTCTCCCCTAGTGTCATTATTGGGTTATCTCCTATGCAAGTCTGTAGCATAAATAAATAAAAATGTTTTGCGTATCCTTTACAGGACATACGCATACGTTGTTGACCATAATGTCAACATCAGCATCTTCCAGCTGACTGTTGATTTCTTGGCAAGATTACACTCAGTAGTTTACCATTGCTTTCTGAGCGGCCGGCTCAGTATCCAGTAAATCACCAGCGCGGGTAGAACGCTTCCAATTCTCGCGCGCTGCGAGACCCTGCGTGGATAAACGGGATTGCGGAGAAAGTCGTGTAACCCCTCGCCCAAAGAGACCGGCGTAGCATAAATAGAATTGTTAAAACAAACACTTATTTTCTATAGCTTTCGCTCACGTACACTTTACATCAGAGCAACCAGTGTTTTTTCCCCCCGTTAAACCTGCGCTCATTATGACCTGGACTTAACATCAATGGAAGAATCATAAACAATCTTTGGTATGCTGACGATACCGTGTTTCTAGCAGAAAGTGAGCAAGAGTTACGAAACCCCAGTAGAACAAGTAAACAGAATGTGGCTTAAATATTAACATCCAAAAAACGAAAACTATGCTAATTAGCAGTGAAAAGGAAAGGCCATCAATGAACATCCCAGTAAACGGGCAGATGCTAAAACAAGTAGCAAGTTTCTCCTATCTTGGACATATAATAACTGATGATGGCAGAAGAGAAATACAAATTTAAAAAAAGAGAATAGGGATGGCCAAAAATGCTTTTAACAGCATGAAATCAGTATTAACATCTAAAGAGATTAACAACGCATTAAACATGAGAATTGCCAAATGTTACGTATATTCAACACTGTTGTATGGCGCGGAAGCCTGGACAATGAACAAGCAACTAGCAAGTCTAATACAGGCTCTGGAGATGTGGATATACAGAATAATATGTCGTATGTCATGGAAACAACAATCAATTACAGAGGTTCTAGAAAAGCTGGGAATGAAAAGAACGTTGATGATAGAAATAGCAAAGAGGCGAGTGAAATATTTCGGCCACGTTAAAAGGCATAACACTCTGATCAAAACCATGCTGGCAATGTTAAAGGCAAGCAAGCAAGAGGTAGACAACGACAAAAGTTAGAAGATAACATCACGAGATGGACGAACATAAATCTGATATAATGTCCAATCAAGGCGAGAGACAGACAGCGTTGGAGATCCATAGCTGCCAACCTTCATTATGAAGAGAGCACCTGATTGATTGATTGATAATCACATTAGGACGTGAGTGTAAGGAGTGGCCAACAAGTGCCAGGGAAGAAGAAATTCAGCCATTAATTCAGGGCTATTCTCGTCCCAATGACGTGGTTATCTGTACCGATTACTCTGAATTAAGAGGCAAAAAAGTGCCTTGGGATTCATAGCAAATTCCAACGGCAAATGTTTAGAAAAGGAGGGCATGGCATATGATACCACATTCTCAGGTCTGAAATTGGAGGTAGAGGCTTTACTGCAGCTTTCTTATGGTTGGAGAACAAACCGTTTACGCATGTCGTGATTGTAATTGATTCACAAAGCATGCTAACAAAGGTGAAGATTGGCATGCTTCGTGCTGACTGGCATGCATCAATTCGGATGTCGTGGGTTGTGACCATTCGCTGGATCTTTTCTCTAGGGAACTCTGGTGTGATTGGAAATTAACAGGCGGACATATTGGCTAGTGCTGCATCATTAATAGTGATTTGATGCATAGCAAGGCGGATGTGGTGAAGGCCTTCTGGTAGCGCGTGAACATGCAGAAGAACAGATTGACGATCATGGTCAAGAGCAGTGGTTCTCAACCTGGGGGAATTCCCCCCCCCCCCCCCCCTGTTCCATCGGGGTTTGTAGGGTTTCCAGGTGGGAAATTAAGATTATGTCAAGATCGCGTTAATACAAGAACCGATTACTTGATAATGTTTGTCCCTCCGCACTGTACAGTTCTGTACTTCTCGCACTTGTGAAATTCATTTTATAAAGTAAGTAGACCCGCATATCACGTTTTGTGTAGACATCTAGACATGTTCTCGTATGTGTTATTAAATTTAGCTTCCATTTGTAGGTATATCTCATAGGGGAAGGGGGGAATTTATAGACACGAAATACGAAAAGGGGGTGGGGGGGGGGGGGGGGGGAGGGGGAAGGGTGACGTTCTGAAAATATTTGAAGGGGTGCACGGGCAAATCAGGTTGCAAACCACTGGTCTAGAGAGAATGTGGCAACAGGGGGTGGTCAGAGGATCTGATAGACAGTCGTTAGTAAGCGAAAAAGCGTGATAGTCATGGATTCAGATTGTAACGGCAACATTAGTATTGGTACTCTACCCTGGCTGTAACCTTCTACTTGTTACTATACTACAAATAAAATAACATTGTTCTATTTGTTAGTACACTACAGACGATATCGCTTTGTTCTACTTGTTACTACACTACAGTCGATATAACTTTGTTCTACTTGTTACTACACTACAGACGATATCACTTTGTTCTGTTTGTTACTACACTACAGACGATATCACTTTGTTCTACTTGTTACTACACTACAGACGATATAACTTTGTTCTACTTGTTACTACACTACAGACGATATCACTTTCTTCTATTTGTTACTACACTACAGTCGATATAATTGTGTTCTACTTGTTACTACACTACACACGATATCACTTTGTTCTGTTTGTTACTACACTACAGACGATATCAGTTTGTTCTATTTGTTACTACACTACACACGATATAACTTTGTTCTACTTGTTACTAAACTACAGACGATATCGCTTTGTTCTATTTGTTACTACACTACAGACGATATTAGTTTGTTCTATTTGTTACTACACTACACACAATATCACTTTGTTCTATTTGTTACTACACTACAGACGATATCACTTTAAGAGACAGCTTCTATTTGTTACTACACTACAGACGATATCACTTTGTTCTATTTGTTACTACACTACAGACGATATCACTTTGTTCTATTTGTTACTACACTACAGACGATATCACTTTGTTCTATGTGTTACTACACTACAGACGATATCACTTTCTTCTATTTGTTACTACACTACAGACGATATCACTTTCTTCTATTTGTTACTACACTACAGACGATATCACTTTGTTCTATTTGTTACTATACTGCAGACGATATCACTTTGTTCTATTTGTTACTACACTACAGACTATATCACTTTGTTCTACTTGTTACTACACTACACACGATATCACTTTGTTCTGTTTGTTACTACACTACAGACGATATCATTTTGTTTTATTTGTTACTCAGAGTCAGATCTTAGTCAGATATGACTGAGCTACCGTATGACAGTAGACGGTACTACCTGCTTTCTGTCAGCGCCGAATGTTGGGCGGCGCTTACCAAACCCGACACCCCACATTGTGCCAACGGCTTCGGGCGGAAGAGCGCAATTGGGAGGTTACAAGCCTTATCCTGGTGCGAGGTAATGCAACCCAAAGACAAAATAAGTCATGGCAGGGCAGACCAGGCCCTAAGCCTTTGTTGGCAGCTGGTCTAGGATCGAAGCTCCGACAGGCGGACAGTTACAGCATTGCTTTGCTGATCCGGCAGCTTCTGCAGCTTGTCTTATTCCAGATGTATAGGTGTTAACTATCATTCTGCATGGGCAACACATGGTTTCTTTATTTTAGCCCAGGCTTTGTGCTATGGAGAGGCAATAACTCCAGCCCTGGTCTTAACCGGTCTGGGAATCAAAGCGAGAGGCAACTGTTACGGGATATAAGTCCTTGTCAGTTGGCGTAGACATGGGGCGCCACGCGTTGCCTCTGATGGTGGGAGACACCTACAGGTGTCACTGATCAGCTACCGCCCGCCTCAAGCTTGGCAGCACCCGGCCAATTGGGTGCTGATCCGCAACAGCCTGCCTGCTTCAATGAGTGCTTGGGGCTAGGACAAAATCTGGATCGCAGGCTGTAAAACCAATGCACCAGGTACTAATAAAAAGAATAATAGAAACCTCAAGCTACGGCTTGCAACCTGGAACGTAAGAATCATGTGTCCAGGAATTTCCACTGATTTAACAAATATTGACGATGTGAGAAAAACGGCTGTGATTGATGCTGAACTCAATCGTCTTAACATTGATATTCCTGGCCTGCAGGAGACTCGCTTCGCTGAGGAAGGGTCACTCAGAAAAAACAATTACACCTCTTTTTAGAAGGGAAGAGGGCAGGCAGAAAAAATGCAACATGGTGTGGGCTTTGCAGTGAAGAATTCGCTACTGGGAATGATTGATATCCCAGCTGGAGGTAATGAAAGATTATTATCACTGCGCTTGGCAACCTCTTGTGGATTTGCCACCTTTCTCACTGCATAGGCACCGACACTCGCTTCCTCTGATGATGTGAAGGATACGTTCTATGAGCAGCTAGACTCTGCGATCAAGGCAGTTCCAATATCCGACTACATTTATATGCTCGGTTATTTCAATGCTCGCGTGGGCAAGGACTCGAGTTCATGGCCAGTGTGCCTTGGAAAATACAACATCGGTTGCATGAATGATAATGGGCAAAGGCAAATGGAGGATTGCACTAGAAATGACCTATGTATTACAAACTTCTTTTTTTAAACAAAAGAGCTGCATAAGGTCACATGGAACCATCCAAGATCCGGCCATTGGCATCAGCTGGACTTCATTATCACACGGAGACAACATCTGAACCATACATCACTAACTCGAAGTTACCACAGTGCTGACTGTGATACAGATCATTCTTTGGTTGTTGCAAGGGTTAGACTGAGACCAAAGAGAATCTACACAGCTAAACACAAGTCTAGCCCCAGGATTAATATTATTAACACTCACGATCCTGGAAAGTACTTTGAATTTCAACAGCAACTTGACGACGCTTTCAATGATAAATCAGAAAACTGTATAGTAAATGATAAATGGAGTAAACTTAAGGAACTATTTATAAAACAGCGGTAGGGGTTTAAGGCACTGTGGATCATAAGAGGCAGGACTGGTTTGCGGCAAACAGCCAGATACTGCAGCCCTTGATTGATAAAAAGAAGATAGCTCTCTTAAGAAACAAGGAAAGACCAACGCGTAACACTCTGAGTGAGCTGAAGCAACCGAGGAAGGATGTACAAAAGGCTGCCAGGCTGTGTGCGAATGACTATTGGATCAAGTTATGTGAGTCCATTCAAAACTCAAGTGATAAGGGAAACATCAGAAGCATGTCTGAAGGGATAAAGAAAGCCTGTGGTCCAATGATCAAAAGAAGTGCACCGCTGAAAACCTTGACTGGAGATCTTATCACTGGTAAGAAACAGCAGATGGATAGATGGGTCGAGCACTATTTAGAGCTTTACTCAAGTGAGACCAAACTAGCGGATGATGCCCCCAACGCCATAGAGGCCCTGCCAACTCTTGACCACCTGGACACACTTCACCAGTATAACAGAAGTTAAGTGTGCTATAAATGAGCTTGCATCTGGCAAGGCTCCAGGTAAGGATGGGATTGCAATAGAGGTAATCAGGAGTGGGAAAGACACAGTTGCTCTACTGATCCACAAGCTAATAGAGCTATTCTGGCGAGGGCAAGTCCCACAGGATTTCAAAGATTCAAACATCATAACGCTGTACAAGAACAAGGGCGATCGGAGCGACTGTCGCTTGTCGTTCCTGGAGGAAAGTGGACTCGACAAGCACACCTTTAATATCCTTCTAATATTGGAACTATTGAATGACTTTTGTCTACACTCCTCCCTTCTGTCTTCCATAGACTATATCTCTCTCTTTCTCTTTCTCTCTCTCTCTCTCTCTCTCTCTCTCTCTCTCTCTCTCTCTCTCTCTCTCTCTCTCTCTCTCTCTCTCTCTCTCTCTCTCTCTCTCTCCTTCATACCATACTCTGACAATAGTTTCCTCCAACAATTAATAACATGTTTATTGTTGAAAACTATGTCAGTTGTATGTATTAAATGTGTATATGTAGTTGGTAGTGTCTGCTAATGTGAGTGCAAGATAGGACCTTTGACTTCGTATGTGCCGTATACTTTCTCGCCTCTTCATACGGCCAAACCACAGGACATCAAACATAGAAATGGACAGCTCTCACCCTGGATGCTCCGTTCTGCTTGAGGCTGGAGGTAAATCCGTTATTTGGAAAAAACTGTTCACCACTGGATCAGCGTAAATTAATGTGATCACAGTAAGTCTTGTGTCTAGACTGAGTGTTCTTTGATTATTATTTAGTTAATAATTCCTTCATGGAAAACACATCACCACTGTCTAGCACTATCTATCAGGTTGTTTTAATACATTTAAAACCGTTCTGGTGTTCTTCAATGTTTCTTTTGGGTGATTACCCAATTATAATATAGTTTAGCCTATTTCGCTCTGCTTGTATAACTTAAAGTTCTTTCACTGGGGTTCACAAAAACCTGTTACTTGCCATTCGTTATGTCAGCCCACAATTAGTGAATGGCTCGGTTGAATTTGCTATAGTGACATACTTTCACTGCACCTGTGAGTTAGAGCCTTTACTCTTTTTTGAACAGGTCAGTAGTATATATGAAACCTGGGGACATATATACAATCAGGTGAAATGAATCTGCTTCAAACTACTTCACACAATCTCTTGTTTTACTTACACTTTTCTCAAACATAGCATCTCGCAGCCTTGTATCTTCCTTCCTTGGGGAACATTATATGTGTGTTTGACATAGGTAGTACAATGTTGACGCGAAATACTCTTAATTAGACGCAATTTATTGTTTAATTACACGTATGCGTGTTTGGGTATGGGTGATAGTTGGTATGAGATATTATTTGTGATTGAGAGCACTTATATGTTGTAAATTTTGTTTCAATTTATTAGAGTTTGGTCATCCGCAAACAATAATTCACGTAATGCTTATGATTCATGGTTTGCTGAGAATGTTATTTTATTCACAAGTCGGCATGTGTTGATCTTACAGCACTTTGCCAATTTGTATACATTGCTTTTATTTTTTTATATGAAATATAGGTTCACATATTATTATTCTGTTCATGCCAATCTATGCAATCAATCTTACCTTTATAACATGGTCTTTACCTACATTATCTTTTGAATTTTAAAATAATGTGAATAGTTTATTTTTCTCTGTTATTGCTTCTGTAACATCGTCATTCCACCATATTGTTACATTTTATTTTTTTAATTTTTCTATCTTTTACCTAATATCTTAATATTAATACATTATTATTTATATATAATTAAAATAACTTTAAACTAAACATTTTTAAAACATGAATAAGCTATTTTGTTGTTTTATCTCTTTGTAAAAGTGTTTGTTTAAACAATGGCGCCAACCTACCCAGTTTAGGAGTGCTTAAATTTTCCGATGTTACAAAAATGGTCAACACCGCCGTGACATTTCCAGTTTCTTAGAGGTCAAGAAAGTATTTAGCACAGGCGGGGCAGTCGGCGGAGAAAGTATTTAGCACCGGGCGGGACGCTACTCAGAATTACGTAGCATTAAAAGGGTTAATCGCTGGGATAATTTAAGAGCCCATTTGCTTCTATCCAGTCCCATAGCACCGGCCATTGCCTCGAAACGACTAGCGTACTGGTCAAAGCGTTCTTTCGACTCTTCATAAACAGCTAAGGGAAACTTCATGGCATGGTACCCATGTCCAATCATGTGGATTGCCCCAGGTGAAGATGAACTTCCTTCTGCTGCATCTATTTCACCCTTAGTTTGTTTCTTGAGTTCTAGTTCTCGCATGCGGTATTCATGTTCTCTTATCTTGTGGCTTCTTCTGCTTGCAAACCTCTTGTTGTCCTGTTTCATTCCCAGTCTCTTGGCCTCCTGTTCCATCTTTCTGAGCTCTAGCTCTGCCTTTCGATCTTCTCTTTCTGCTTGACGACGCTCTCTTTCTACCACCTGTATATACTCGGATAGGGCTTGTCCAGACAACCCCACCGCTTCACCCCTTTCCCTCAATTCCTCCATCTCTAGTTTATTAGTGGCCATAGTTAAAGAAGGTAAGTCCGCAGGTTGAGTAGAGAGACCCTAAGGCAGTAAGTACGTACTCAATATCTACAATAAATATCTATCTATATATAACTATGACACCACACAGTACACTACAAACAATCTCTCAACCACCTGAGAAGATATAGGATAAAGACTTATCGTAGACGTGTCAAGTGTGAACAAGTATGTACTGTGTCTGAACACCTATCCACATTCACCCTGTCTGGAACTTTCTCACTGTAAAGTCACCAGCATTAATGTAATGTCTCTAACATAAATGTAATGGCATCATATATCCAATGGACATGCTTCCATTAAAAGTCATCAAGGTATACTTATATTTATATTCCAATAAGTATGTACCACTATGCAGGTACCCCGCTACAAGTACCCCGCTAGGCAAGTACCCCTCTTGGCAAGTACCCCTCTTCGAGTACCCAGCTAGGCAAGTACCCCTCTTGGCAAGTACCCCTCTTCAAGTACCCTGCTAGGCAAGGACCCATCTTGGCAAGTACCCCTCTTTAACGACACCGCTGCTCCACCATTTAATGTCGCTTGTCGTACCTGGAGGAAAGTGGACTCGACAAGCACACCTTTAATATCCTTCTACTATTGGAACTATTGAATGACTTTTGTCTACACTCCTCCCTTCTGTCTTAAATACACTATCTCTCTCTCTCTCTCTCTCTCTTACTCTCTCTCTCTCTCTCTCTCTCTCTCTCTCCTTCATAACATACCCTGACAACAGTTTCCTCCAACAATTAATAACATGCTTATTGTTGAAAACTATGTCAGTTGTTTGTATTGAATGTGTATATGTAGTTGGTAGTGTCTGCTAATGTGAGTGCAAGATAGGACTTTGGACTTCGTATGTGCCGTATACTTTCTCGCCTCTTCATACGGCCAAACCACAGGACATCAAACATAGAAATGGACAGCTATCACCCTGGATGCTCCGTTCTGCTTGAGTCTGGAGGTAAATCCGTTATTTGGAAAAACTGTTCACCACTGGATCAGCGTAAATTAATGTGATCACAGTAAGTCTTGTGTCTAGACTGAGTGTTCTTTGATTATTATTTAGTTAATAATTCCTTCATGGAAAACACATCACCACTGTCTAGCACTGTCTATCAGGTTGTTTTAATACATTTAAAACCGTTCTGATGTTCTTCAATGTTTCTTTTGGGTGATTACCCAATTAAACTATAGTTTAGCCTATTTCGCTCTGCTTGTATAACTTAAAGTTCTTTCACTGAGGTTCACAAAAACCTGTTACTTGCCATTCGTTATGTCAGCCCACAATTAGTGAATGGCTCGGTTGAATTTGCTATAGTGACATACTTTCACTGCACCTGTGAGTTAGGGCCTTTACTCTTTTCTGAACAGGTCAGTAGTATATATGAAACCTGGGGACATATACAATCGGGTGAAATGAATCTGCTTCAAACTACTTCTTATGTGAGTGTCCTTCTCTAGCCATATTGAGAAGCCTCCGAAAGACACTCTTACATAAGACTTATGAGTGCACTAAAGTTTACACGATTAGATAAACGAAGGAAATGCTAAAAGGCAAGAACAACCACCTATTACCCTATGCTACTATTACGCTAAGGTTAGATTACCTTATATCTGCTATGATCATCCAGGAATTGAAATTTATAATTAAGCTCATCGGCACTAATATCCCATTGCCTTAAACAATACGGGACTATAATTTCTTTTCCACACATAGGATGTATAGATATCTCTGTCCAGTTTTGGAACACACACTAAAACAGAAAACCCAGTTTCTACTATTTATATTGTGCCTCCCATTATCCGTTGACAGCTTTATCCACAAGCAAATTTTGCCGTAAGTCCCCACATCAAACGTCTGTGAAGTCACGTATTCGTTAATTTCTCGTTCCTTTCCGCTCCTCCGCTAGTTCCCTGTGTTCCCCTACGCTAGTACTTCCAAGCGTCCGAACCCTTTGATCGCCGTCTCCGTTCGTTTTCCAGTTCCCGAAGTCTCCCCGTTGTTTTCTCCGTTAACAGAGCTGGTCAATGACTCCTTACACTGTATCCTATTTTATACTGTCGGTCAATAACCTTTAATTTGTCCTCATCTCAGACTGAAGTACTCGATTGTTAACCCTCCTCATACCTTGTAGTTTTATAGGTAAGTTATCAAGGAATCACTAAACTGCAGTTTTTCCGTGACAGCGACTGCCCCAACTATAGGCTATCTCACTTCTGTGTATTGTTGGGAAAGTATTTGCCAGAATTGTCCTGCGCAGAATTCAAGTCCTGGGAGATCAAGTCTACCCCGAATCACAGTGCGGCTTCCGTCAGAACCGGTCTACCATTGATATGATATTCTCATTGCAACCGATGCAAGAAAAATGTAGGGAAAAAAATCTGCCACTGTTTATTGCCTTCATCGACCTCACAAAGGCATTCGATTTGGTCAGTCGTGAGGGTCTGTTCAAAGCACTAAAGAAGATTGGCTGCCCACCAACTATTCTGTCCATTGTGGAATCGTTCCACACAGGCATGAAGGGTATAATCAAGTTTGATGGCTCAACTTCAGAAGAGTTTGAAATCAAGAGTGGAGTTAAGCAAGGCTGTGTACTATCCCCCACCCTCTTTGGGATATACTTATCACTCCTACTGAAATATGCCTTTCGTGATCAGGATGACGGTATATACATTCACTCACGCTCAGATGGCGGCCTCTATAATGCTCAGAGATTGAAGGCCAAGACCAAAATTAGCAGGGTACTAATCAGAGAGTTGCTTTTTGCGGATGATGCTGCGATTACGACCCACTCTGAGGAAGAATTACAATATCTACTATCTGCATTCTCCAAAGCTTGTTCTGAATTTGGTTTAACAATTAACAAAAAGAAGACACATTTTATGTCACAAGGTGCACATGGTGTACCATCAAACTTTATTGACGACGCCGAACTGGAGATAGTAGACCATTTTACATATCTAGGATCAGAGGTAAATAGCAAATTATCCCTCGATCAGGAAATCAACATCAGGATTGGCAAGGCAGCAACAACAATGAACATGTTAGCAAAAAGAGTCTGGGAGAACAGGAAGCTTACTGCCAAAACAAAAGTCCTCGTCTACCAAGCCTGTGTCCTTAGTACTCTTCTTTATGGCAGTGAAACCTGGACAACTTACTCACGCGAAACGTTTAAACAGCTTTCATATGCGGTGTCTGCGAAGAATACTTTTTATAAAGTGGCAAGACAAAATCACAAATACTGATGTATTGGAAAGAGCAGGTTGTGTGTCGGTGTATTCCATGCTCAGTCCTTGTAGACTTAGATGGATAGGACATGTTAGGAGGATGGATGATGGTAGAATATTTTGTGAATTACAGACGGGTAGGAGATCTCAGGGTCGGCCTCTACTACGATACAAAGATGTGTGTAAGCGGGACATGATTTATACAGGCATAGATAATGCACATTGGGAGCATGTCGCCCCTGAACGTGTTGCATGGCGGGCAAACATCAGAAATGGAATACAGACAAAGGAGAAAATGATTGCAGATAAAGCACACACAGAGCGTGAGAGACGTAAGATGGTGCACAATGGTGGAAATGCGATGTTTTCACATGCATCTACTGAGGCCAAACTTTTGCAGCAAGAATTGGCCTTACCAGCCACACTCGCCACCGCCATGGGTCGTAGTTATTAAGCCTTTTTGAAGCACAATGTACCAAACTATCGTCTGTCAAGACGGAAAGGTGCCAATGATTTGTTACTACACTAAAGACAATATCACTTTGATCTATTTGTTTCTACACTACAGACCATATCACTTTGTTCTATTTGTTACTACACTACAGACGATATCACTTTGTTCTATTTGTTACTACACTACAGACGATATAACTTTGTTCTACTTGTTAATACACTACAGACGATATCAATTTGATCTATTTGTTACTACACTAGAGACGATAATACTTTGTTCTATTTGTTACTACACTACAGACGATATCACTTTGTTCTATTTGTGACTACACTACAGACGATATCACTTTGTTCTATTTGTACTACACTTCAGACGATATCACTTTCTTCTATTTGTTACTACACTACAAAAGATATCACGTTGATCTATTTTTTTACTACACTACAAACGATATCACTTTGTTCTATTTGTTACTACACTACAGTCTTTGATGTAAGGTGGACTGTTTTGAATGACCATGGGAGTGATCACATGCCATGCTCAGTCCTGATCTCTAAGTCCAGGAAAGTTAAGGCTGGGAGAGCGCGCAAGACCTTTCGGTATGAGCGGAGCGACAGCCTTCTTGGACGCCTCAGACAAGGAGCATGCAAAAGGATTGTTAAAACTCCTTTTTTGCAGCCCCCATGGTGGACCCCAGAAGTAGACAATGCGTGGAAAGCAAAGAGAGCTGCAGTGAAGCAGCTAAGGAAATTGCGACAGACACCCCTAAGCTCACGAGAGGAAGTGGACATAGCGGAAAATGACAAGAAAGACAAGGTGGAGGCTTTCAAGCGATGTGCTGCAGAGGCCAAGAAAGTAAAATGGGAATGTTTTATGAAGGAGATTGGAGGTGATAAAACACTGCATAAATTCTGGAAACTGTACAGACAAATGCAAAGAAAAGATCGGCCTATGACAGTGGGAACAATTTATAAAGAGGATGGGGTACGCTTGACAACAGACAAGGAGAAAGGGGAGGCGTTTCTCCAGAGATTTATAGAGCAGACCAATCATAGTGATGCGGAGACCAGGGATGCAGTTAGAGTGGAATTATCTGGCACAATAGAGAATATGCCTTACGAAGACATCATACTGTTTGAAGATGTTAAACATATTTTGCAGAAGGCAAAAGACACGGCACCAGGGCCTGACAGTGTCAGGTATGGCCACATGAAGGCTTTGAGCGATGTAGACCTGAAGGAGATGGCCGGCTGCTTTAATCAGAGCATTAGGACAGCGTCAGTACCGCAGGATTGGCTGCATAGCTATCTCATCCCTCTCCCAAAACCATACAAGGATCATTCAAAGCTTGCCGGCTTTAGGATCATCACCCTTCAAAATACATTTGGGAAGGTTTTAGAGAAGATAGTCGCTGTTAAGCTGCAGGATTTGTTGGAAAGGGGGAAGCTTTTTCCAAGAGGCCTGGGGAGCTACAGGCCAGGTGTCACCGCCTCACTTGCATATAGAATAGAGGGCTACAACTCCAGCCCAAGGGATACCACTGAGTCGTGCAGGACCCGAGTAATCGAGAACCTTCTCGATAGAGTTGGTCACCTAGTCCATGATTCCGTGGACACTGATGTGGCCCGCCTAATGCGGGGTCCACGAGGAACTCGGACAGAGTTACCGCCCGTGTCGAGTTAGGACACGCGGAGACGGGCAGAGGACAAACGGACTGGAGAGAGACAACAAGGCCTGCCTGAGAGGGACTCATAGATATTCATAGATATACTTAGGCTAGATAGTGTGCTAGATTGTTGTATGACAACTATATGTTTGATGATTAACTATCTGTGATATGTAATATAAGAGAGCGCGGGTCTGTTTACCCACTGCGCCAATTGTACACTGTATACAATAAATGTTCTATATCCTAGCGAACAGTGTATTGTTGCCTGTATGAACCCGAACCATTATTTAGATAAGAGTAAGATGATGACACCAGGAAAAGATACCTGGTCAAATGCAGCCACCTTTGCCTTTGACGTTTATGAGGGGTTCCAGAGTAGACAGGAAACGATGGCGGCAGCGCTTGATCTCGAAGATGCGTACAATAGAGTTCGCTATGATATTTTGATGACCGCACTTATGGAGAAGGGGGTCAATCCCTGGTTGGTGAACTGGATAGCAGCCGTCCTGCATTCTCGTCAAGTTGCTCTCCGTCTAGGCGCATGGACCTCAAAGCCACATATTTTAACCCCGGGACTGCCACAGGGATCTGCAATCTCACCGGTGCTCTTTAATGTGTATACTGTCAGCGTGTTGGATGTCTAGGTATCTGAGCTCGGGCTCAAACAGGCAACAATAACTCCGTTAAATATAATAACTAACATTTATTGTATTTCAATATACAGTGCGTTGTCGCAGTGGGTTTAACAAGCCCGCGCTGAGTTGCATATCACAGAGGTTTAACATCATCACACATGGTTATAACAAACATTCTAAGCAAACTATCTAGCATATGTCTATGAACCCAAATACACATAGGTCTAAACTATTGAGTCCCTCTAAGGCAGGCCCTGTTGCCTCTTCGATGTCCCGTCTGTCTCTGCCCATTCACACGTGTCGCAATCCGACACGGGTGGTAACTCTGTTCGAGTTCCTCGTGGACCCCGCAATAGGCGGGCCACATCAGTGTCCACGGGACAGTGGACTCACTGACCAGTCCTTCGAGAAGGTTCTGGATTACTCTGGCCTTCGAGGGTCTTACTTCTTTCCCTTGGGCGGGAGTTGTAGCCCTTGGCTACTGTCTACTAACTTATGTTGGTTTATCATATAATGTGAGGCTGTGACAGGATTCCCCCTTTTCCCCCGATGTGATGGGTTGTTATAAGGTAATTAGTTCTGAACTAATTCTGTCACAGAATCACATAAAGTCGGTGTTTGTAGTTTGGTGGACAGTAACTTGGTAACCTACATACTGGCATCAACACTCATGTATTCTCCCATACACCACTTCTCTGATTTGGTGAAGAGATCTCTCTCTCTCTCCTGTGTCCTTAAAAATGCTTATCTGACCGAAGTTACGTGACGTTTACTAGTTGTTTCTACAACCCGTCCTTCTCAAAGTATCCTACTGATACCAAGATAATTAACCTCTGTATTAGAGAGGATTAACAAGACAAAAGTCTTGGCTAATTAAGTACACCTTCAAATCTTGCTCTGTGTGTGCATTTCAATACACTTTTACTCTCGTATGTTGTATAATGCTAAATATGTAGTTACGTTGTTATTTTATCCCATCTGACTACATGTGTCCCTGTTGGCTTGTTAGTGTGTTGACTAATAAGTTGCTGCTTCTAATAAAGTGACTGCATTTTAATTGATAGTGTTCAGTTTTGAGTTTTGTGTAAAGTGTGTGCTGAATGTGTGGCTTATCTCCAAGCGTCACGAGTTGGGATATCCTTAATCATGAATTACTCCAATGTGTGTAATGCATGATCAGGCATTCCAAGCAGTGGTGCTTAGATGTAGTATCCTAAATACTAAACTAAGAGTATTAAACTAACTACTAAACATGTATCAACAAATTAGACAAGTAATACAATTTACATGAAAGACGCAGACAAATTAAAATAAATACGTTTTGCGTACAATTTGTCCGCTCAGTATATCGTTCTCTCATTTAATTCATTCACACTGTCATTCACACATCTTTCATTCAAAATAGTATTTGGTTAAAATATATAAGTAAAGTTGAGGTACGTGTTATTGCCCTTAGAACAAACGGAATAGGCGCTATTTTCCATTTGTACGATGACTCAAAAATGGTTTATAATTTACATAGAGAAAATTGCATAGGAAGTTTATTTAACCTATGAATGGAAATACCTGTAATATTATGGTAGAAAATGTACAAATTACAGGTTAACACATTTTATATACATAATTCAATGCAACTATAATACATATTTAATACGAAATTAATTAATTAACTAAGTAACTAAATCCAACGATGATGTGCGCGTTGTCCTCCTGTTGTTAGCGTGTCGTGCCATGAATGTTAATAGCTAGTATGGCTGTCTCTTGAGTGTTGTCGTCGACGTAGTTCTGTTTCGGCTGTTTTCAAAGTCTATTAGCCACAGCAAGTACGGAATGTTCTCAACGTCGAGTATAAAGTGTTCTTAATGCTTTCGTGATCACTGTCCGTTCACTGGATGAAATCATTTCACAGATAATGTCTCTCGTTCGGATTTTTCCTAGAGCTTTGGTAATTGGTAGTATAGTTCTCAAAGTTTCACGTTCGTGGGTGTTATACGTAACCTATTCACTGGGGTGTTATTACTTTTAAATGGAAGTTCTCTAGCAGGTGTAAAGTTACACTGTTCTATGCCACGGAATAAAATATCACAATTTCTGGTATGGCGAATGGTCAATGTGCCAAATGTTATTCTGCTGGCGCATTCGTCTGCCGCGATAAAATATCAGCTATAATGTTATCAGTGCCTCTGATATGGCGGATTTCGAAGTCGAAATCTTGGAGAAGAAGACACCATCTTTGCAAACGATGGTTTTTGGGAACACCTTGCTTAAGTACCAACGATGGCGAATTATCTGTGAGTACAACAAAGTGGGCACCCAAGAGGAACTTAGATAATCTGAGCATACAAAATAATAGACTTAATGCCTCCAATTCCACTGTAGAGTAACGGATCTCTGCTTTCTTCAGCTTACGGCTTACGTAGAGAATTGGGTGTCTCACTCCATCCACTTCTTGCATTAAACATCCTCCAATTGCGATAGCACTCGAATCTGTGGTCAAAATAAAGGGTAAATCTATGTTTGGTAATCGTAAGACTGGTGGATTAGAAAAAATGCGTTTCAATCTGCATATTGCATCCTCTAAGCTGGTACTTTTACAAACTTTTGATGGATGATCTTTTGTCAACATATTAGAAAAAACTGATGTAAGTTCTGCCCAATTTGGTATAAACTTAGAATAATAGTTTATAAGATCTAATAAACTTCTAATTTGTTTCTTTGTGGTAGGAACTTCTAGATTGAGAATCTTCGAAACAATTTTATCATCTGTCAACAGTTTGCCTTCAGAGATTTTATGACCAAGGAAGTCTATTTGTTTATAGCCTATTTCAACCTTGGAAGGTTTGATAGTAAGTCCAAAAAGAAAGATTTGGTTGAAGACTTGTTTGAGTGTTAGTAAGTGAGAAGTCATATTAGAAGAATGAATGCATATATCATCAATATAAGCTTGGACGTCTTTAATTCCGTGCAATAGCAATCTAGTTAATCTAACAAATGTGGCGGGAGCGTTTTTGAGACCAAATGGAAGATATCTCCATTCGTACAAACCGAGAGGTGTTGCGAATGCTATTATATGTCTAGAAGAGGGTGTAGTGGTACTTGCCAATAACCTTTCGCTAAATCAACCTTTGAAAATAAGGATGATTGAGACATGTTCAAAATGAGGTCTTCACAGCTGTTCATCGGCTCCGCATCTGTTGTGGGTATTGTATTTAATCTTCTATAATCGATGCACAAACGGATCGTTTGGTCCTTCTTTTTCACCAGGACAATCGGTGAAGAATATTGAGACATAGATTTCTGAATTATTCTATTTTTCTCTAAATCCAAAATTTCTTTGTCTAAATTTGCTCTATAATGTAGAGGAATAGAATATGGTCTACATTTGACCGGTGTCAGATCTGTCAGCACAATTGAATGTGTTATTTTGTCAGTCCGTCCAGGTTTGTTAGAGAAGATAGATTTATACTCGTTAAGGAGAGTCAAAATGTCTTGTCGCTGATGTTGTGTCAAAGTGTCAGAGATTTGTATGTCCTTTATACTACCGTCGTCATTCATAATCGGTACTGGTATTTCAGTATTGTCTACGTCTGTCTGATTTATCTGTGTATCGGCATTCAATTGGGCTTGTTTGGCCGCCGCCTCAAGCTCCATTTGTTTCTCTTGAGCCTGCAATTGCATTTTCTTCTCTTCAGCTTGTAGTTGCATCTGCATCTTTTCCCGTTCTGCCTCCATTTGCATCTTCTTCACTTCTGCCTCCATTTGCATCTTCTTTTCTTCTGCCTGCACTTGCCTTTGTTTTTCTTCTCGTTCTATCGCTCTTTCTTCACGGGCAATGTTCTCTGCGTGAGTCTTCTGTGCCCATTCTGACAGTTTGTCTTCTTTATAACCTAATTTCATACCTTGCTCAATACATTTTTCTAAAGTAGACATCTTGTCTTTTACTTGTTGGTAATTTTACTGAAGTTAAATCCCTTAGAAAAATGTTGGGGAGTAGAAAATTTAGTTATCTCCCTTAATTATTACATGCGCAAATACAAATGCAAAGTTACTGTTGGTTACAAGGTCATGAATATACATACAAATCAATGCAAAGCAAAATGATACATGGATGGATGGTGATAAGTACCGCTTAGGGTTGCATTGGGCATGATATGAAACTTATCTTATATTCCCAGAACTTGTGAATGTTGTCTTGTACTCTCGCCACTGTTGGATAGTTTACATAGGTTACACACCCCACAATTCGCGGAACAATCTGCTCGTAGAATGAGAAAACATTAGTAACAGTCAAAAAATGTCACAGTCATGTCAAAATAGTTTATAGTATTAACATCATTGAGAGACTAGCTGCAGAGGGACCCATATTAATACTAGTTCATCACTAGATAGATGCAAATTTGTTAAACTTCTTCAGAAATCAATTTGATATGATTAATTTAATTTTTTACTTGGCAATCAATAGCCGTCTGAACGTAAAACTTATGCCAAAACCGGAGATTAGCCCCCAAAAAGCCTGTCAGCGTGTTGGATGTCTAGGTATCTGAGCTCGGGCTCAAACAGGCAACAATAACTCCGTTAAATATAATATCTAACATTTATTGTATTTCAATATACAGTGCGTTGGCGCAGTGGGTTTAACAAGCCCGCACTGAGTTGCATATCACAGAGGTTTAACATCATCACACATGGTTATAACAAACATTCTAAGCAAACTATCTAGCATATGTCTATGAACCCAAATACACATGGGTCTAAACTATTGAGTCCCTCTAAGGCAGGCCCTGTTGCCTCTTCGATGTCCCGTCTGTCTCTGCCCATTCACACGTGTCGCAATCCGACACGGGTGGTAACTCTGTTCGAGTTCCTCGTGGACCCCGCAATAGGCGGGCCACATCAGTGTCCACGGGACAGTGGACTCACTGACCAGTCCTTCGAGAAAGTTCTGGAATACTCTGGCCTTCGAGGGTCTTACTTCTTTCCCTTGGGCGGGAGTTGTAGCCCTTGGCTACTGTCTACTAACTTATGTTGGTTTATCATATAATGTGAGGCTGTGACAATACGAGCAAGATTGCATACCTAGAAGCACCAGGGGTTGGAAGGATTCTAACATTTGCAGATGATATTCTTGCATACAGGCAGGGGAGAAATAGGGATCAAACAGCCCTGGAGCTACAGGTGACAGTGGACAAAGTGATTGACTGGTGCACTGAAATGAGTGCTGTCATCAACCCGGAAAAGGCGGCGGTGTTGTGGTGATCTCTGGATAATAGGATTGTGAGAGATGATACCCCAAGCCTCACGATAGATGGTAGAAGCGTCAACAGAGAGAACAAACTGAAGTATCTGGGAATCACATTTGACAGGAGTCTGTCCTTCAAGGACCATGTGGAGACGGTTGTGACAAGATCTCAAAAGGGACTCAATGCACTTAAAACTATGGCTGCAATGGACACAGAGCAGAGAATGCTCTTCACACTATACCAGCACTTGATCCTCTCAGTGATTGATTATGGACTAGGAATGCTCACTGTCTCAAAGAGTCAGCTGGTGAAATTAGAGCGCATACAGAATGAAGCGATGCGGGTCATTCTGGGATGCACCAGAGACACTCCAGTAGTGTGTATGCGTTACATCCTTGGTCTTCCTACTGTTGCTAGTAGGCACAAGGTGATGCAAGCGAAGGCATACCTCAGAGTAGTTGCTGACACAGATCACCCGTTGCATGAGGCGCTGGACGTAGTTAAGGGTCAGAGACTGATAAGAGGGAAATCATGGATGGCTCAGGACGGAGGATACGATCAGACAGGTGTGCCCCTTGGAGAACATCAGGCGAGGAGAGGAGTGGGTCAGAGTGCCAGCCGTGCAGTCAGACTTGTGCAGAGTTGTAATAACATTGAGCCGGGAGTGCAGGGAGTGGCCAGCAGGGGCCACGGAAGTGGAAATTCAGCAACTAATTCAGGAAAATTCTCGCCCGGGTGATGTGATTATCTACACGGATGGGTCAGTGTTGAGAGGTAGGAGAAGTGCCTGGGGGTTCTTGGCAAAAACTAATGGTCGGCGTTTGGTGCAGGAGAGCCTGGCGTATGATAACACTACATCTAGCTTAAGAATGGAGGTGGAGGCGGTCAGTGCAGCTTTCCGCTGGATAGAAAACACGATACATACACACATTGTGATTGTAACTGACTCAGAAAGCATGCTGAGAAGGGTGAGAACAGGTAGGCTTCGTGCAGAGTGGCTTGCTTCGCTTCGGAGGTCACGGGTAGTAAGCATCACCTGGATCTTTTCTCCTGGGCATGCCGGTGTGCTGGGGAATGAACAGGCGGACAGATTGGCTGTCTCGGCAAAATTTGGTGGAGTATTGATGCATGACAAGGCAGACGTGGTTGCAGCCTTGTGGGAGCACGTGTACACCTCGGAGGAGCAGATGGAGCACCATGGTCTGGTAAGAATGAGACAACGAGGTGTGACGAGGGGATCTGGCCGACGCTCGGCGCTCGGAGGAAAGGCGAGACGGACATATAATCAGATTGCTACTGGAACTATTAGTGTTGGAACTCTTCGCTGGCTGCTGAGGATGGAGACGGAGCGCTTATGGGAATGTCCCGAATGCTGTGATGTCGGTTCCTAAATCAATCAATCAATCAATACAGGCGATATAACTTTATTCTACTTGTTCATACACTACAGACGCTATCACTTAATTATATTTGTTACTACACTACAGACGATATCACTTTATTCTATTTGTTACTACACTACAGGCGATATCACTTTGTTCTATTTGTTACTTGCCATTAGATGGATACGGAAAACAGAGACGTGTGTAAACTTGTGTCACTAAGACACGAGATGATAAACCAACCCAACACAGTTACACGAAGGGGCGGAGTTATGTGGTCACATGACGCGCCCAGGTCAGAAGCCGGAAAACGGATGCAAGGCAGAGCGATATGAGACGTGAAAGCTGAAGGTTGGTTCAGGGAGATTTTGAGAAGTTTGAAAGCGGTTTGCGATGATTGCAAGTATTCAAGATGCAGTCGACAGTTGTCAGGTTCTTACATTGAACAGTAATTAAGGCTCGTGTGACCTAACAGATGTGAGACAAACACAGTCACGGAATGACTTGACGGGACACACTGCAACACAAAATTAAACACTTTATTTACACTTCACACGCAACACAATCAGATCCGGCATCTCGCCATTACAATGTCGATACAACAATACAATTAGTCAATGAATCAATACAATAGATGCACTCACAGACCTATACCACAACCGCACAGTCTCCTATCCTCTCACAAGGTTTACAAGCAATCGGCATTCAGACACCTCAGTCATACGAGCTTCTCTCAGATCCGTCCGTTCTGTCCGACAATCCCAAGCCTGTCTGGCGTATCTCGATGTAAGCACTTGCCAAGCGGGATCGTGTCCCTGCGTGGATTTCCTGCGTCACGCCTGTACTGGCTTGAACGCTGCCTGGTTAGTCCCGCTCACCGGCGAACCTGTAGACAGGTGGATGGTATTCGCCTGGCGCCGATAACGACGCCGCAGCACAACTACAGGGGAGATTATGACAATCTCCCAACCTTCCATTCATGAAAGGTGAAACCTTGCATGTGTGCTCTCTGTAAATTTGGTTTAATATCTTAACCCTGTCAGAATCTTCCCATTAGTTGTCATGTGACTTGACTTAGGTTTCATTGAAATACGTAGGCATTGCAAGTTATATCCACACACTTTCCCATAATGTCAAGAAGTAACACCTCCCAAGTACAATCCTCTCGATGGATTATCACGTCTGTTGTAATATGACACAGTCAAACCGGTAGCAACAGCGACACACGCAACTACCTCGCAACCGATAAACACAAATTATAAACACGTCCGAAAACGTCAGGTTAGACTGCGAGCCTCCCCGATATGAGGCGACTCCAACATTTGAGTCCCACCCAGACTTGGTATGAACATCTCAAGTTGGTCTACAACTTCGGCAATTCTTCCAGACCTAGCTGACGTCATCTTGGAGTGTTGATAATCTGGCAACAAGAAGGTGGTTTTTATCTCTTACATCTTCTTACCTATTACAAGTGGTTCCCTTTGATGTAATCTGTGAATCAATTCAAAATTCATGGGAGATAATTTTCAACATACTTTCAAAATAATAAATTACATTTGTTACTTTATTTCTAAGCGTCATAAATTGATGCTTCTTTACAATAGTGAACTAGATGTCGCTATTGTGAACAAGTTAATCAAGTTATGATTCTAAGATCACAATAATGAAAAATCCTCACACAATTCGTGTATTATAAATTTGCGTTCACAAAGTGTCTTACATTAGTCATTTCTTTGTGAACATTTGTTTGTCGTCTGCTTACTTTTTGAATAAATTTCTAACTACCGGAAGTACACACACAGCTGATGTGGTCGGATGTTACTAACGCAGTGTTGTTCCGCATGGATGTTGTAACAATGATCGGAATACACAGTTCTTAGACATAGCTGGTGAGTTCAATATTTCGTTGGAACATATGGATTAAGTGTTCTGTAGAAATTTAAATGTCACAGTTTCTTTCACACGGATTAATATATATCGGAACATCTCCGGTTGGCAGGTTCCACGGATAAATCAGATCGTTCAACTGAAGTAAGTTTTGAACTCAAGTGGCACTGTTTGTTATTGTTCATAATATTTACAATAAATAATGTTTCCTTTCTAACACTTCTACACATGTATACATTACAATTATCACACTAATTTCTAAAATATTAACTATATTTACAATGGGACCACGTTCCTATCACACATTTCGGACAGCTTATCTGAAACATTTTCATTAATGGCTGTGTGTTTTGAGTGCTCTGACACATTGCACTCAGACGTAGTTAGGCTACTGGGTGACGTCAGGACATCGAGATAGAAGATCAGCTAACGTATTCTGATTTCCCGGAATATGTCTGACCTCGAAACTGTAATCTTGGAGCAACAGTGACCAACGTGCAATCATGTGGTTGGTCGGATCTCCCGATGTGATGATAGTTAACGGACTATTGTCGGTTTCAACTATAAAGTGCCTCCCAAGGAGGAATCTGGACAATTTCGTAACTGCATATACAAGAGCAAGGGCCTCAATTTGAGGGGTGGACCAATTTCGTTCTCTCTGTTTTAGTTTGCGGCTTAGGTAGTATACAGGATGAAGAATATGGTGATATTCCTGTAGTAATACTGCAGCAATCGCGAAGGAGCTCGCATCTGTACGTAATCTGAAAATAATATCCAAATTTGGCAACTTAAAAATGGGATTAGAAGAAAAATAAGATAATACTTTTGCAATTGCAGGTCTTTGGCATTCGCTGTTCACAATTTTATTTGGTTGGTCGTTGGTTAATAGGTTAGTAAAACATTCTGTCAGCTTCGCAAAATTTGGTATGAATTGTCTGTAGTAGTTCAACAGACCTAGGACACTTCGGACTTCTTTCTTTGCAGTCGAAGCGATAGTTTTAGAATTTTTGACACGATGTTGTAGTCGGTCGTGACAAAGCCGTTAGAGATTTTATAGCCCAAAAAGAAGATGTCTTGGTAGGCTATGTCAACTTTAGAAGGTTTAACTGTCAGTCCGTGCTGTCTGATACGGTCAAATGTCTGCTGTAATGTCGTTATATGGTCTGTCATTGTCTTTGTGTGTACACAAATGTTGTCCATGTAAGAGCTAATATTAGATATGTCTGGCACCAGAAATCTTGTCATCCGTACGAATGTCGCGGGCGCATTTACTAGCCCGAATGGTACTTTGCACCATTCGTACAGTCCCCAGGGTGTGGCAAATGCTGTCAGGTGTGTGCTCTTTTCGTCTACCGGTATTTGCCAGTAACCTTTTGTCATGGCCAGTTTCGTAAAGTATCTAGAATCTGTCAGTTCAGTCAGTATGTCTTCACAGTTGGTCACTGGTTCTAAATCCAACTGTGTGATTTTGTTCAGTTTAGTATTGTCAACACAGAGTCTTATTGTGTTGTCCTTTTTTCTCACCAATACTATAGAAGACCAATCGCGACGGAGCTCGCATCTGTACGTAATCTGAAAATAATATCCAAATTTGGCACCTTAAGAATGGGATTAGAAGAAAAATAAGATAATACTTTTGCAATTGCAGGTCTTTGGCATTCGCTGTTCACAATAGGCAATAGCCGGCAGTGTATGATGGCAACGACAGTGATAACTGTGCTACAATAAAGTGATCGTGTGCTCTAAGGACGCGTTGAACTTGTTGTGTTGTGTGCACGAAATATCCGTACAGTGTTGAGACGAGCCTGTAGAGATATTCCTAAATCTTCTAAACCCTAGACCAAAACCAGGATGTCGGACCTGATCAGTGATTCCGACTCTTGGTATTACTACACTACAGACGATATCACTATATTTTGCTTTTTACTACACTACACACGATATCACTATATTTTGCTTGTTACTACATTACAGACGATATCACTTTATTCTGCTTGTTACTACACTACAGACAATATCACTTTATTATAATTGTTACTACACTACATGATTATAACTGTATTCTACTTCTTACTACACTACAGACGATGTCACATTATTTTGCTTGTTACTACACTACAGACGATATCACTACATTCTAATTGTTACTACACTACAGACAATATCACTACATTCTACTTGTTACTACATTACACACAATATCACTTTATTCTACTTGTTACTACACTACAGACGATATCACTTTATTCTTCTTATTACTACAATACAGACGATATAACGTAATTATACTTGTTAATAAACTACATAAATATCATTTTATTCTAATTGTTACTACATTACAGACGATATCACTTTATTCTACTTGTTACCGAACTACATAAATATCACTTTTTTCTACTTGTTACTACACTACAGACGATATCACTTTATTCTACTTGTTAGTTAATTAGTTAATAGAGGTTCCAACTTCATGGCAACGAGTCATTTCTATTATGTTCCGTTCATGTG
The DNA here is from genome assembly GCA_014155875.1 of Cepaea nemoralis. Lineage (NCBI taxonomy): Eukaryota > Metazoa > Mollusca > Gastropoda > Stylommatophora > Helicidae > Cepaea > Cepaea nemoralis. Next base: position 403,523 of record JACEFZ010010103.1, read on the forward strand.
ACATTGAACACCACACAAAATGCTCCCCACTGTCCAATGTGAAAAGTGGAACAGACAGGAGTCTCGGCAATCCAGCAGCTCGCACAGGTGCGCTATGCATAATGCCGCCGCCAGAATACCAACACAAAAGTCCTCCACGGAAACAACAGTTCATCGTCGATGGAATCGGAAGTGCCAGAAAGACCTCACTGACCCTGGTTTTCTCACATGGCTCTGTCTCTATTCGCAGGGCGACACGCTGAAAGCGTTGCATAAAGCACGAACTCCGCAGCTCCAGCGCCGACTCCCAGGAGTCTCCTGAAAAATGCACTCGTGAACCGAGTAATTGTTACTACACTACAGACGATATCACTTTATTCTACTTGTTACTTCAATACAGACGATACCACTTTATTCTACTTGTTACTAAACTACATAGATATCACTTTATTCTACTTGTTACTACGCTACAGTCTATATCACTTTAATCTACGTGTTTGTCAGGATCTCCAATAAAGCCTTACAGAGGCGGAGGAGTTAACACTAGTCTAGTAGGGGGACACCAGACAGGAGAGTCACCAAACACTATAAATAGCCTCACAAGGAGACACATTAGTGTCAGACCAGGGGCCAATGCGTACAACTGAGCGAGGAGCTTGTCCTTGCGAGTAACCGTGAAATGCCCGGTTACTCTAACTCACAAGCCAGCGTGCTTGTGAGATCATGCACGCAATAATAGCTACTGCACGGAAGGGACAGTGTCCGTGCTTGTCCACGCAATGTGTAGCGTGTGGACAGACCCGACTGGAGACGGTAGAGAGCAGACGTATCCTTGACAAATGCTATAGTTTCTAGGCAATAGGCAAACATAGGGCTGTTCATTTAGATTGTGAATACTAGCATCATTTCTCATCACTTCAATGCATTCATGTTGTATAATGATGATGAAGTATAACGCTCGTAGAGCCATTCAAATGTCGGCTCTAAATAAATTGCATTCCTTTCGCAAATGTCACGAGTTGTTATTTCGAGCTGTGCGAAAGTAGGGGAGTCCTGAGAACCTGTAGCGCACAAGTCGCTGACAGGCAGGACCCCAATTGGTGTCAGATTACAGTGAACCAACGCAGTCATAGCAGGCATTTGTTGTAATAATTAACCAACAATTAACGCCAGCAGGCAAGTGGTATTATAAACCACTGAATGAACGCTAGCTATCGATTGGTATTAGAAAAGTCTGAACCAGCATCAATTCATTGCACGATTCAACATCATTGCTGTGTGATATATTTCAAAGTAATGCAAATTTGTTTCTATACATGGCATAAATAATTTTCTTTCGTAAATTATACGATCAACAATTTGTGGAGTGTAAACCACAATTGAACCAAATTAAATCGGTAAAGTGTGAAATTCTACAAATATTAATTTGAAAGTATGTTATTATACTAAAAGCAATAGAAATGTATACAATCATCAGTGAACATTACCATCGTAACCACCCATACTCAGCATCAGAATTGGAGGGCCTCAGTTTGATCTATTGCGTGAGGAAATTCCATAGATTTTCGGCAGGAGCACAGTTTGTGATCGAATCCGATAACTCTCCGTTGTCTGTGATGCAGTCTGGACTTCCTAGCAATAACAGAATGTACAGGTGGGCTTTGATTCTCCAAAATTACACATTTACCATCCAACACTTAAAAGGAAGATTAAATACTGTTGCAGACATTTTGAGTCGTCCATCATCCATTGAAATACCTGATGTGCAGGAAGGGATCGACCACACACCATCAGAAACAGTGACACTGTAATGTTAGATAACTCAGTGCCGTATGTGGTGATTAAGACACATCGTAAGTGCGTTATCATCGCCAAATATGTAACCTGTGTGAAAATAACAGTGCTAGGAGAAGTGTAACGAACAGACGCAGAAGTAACATGCGCTGACACACACATAAGCTAGAAGAACATTCAAGTGTTAGCTATGAACCTACAGAACTTAGTAGGAAACTAAAAAGTGGACTAGAGCTGCTGTATGGACACATAAGCTAGAAGAACATTCAAGTGTTAGCTATGAACCTACAGAACTTAGTAGGAAACTAAAAAGTGGACTAGAGCTGCTAAAGTAGGTAACAACTACGAAAAACTAGAAGAGCTGATGGTAATGGACAAGGTGATTTCTACCGATCCTACCCCTTTTGCAAAGTTCTTACAACAGTCAGATATTGAGTCCATTCAGCAATTAGAGAAACGGGGGTCAGCTACAGACGATATCACTTTATGCTACTTGTTACCAACCTACATAAATATCACTTTATTCTACTTTTTACTACACTACAGACAATATCACTTTATTCTACTTGTTACTAAACTGCATAAATATCACTTCATTCTACATGTTATTACACTACAGACGATATCACTTTATTCTACTTGTTGCTACTATAAAGACGATGTCACTTTATTCTGCTTGATACTACACTACAGACGATATCACTTTATGCTGCTTATTATTTATCATCATAATTATCATCATCATCATCATCATCATCATCATCATCATCATCATCATCCACTTCTGCCGTCAAGCGTCGTGGGGAGGAATAATTTGCGTTCCAGCGCCCGGTGGGTGGCACTGGATAGTGTCATGCCATGTTTTTGTACAATGTCTCTGATGTCGTCAATCCATTTACTTCTTGAATGTCCTCGTGGTCTCGTCGCAGATGATCTTTGATGTAAGGCCACTGATGGTAGTTGCTGATTTTGCATTCTAACGACATGGCCAAACCACTTGATCTTCTGTCTTTCAATAAATGTAGCACAAGGTGTTGATCCCACAGTCTGTCTGATAGTAGCATTTCTTACTCGGTCTCGGATTGTTAAGTTGGTAGCTCTCCTCAGGCATCTCATGTCACAGGTGTTTAGTTTAGTTTAGTTTAGTTTAGTCGTTGGATCAACATCACGGCACACGGTTTAACCCATAAGTGCTCCGTCTTCCTCCTAACTCAAACCTGAGTCTGGAGAAACTCAGCTCAATGCACGAACTCCGTTGCATCGGCGAGGTTCTTAAATTACTTTGGGTAGATTTTTAACTCGACATTTTGCCCGGGCAGTGCGTTAGGTTACTATTTTTCGTTTTCCAACTGCCAAGGGATTTTTTACGTGCGCAACAATACACACGGGCGTCCGATCTCACTACCCAGAGACCAGGGGAAATTTTATTACTGGAGGTCCAGGTGGATTTATTAAATAAGTCCCTGTCCTCACAGGGGCCTGAACCCGGGACCTCCAGCACTCGAGGCTGACACCATACCTCGAGACAACTCAACCCCCCACTCAGCTCACAAGTGTTGATTTTGCGAAGGGGTTATTTGGATAATGCCCAGAATTGAGATTGGTAGCATAGGGTTGGTGTGAATATGCTGTTTATTGTCTGTAGTTTTGCGGACATGGGTATGTTTAGATGTCTCAGTAAGGGTGATAGTTGATATGGAAGTGCACTATCTGATTTCGATTTCTCTGTCCAATCTGCCATCTTCTGTGATCATACTTCCAAGGTATTTGAATTCTTTAACTTGTTTCAGAGTTGTTTTATTTATCTGTATACTTAGTGGGCCTGGCGATCTGCTAACTTGCATTACTTCGGTTTTGTCTGTATTTATACTCATATTGTATCTGCTGCAGGTCGAACTCAGATTAGTAATATGATTTTGTAGTCTACCCTCATCGCTGTAAAACAGGCACTGATCGTCTGCAAATAGAAGTTCATTTATTCCCTGTGGGTCAGTTGTTTCATCTGGAGTAAAGAGTTCTAAATTTTCTAAATCTGTTCTGTCGAGATTTGCTTCTTTGGAAATTCTGTCCATGTAGATATTAAATAGCAGAGGAGAGAGCACACATCCCTGTCTCACTCCTGTATTGACTGTGAACATATCTTATATACCTTCTTGTGTTCTTACTGCACTTTGGCTTGAGTGGTACATGCATATTATATCACTTTATTGTACTTGTTACTACACTATGGACAATATCACTGTATTCCACTTTTTTGTAAACTACATAAATATCACTTTATTCTGCTTGATAATACACTACAGACGATATCACTTTATTCTACCTGTTACTACATTATAGACGATATCACTTTATTCTGCTTGTTACTACACTACAGGCGATATCACTTTATTCTACTTGTTACTACATTACAGACGATATCACTTTATTCTGCTTGATACTACATTATAAACGATATCACTTTATTCTGCTTGTTACTACACTACAGACGATATCACTTTATTCTGCTTGTTACTACACTACAGACGATATCACTTTATTCTGCTTGTTACTACATTATAGACGATATCACTTTATTCTTCTTGTTACTACACTAGACCCTGTTGAGCTTGACTCTAGTCCGACTTTGTGAAGACACATGAAGGGTGTAGCATCGGTGGGAGCGCAAGCGAAATTGAAATACCACTACTTTTATCGTTTCTTTACTTATTCAGTCTCTCGGTAGAGATTTGTTCGCAGCAGACGAGCGTAATCTCCGGCGGGCCTGTTCTCGCCGGTCGCGAGATCCGCACAGTGGAAGGATGGGGGATTTGCTTTGCAATAGACAGGCAATATCTCCTGCGGTAGCTTTGGCGGGCCTATTCCCGCTGGTCGCGGGGTCCGCTAAAAGTCAGGTGGAGAGTCTGACGGTAGTGTACGCTTTACACAGGTCCGGACACTTGTGATCGACAGATGTGCGCGCCCTTATGGTCCGGGCTCGTACGAGGCCCTCACCTGTGGGACTTGGCTGAACGCCTCTAAGCCGGGTCTCTTGGGGTCAGGGTCTGGCCATAACTCGCCACCGGCTCGTGGTGGCGAGGTCTCGGAGGATTGACGCTGCGCCGCCAGCGTCTGCAGCCTACCTTGTGCCAGACGTATTGGTTACCCATTCCTCTGGACAACACAAGGTTAGGCCGAGGGAGGGGTCATGTCGTTTGGGCACCACATGTTTCTCTAAAGCTCTGCCCAGGCATTGTGATGGAATATTGGCCACATTCCAACTCACATACTTTGGTCTGTCAAGACTGCAAGGTGAAAACAACAACTACACTACAGACGATATCACTTTATTCTACTTGTTACTAAACTACATAAATATCATTTTATTCTAATTGTTACTAAATTTCAGACAATATCAATCTGTTCTACTTGTTACTGAACTACATAAATATCACTTTATTCTAATTGTTAATAAACTACATAAATATCACTTTATTCTGCATTTTACAACACAACAGACGATATAACTTTATTCTACTTGTTACTATACTACAGACGATATCAATTTAGTCTTCTTGTTACTACACTACAGACGATATCACTTAATAGTACTTGTTACTAAACTACTTAAATATCATTTTATTCTACTTGTTACTACATTATAGACGATATCACTTTGTTCTACTTGTTACTACATTATAGACGATATTACTTTATTCTACTTGTTACTAAACTACATAAATATCACTTTATTCTACCTGACAATAATCTACATAAATATCACTGTATTCTACTTGTTACCACACTACACACGATATCACTTTATTCTACTTGTTACTGCACTACAGACGATGTCACTACATTCTGCTTGTACTATACTAGAAACGATATCACTAGATTCTCATTGGCACCTTACCGTCTTGACAGACGATAGTTTGTGCTTTAAAAAGGCATAATAACTGTTACCTATGGCGGTAGCGAATGTGACTGATAAGGCCAATTTGCGCTGTAAATGTCCGTTCACAGTGGGTGCATGTGAACACGTGGTCATTTCCACCATCATGCACCATCTTACGTCTCAAACGCTCCGTGTATGACTTATCTGCAATAATGTTCTCCTTTGTCTTTATTCCATTTCTGATGTTTGCTCTCCATGCAACACGTTCAGCTGCGACTTCCTCCCAATGTGCATTATCAATGCCTGTATCAATCATGTCCCGCTTACAAACATCTTTGTATCGTAGTAGAGGCCGACCCTGAGATCTCTTACCCATCTGTAATTCACCAAAAAAGATGTCCTTTGGTATTCTACCATCATCCATCCTCCTGAGATGTCCTATCCATCTAAGTCTACGAAGACTGAGCATGGAATAAACTGTCACACAACCTGATCTTTCCAATACTTCAGTATTTGTGATTTTGTCTTGCCACTTAATACCAAGAATTCTTCGCAGACACCGCATATGAAAGCTGTTTAAACGTTTCTCTTGGTGTGAGTAAGTTGTCCAGGTTTCACTGCCATAAAGAAGAGTACTAAGGACACAGGCTTGATAGACAAGGACTTTTGTTTTGGCAGTAAGCTTCCTGTTCTCCCAGACTCTTTTTCTTAACCTGTTCATTGTTGTTGCTGCCTTACCAATCCGGATGTTGATTTCCTGATCTAGGGATAATTTGCTATTTACCACTGATCCTAGATATGTAAAATGGTCTACCATCTCTAGTTCGGCGTCGTCAATAAAGATTGATGGTACCCCATGTGCACCTTGTGACATAATCTGTGTCTTCTTTTTGCTAATTGTTAAACCAAATTCAGAACAAGCATTGGAGAATGCAGATAGTAGACATTGCAATTCTTCCTCAGAGTGGGTCGTAACTGCAGCATCATCTGCAAAAAGCAACTCTCTGATCAGTACCCTCCTAATTTTGGTCTTGGCCTTCAATCTCTGAGCATTGTAGAGGCCGCCATCTGAGCGTGAGTGAATGTATATACCACCATCCTGATCACGAAAGGCATATTTCAGTAGAAGTGAAAAGTATATTCTAAAGAGGGTGGGAGCTAGCACACAACCTTGCTTAACTCCACTCTTGATTTCAATTTCTTCAGAAATTGCATCATCAAACTTGATTATACCCTTCATGCCTGTGTGGAACGATTCCACAATGGACAGAAGAGTTGGTGGGCAGCCAATCTTCTTTAGTGCCTTGAACAGACCCTCACGACTGACCAAATCAAATGCCTTTGTGAGGTCGATGAAGGCAATAAACAGTGGTTGATTCTGTTCACGGCATTTTTCTTGCCTTTGTCGCAATGTGAATATCATATCAATGGTAGACCGGTTCTGTCGAAAACCACACTGTGATTCGGGGTAGACTTGATCTCCTAGGACTTGAAGTCTGCGCAGAACAATTCTGGCAAATACTTTTCCAACAATACACAGAAGTGAGATATCCCTATAGTTGTTGCAGTCGCTCCGATCGCCCATTTTCTTGTACAGCGTTATGATGTTTGAATCTTTGAAATCCTGTGGGACTTGTCCTTCTCGCCAGCATAGCTCTATTAGCTGGTGGATCTGTAGAGTGAGTATGTCTTGCCCACTCCTGATAACCTATATTGGAATCCTATCCTTACCTGGGGCCTTGCCAGATGCAAGTTCATTTATAGCACACTTAACTTCTGTTATGGTGGGAAGTGTGACCAGGTGGTCAAGAGTTGGTAGAGCCTCTATGGCGGTGAGGGCATCATCCGCTAGTTTTGTCTCACTTGAGTAAAGCTCCAAATAGTGCTCTACCCATCTGTCCATCTGCTGTTTCTTATCAGTGATGATTTCTCCAGTCAAGGTTTTCAATGGTGCACTTCGTTTGATCACTGGACAACAGGCTTTCTTTATTCCTTCATACATGCTTCTTATGTTTCCCTTATCACTTGCGATTTGAATGGACTCACATAACTTGATACAATAATCATTTGCACACTGCCTGGCAGCCTTTTGGACATCCTTCCTAGCTTGCCTTAGCTCACTCAGAGTGTTACGCGTTGGTCTTTCCTTGTTTCTTAAGAGAGCTATCTTCTTCTTATCAATCAAGGGCTGCAGAGTCTCGCTGTTTGCCGCAAACCAGTCCTGCCTCTTATGATCCACAGTGCCGTAAACCCCTACGGCAGTTTTATAAAGAGATTCCTTAATTTGACCCCACTTTTCATTTACTGTACAATTTTCTGGTGTATCAGTGAAAGCGTCTTCAAGTTGCTGTTGAAACTGAAAGCACATTTCAGGATCGTGAGTGTTAATAATATTAATCCTGGGGCTAGATTTGTGTTTAGCTGTGTAGATTCTCTTTGGTCTCAGTCTTACCCTTGCAACAACCAAAGAATGATTCGTATCACAGTCAGCACTGTGGTAACTTCGAGTCAATGATATATGGTTCAGATGTTGTCTCCGTGTGATGATGAAGTCCAGCTGGTGCCAATGGCCGGATCTTGGATGTTTCCATGTGACCTTATGCATCTCTTTTGTTTTAAAAAAGGAGTTTGTAATACATAGGTCATTACTGGTGCAATGCTCCAGCAGCCTTTGCCCATTTTCATTCATGCGACCGATGTTGTATTTTCCAAGGCACACTGGCCATGAACTCGAGTCCTTGCCCACACGAGCATTGAAATCACCGAGCATATAAATGTAGTCAGATTTTGGAACTGCCTTGATCACGGAGTCTAACTCCTCATAGAACGAATCCTTCACATCATCAGAGGAATCGAGTGTCGGTGCATATGCAGTAATAATGGTGGCAAACCCACAAGAGGTTGCCAAGCGCAGGGATAATAGTCTTTCATTTCCTCCTGCTGGAATTTCAATCATTCCTAGTAGCGAATTCTTCACTGCAAAGCCCACACCATGTTGCCTTTTTTTCTGCCTGCCCTCTACCCTTCCAAAAAAGGTGTAATTGTTTTCCTGAGTGACCCTTCCTCAGCGAGGCGAGTCTCCTGCAGGCCAGCAATATCAATGTTAAGACGATTGAGTTCGGCATCAATCACAGCCGTTTTTCTCACATCGTCAATATTGGTCAAGTCAGTGGAAAATCCTGGACACATGGTTCTCACGTTCCAGGTTGCAAGCCGTAGCTTGAGGTTTCTATTTTTATTTCTATTTGTACCTGGTGCAATGGTTTTCAGCCTGCGATTTAGATTTTGTCCTAGCACCAAGCACCCATTGAAGCAGGCATGCTGTGGCGGATCAGCACCCAATTGGCCGGGGGCTGCCCAGCTTGAGGCTGGCGGTAGCTGATCAGTGACACCTGTAGGTGTCTCCCACCGTCAGAGGCAACGCGTGGCGCCCCATGTCTACGCCAATTGACAGGGACTTATATCCCGTAACAGTTGCCTCTCGCTTTGATTCCGAGACCAGTTAAGACCAGGGGTGAAGTTATTGCCTCTCCATAGCACAAAGCCTGGGCTAAAATATAGAGATCATGTGGCGCCCATGCAGCATGATCCCTCTCTCAGCCTGCCTAGTTCACTCCAGAGGAAAGGTAACACCCCTACATCTGCAGAAGCTGCCGGATCAGCAAAGCAATGCTCTAACTGTCCGCCTGTAGGAGCTTCGATCCTAGACCAGTCGCCAACCAAGGCTTAGGGCCTGGTCTGCCCTGCCATGACATTTTGTCTTTAGCTTGCATTTCCTCACACCAGCGTAAGGCTTGTACTCTCCCAATTGCGCTCTTCCGCCCGAAGCCGTTGGCACAATGTGGGATGTCGGGATTGGTAAGCGCCGCCCAACGTTCGGCGATAACAGAAAGCAGGTAGTACCGTTTACTGTTATACGGTAGCTCAGTCATATCTGACTAAGACCTGACCCCACACAAGATTCTAATTGTTACTAAACTACATAAATATCACTTTATTCTACTTTTTACTACACTATAGACGATATCAATTTATTCTACATGATACTACATTACAGACGATATCACTTTATTTTGCTTGATACTACACTAAAGACGATATCACTATATTCTAGTTGTTACTACACTGCTGACGATATCACTTTATTCTACTTGTTACTACACTATAAACGATATCACTTTATTCTGCTTGTTACTACACTACAGTCGATATCACTTTATTTTGCTTGTTACTACACTACAGTCGATATCACTTTATTCTGCTTGTTACTACACTATAAACGATATCACTTTATTCTGCTTGTTACTACACTATAAACGATATCACTTTATTCTGCTTGTTACTACACTATAAACGATATCACTTTATTCTGCTTGTTACTAGACTATAAACGATATCACTTTATTCTGCTTGTTACTACACTATAAACGATATCACTTTATTCTGCTTGTTGCTACACTACAGTCGATATCACTTTATTCTGCTTGTTACTACACTACAGCCGATATCACTTTATTCTGCTTGTTACTACACTACAGCCGATATCACTATATTCTGCTTGTTACTACACTACAGTCGATATCACTTTATTCTGCTTGTTACTACACTACAGTCGATATCACTTTATTTTGCTTGGTACTACACTACAGTCGATATCACTTTATTCTGCTTGTTACTACACTATAAACGATATCACTTTATTCTGCTTGTTACTACACTACAGCCGATATCACTTTATTCTGCTTGTTACTACACTACAGCCGATATCACTTTATTCTGCTTGTTACTACACTACAGCCGATATCACTTTATTCTGCTTGTTACTACACTACAGTCGATATCACTATATTCTGCTTGTTACTACACTGCTGACGATATCACTTTATTCTGCTTGTTACTACACTACAGCCGATATCACTTTATTCTGCTTGTTACTACACTACAGCCGATATCACTTTATTCTGCTTGTTACTACACTACAGCCGATATCACTATATTCTGCTTGTTACTACACTACAGTCGATATCACTATATTCTGCTTGTTACTACACTGCTGACGATATCACTTTATTCTACTTGTTACCATACTACAGACGATATCTGTCATTTACTGCTAATATAGTACCTAGCGGTGTATGGCAGAGGGGTCTTTGACCCTGAGGAATTAAGGCCGCCTGGCTAGTGCAGTCGCCGCGAACTGTGCAGGTTAGGATTTTCTTTTTGCCCACTACACTACAGACGATATCACTTTATTCTACTTGTTACTACAATACAGACGATATCACTTTATTCTACTTGTTACTACAATACAGACGATATCACTTTATTCTACTTGTTACTAAACTACATAGATATCACTTTAATCTAATTGTTACTAAACTACAATGATATCACTTTATTCTGCTTGTTACTCATCATCATCATGATCATCATCATGATCATCATGATCATCATCATCATCATCATCATCATCATCATCATCATCATCATCATCATCATCATCATCTTCCACTTCTGCTGTCAAGCGTCGTGAGGAGGTATAATTTGCGTTCCAGCGCCCGGTGGGCGGCACTGGATAGTGTCATTCCGTGTGATTGTACAATGTCTCTGATGTCGTCAATCCATTTTCTTCTTGGACGTCATCATGGTCTCGTCGCAGATGATCTTTGATGTAAGGCCAGTGATGGTAGTTGCTGATGTTGCATTCTAACGACATGGCCAAACCACTTGATCTTCTGTCTTTCAATAAATATGGCACAAGGTGTTGATCCTGCAATCTGTCTGATAGTAGCATTTCTTACTCGGTCTCGGATTGTTAAGTTGGCAACTCTTTTCGAGCATCTCATTTCACAGGTGTTGATTTTGCGAAGGCGTAATTTGGATAATGCCCAGAATTGAGATTGGTAGCATAGGGTTGGTGTGAATATGCTGTTTATTGTCTGTCGTTTTGCGGACATGGGTATGTTTAGATGTTTCAGTAAGGGTGATAGTTGATATGGAAGTGCACTATCTTTTTGACATCTGATTTCGATTTCTCTGTCCAATCTGCCATCTTCTGTGATCATACTTCCAAGGTATTTGAATTCTTTAACTTGTTTCAGAGTTGTGTTTTTTATCTGTATACTTAGTGGGCCTGGCGATCTGCTAACTTGCATTACTTCGGTTTTGGCTGTGTTTATACTCATATTGTATCTGCTGCAGGTCGAACTCAGATTATTAATATGATTTTGTAGTCTGCCCTCATCGCTGTAAAACAGGCACTGATCGTCTGCAAATAGAAGTTCATTTATTCCCTGTGGGTCAGTTGTTTCATCTGGAGTAAAGAGTTCTAAATTTTCTAAATCTGTTCTGTCGAGACTTGCTTCTTTGGAAATTCTGTCCATGTAGACTTTAAATAGCAGGGGAGAGAGCACACATCCCTGCCTCACTCCTGTATTGACTGTGAACATATCGGATATACCTTCTTGAGTTCTTACTGCACATTGGCTCGAGTTGTACATGGCTATTATATCACTTTATTCTACGTGTTACTAAACTACACGAATATCAATATATTCTACTTGTTACTACACTAAAGTCAATGTCATTTTATTCTGCTTGTTACTACATCGGCTCCGTGGCGAAAGAGTTACCGACGCAGTTCGTAATCCCACATACTGTGTTCAAAACATAGCTGTGGCCGATTTGGCAACAGAACGTTGACAGTGACAGTTTTGACAGATATGGGTGCCCGCCGTTTTAACAGCAAGGGAAAACCACTGAACTTAAACTTGCCCAAAAAATCACGAAAAGTCAAAACTGCTGAAGTTGACTGCTACATCCTGTACAATATATGCAACATTTCTTTTCAATCCACTACAGACAATGTCATTATATTGTACCTGTTACTACACTACTGTGTCACTTTATTCTACCTGTTACAACACAACAATGTCAGTTTATTCTACTTTTTACTACACTACAGTGTCACTTTAATCTACCTGTTACTACACTACAGTGTCACTTTATTCTACCTGTTACGACACAACAATGTCAGTTTATTCTACTTTTTACTACACTACAGTGTCACTTTAATCTACCTGTCACTAAACTACAGTGTCGCTTTATTCTACCTGCTCCAACACAACAATGTCACTTTATTCTACGTTTTACTACACTACAATGTCACTTTAATCTACCTGTTACTACACTACATATGGTGTCACTGTTTTCTTCTTCTTACTACATTGAAGACAATGTCACTTTCTTCTGCATGACCTTCACTGCAGACAATGTCACTTTCGTCTGTCTGTTACCACACTACAGAAAATGTTACATTCTTCTACGTGTAACTTCACTATAGAGAATGTCACTTTATTCTATATTAACTATACTACAGACAATGTCGCCTTCTATTTATAAATACACAATGGCATCTTCCTCATGTAATGACACTATGGACAAAATTTGATATTTCTAACTGTAACTGCACTTCATAGATTGTCACCTTCTACTGTAACTACAGACAATGTCACCTTCTACAGTAACTACAGACAATGTCACCTTTTACTGTATCTACAGACAATGTCACTTCTACTTGTAACTACAGACAATGTCACTTATACTTGTAACTACAGACAATGTCACTTCTGCTTGTAACTACAGACAATGTCACCTTCTACTGTAACTACAGACAATGTCACCTTCTACTGTAACTACAGACAATGTCACCTTCTACTGTATCTACAGACAATGTCACTTCTACTTGTAACTACAGACAATGTCACTTCTACTTGTAACTACAGACAATGTCACTTCTATTTGTAACTACAGACAATGTCACATTCTACTGTAAATACAGACAATGTCACCTTCTACAGACAATGTCACCTTTTACTGTATCTACTGACAATGTCACTTCTACTTGTAACTACAGACAATGTCACTTATACTTGTAACTACAGACAATGTCACTTTCTACTGTAACTACAGACAATGTCACCTTCTTCTTGTAACTACAGATAATGTCACATTCTACTTGTAACTACAGACAATGTCACTTCTACTTGTAACTACAGACAACGTCACCTTCTACTGTAACTACAGATAATGTCACTTCTACTTGTAATTACAGCTAATGTCACATTCTACTTGTAACTACAGATAATGTCACCTTCTACTTGTAACTACAGACAATGTCACCTTTTACTTGTAACTACAGACAATGTCACCGTTTGCGTAACTACATATAATGTCACTTCCTTATATGTGTAATTACAAACAATGTCACATTTTACTTGCAACTACAGACAATCTCACCGTCTTCGTAACTACAGACAATGTCACCGTCTGCATGTAATTACAGACAATGTAACCTTCTATGTGTAATTACAGACAATGTCACCATTAACTTGTGACTACATAAAATGCCTCTTCACTTTTTTTATTTGTAACTACAGATAATGTCACCTTCTACGTGCAACTACAGACAAGGTCACATCCTTCTACCTGTAGCTACCTTACAGACATTGCCAATTCCGACGAAGTGTAACAACAGACATTGCAAATTCCGACGAAGTGTAACACCAGACATTGCCAATTTGGGCGAAGTGTAAAAACAGACACTGCCAATTCCGAGGAATTGTAACAACAGACATTGCCAATTCCGACGAAGTGTAACAACAGACATTGTAGATTCCGAAGACTTGTAACTACGGTCGATGTCACGCCGCCTTGACTGCTTGACAGACAAACCAACAGAAGCCATACAAGAGAACACAGACAAACCGCAAGGCGAAACCCAACAAAATACCGAACCGAAACCGCAATATAAAGACAGCAGCCCAACCACGACACCCGAGAAACGCAATGGGAAACCAATATCCCGCCAGACATCTGAAGGAAACTCAAGGGGAATCCAATATCCCGCCAGACATTTATAGAAAACCAAGATGAGTACCCTGACGACGGCATGAAGTGTCCTAGGGGACCTACCTTGGAGGAGTGCATAGAAGCGGCAAAGAGAGAGGAAATTACAGAGAGACTCGGGCGCGAGGTATTCAGAAGGCGATGGGAAGACAAAGAAAAGAAGAAGCCTAAGATACGCAAGGGGGAAACCATTAGGACACACTGAGTTACACTATGACAGTGAGGCCGACGGAGAGATCGTTCCATGACAGACCACAGAGGAATCAATCAAAAAACAGCAAGAACTGAAGGCGAAAGTGGAAAAAAGACCCAAGTTGGGAAAATAACTCCTAAAAGCTTCTACAGGCAATACACATAAAAAGGAGGCAATAATACAAAATAAAAAGTCCTTACAAGGACTGCAACCAGTCAAGCCAGACGAGCCAGGAGCCTTCACTAAGAAAAGAAACCACCAGAGGAGACGGGCACAAAAGATAGCCGCCGACCAACCCCCCAGCTGACGTCACAGACGCAAAAGCCGAAATAATCAGGCCGGGTCAGGAGCAACTCGTAAGTGCGCACAAGACAAGAATCAGGGTGAATAAACCCACGACAACAACGGACCTCAACAATAACCACAGCTGAAAGAAGCAGGTTGAAAAAGGCCGAATTTCGAATTTTTGTTCGTAAAGCAAGTGGGTAATGTGGTCAGTGGGTGGTGTGATCAATGGGCACCCAATGGGTGGTGTGGTCAGTGGGCACCCAGTGGTTAGTGTGGTCAATGATTAGACAATAGTTGCTTTGAAGGAGACTCGAACACACGGCCATCAAGGCGTTGAGCAGACATGCTGGCCGCTGCACTACCTTGTGGTCTCAGTAGGTATGAAGTGTGAATATGTGAATATGATCTCCACCGACTATAGATGTGACAAAATACAACTTTCACAGACACACTAGTTTTGTTATCGTCGCAACGATCATCAAACTGTATGGTAATGTTGTTAGACAGCGTAGCTAATGCTGAGTCTCAACTCTGTTACATCAAGCGTACCATGCTGGTGTTTGTCATACGTATGCTGATAGATAAGTATGCAAATTAACATATAGCGTTGTCACATAACGCAATAGTTGGTGTGAGAGCCCTGGTACAGCTGTGGCCAGAGCTTGCATTCCACCCCAGTGGATACATGATTGAATCCTTTCGTGGTGGAGATATTTTGTTTAATTGTCCATGGCCCTTACGCCAACCTGGCCCAAAGTCGATACGAGGACGTGGTCAGGCAGGCGTGAGTTGATCACATCATTCTTCCAGTGACGATTGACCAACAATAATATGAGCTAGCACCATGTATCCCGTAGTCGCCGTGGACCTATTGGCTAGACGCTAGCCTACAGGCTCGGAGGGCGTGTGTTTGCATCCACACCGGGGCGGAGTTTACACACATTGACCTGCACTCCCAGGTCGACCAAGCCGAACATTGGTACCACCAGATGACTTAGGAAGTGAAAGCGTCCACTGTGACACTGACTATATCATCGGCTCATCATGTCATCTCATCGCATTGTGTTCCCATTCTACCTTGCAAATCCAAGTTGAGATTCGCTTCGCTGGGGTTCTATTGTAGTTTGTAATCTTTTCTCAAGAATGTTGCAACATATTTTCCCAGTATGACTAAAAAAGGACATGCCTATGTATTGTTTGCAGCATCTTTTACTGCTTTTGTTTTTTTTTCCCCTTCAAATTACATAATTATGGCTTTTCTTCAGTCTCGTGGTGTTTGTTGTTCTACCCAACTTGGTTAAATAGTCTATGTAACCACACTGTTCATACCTCTCTTGCTGCTTTAATTAGTTCATTTTTTATGTCGTCTTGTGATTTATTCAATGGGGCTAATCTGACGGTCTGCGTGGCGATGCCGTTGCGGACGGGATTCGTAATGCCACTTACTCACGTTTGAAACACAGCGGTGACCGATTTGGCTGTGTCGCGCTGGTTTTAACGTGTTGGTATAGGAGCCGGTCGTTCATAAAGCATGTTGTCCAATTGAGAAGTTGTCCGAAGTACTGCTTCCATGTTCTTATGACTTGTTTTCGTTCACTTATTGGTTCTCCCTTTCGCTTTTAATTATTTCAGTTGGATTGAAGGGGTCTGCTCTGGATCAAATTGCAGTGATCTTTTTGTTGACGTTTTCAGTTGCTTCCTTGTAGTTTTTATTTAGGGTTTTTCAATATTCCTCCCAGTCTATTTGTTTTTCTCTCGTTACTACACTATTCGCATGTCTTCTTGCTAGTCTATATTCAATATAAGCACGGTCCTGTTTATATTTTACCGTTTTGTCTTTAGAGATTTCTTTACCATCGGGTTCCACCAATTTGTTATTTTCCTTTGCCGTGTTTTAAGTTCTTTCGTGGTTCCACATATTATTTTTGCAGTATTTAAATTACTCATTTGATCTTATACCATTATTCTTCCACTGTTGTTTCTTTCTATAGGTAGTTTTACAAAGATTTAAGTTCTTTCTCATAATGTCTCCTCACTGCCTCGTCTGTGAGATGTTGTAAGTTTACTAATTCGCATGGCATGATTTGGTCTTTGCCTTCTTCCTCTGCTGGATCTCATCGTGGCAATAACTGCTTTGTGATCTGTGTTTAAACTTAATAATGGCACTGCCCTTGCATCTAAAATAGTTATATGTTGTTATTTCTTGTTAATATGAAATAAATTTGACATTTGGTATCTAGGTCGTTCCATTTATAACAGGTGTATATTTGTACGTTTTTCTGTTTATAGAATGTGTTTGTTATATAGAGGTCGTGGTGGCTGCATAGCTCTATTAGTCTATATCCATTATCGTTTTTTTCATTGTGTTGGTCTCCAAATGCTCCAAGATGTTTTTCTTTTTTTCCGTTCTGTTACGTCTTAGTCTTGCATTGAAGTCTCCCATAACTATGATGTTGTCCTGCTTCTCTATTGTATTCATTGCGTCATGGATGTCTCCGAAGAACTCGCATTCTACTCATTAATGTCTGTGTTACATGGCGCGTATGATTTTACATATATAGTAATGTTCTTTTCTTTTATTTTCACTGTATGATTCTTTCTTATATATATATATATATATATATATATATATATATATATATATATATATATATATATATATATATATATATATATATATATTATTTCTAATATTATTCTGCTAGCCATGGTTCATTGACTATTCCTACACCGTGCCTTGCCCTTTCTTGTTGTTCCACTCCGGAGTACACAAGTTTATAACTGTGGTGGATCATCTTGCATGCTCGCCCTTTTATTCTAGTGTCCACTATTCCCATCAGTCCACGTTTCCTCTTTTCCATTGTTTCTATGAGTTCTTCTTTACTGTGAAAACAGGAGATGTTTAATAAATAACCCACTGTCTATTAACCACGGATCTAGCACTTTACGACCAGAAGGTCTGACAGCGAGTTATGGGGTCATTTCATCTCATCCACCTGCAACGAATCCAGTGTGTCTCTCTAGGCGGCGGATGGGTTTCTTTAAGGGTCGTGTTGTATGTATCTAACAGGCCGTGTGATTCTCTGGTTGATTCATCCTCCACTGACCATGTCATTCTATACACACATAGACATATCCATTAAATTATCCATCACTTATCCTCCACTGACCATGTCATTCTATACACACATAGACATATCCATTAAATTATCCATCAATTATCAAAGGCTTTTAATAAAGTCAGACATGAAAACATAATAAGGATGTTTGCGGATCTACAAACTGATGGGAAATACCTTAGACTGCTGTCATAGAGGCCACAACACACCCGCTGACATTACTTCCCCCACATTTCTGCTGTCATATTAGACACCACATTTCTGCTGTCACATTAGCCACCACATTTCTGCTGTCATATTAACCACAACAGTTCTGCTGTCATATTAACCACAACAGTTCTGCTGTCATATTAACCTCCACATTTATGCTGTCATATTAACCACACCATTTCTCTCACTACTGCCATACAATTTCTGCTGTCATATTAGCTACCCCATTTATGATGCCATATTAACCAATACATTTCTGCTGTCATATTAGCCACAACAGTTCTGCTGTCATATTAATCACAACAGTTCTGCTGTCATATTAACCACAACAGTTCTGCTGTCATATTAACCTCCACATTTATGCTGTCATATTAACCACACCATTTCTCTCATTACTGCCATACAATTTCTGCTGTCATATTAGCTACCCCATTTATGATGCCATATTAACCAATACATTTCTGCTGTCATATTAGCCACAACAGTTCTGCTGTCATATTAATCACAACAGTTCTGCTGTCATATTAACCTCCATATTTCTGCTGTCATTACTGCCACACAATTTCTGCTGTCATATTAATCACAACAGTTCTGCTGTCAAATTAACCTCCACATTTATGCTGTCATTACTGCCACAACAGTTCTGCTGTCATATTAGTCACAACAGTTCTGCTGTCATATTAGCCACAACATTTCTGCTGTCATATTAGCCACAACATTTCTGCTGTCATATTAGCCACACCATTTCTCTCATTACTGCCATACAATTTCTGCTGTCATATTAGCCACACCATTTCTGCTGACATATTAACCAATACATTTCTGCTGTCATATTAGCCACAACAGTTCTGCTGTCATATTAATCACAACAGTTATGCTGTCATATTAGCCACAACAGTTCTGCTGTCATATTAATCACAACAGTTCTGCTATCATATTAATCACAACAGTTCTGCCGTCATATTAGCCACAAAAGTTCTGCTGTCATATTAGCCACAACATTTCTGCTGTCATATTAGCCACAACATTTCTGCTGTCATATTAGCCACAACATTTCTGCTGACATATTAGCCACACCATTTCTGCTGTCATATTAGCCACAACATTTCTGCTGTCATATTAGCCACAACATTTCTGCTGTCATATTAGCCACAACATTTCTGCTGTCATATTAACCACAACATTTCTGCTGTCATATTAGCCACAAAATTTCTGCTGTCATATTAGCCACAACATTTCTGCTGTCATATTAGCCACAACATTTCTGCTGTCATATTAGCCACAACATTTCTGCTGTCATATTAATCACAACAATTCCGCTGTCATATTAATCACAACAGTGCTGCTGTCATATTAATCACAACAGTTCTGCTGTCATATAAATCACAACAGTTCTGCTGTCATATTAATCACAACAGTTCTGCTGTCATATTAATCACAACAGTTCTGCTGTCATATTAATCACAACAGTTCTGCTGTCATATTAATCACAACAGTTCTGCTGTCATATTAATCACAACAGTTCTGCTGTCATATTAATCACAACAGTTCTGCTGTCATATTAACCTCCACATTTATGCTGTCATTACTGCCACAGAATTTCTGCTGTCATATTAGCAACACGATTTCTGCTGTCATATTAACTACAGCATTTCTGCTGTCATGTTAGCCACAACATTTCTGCTGTCATATTAATCACAACAGCTCTGCTGTCATATTAACTACAGCATTTCTTCTGTCATGTTAGCCACAACATTTCTACTGTCTTATTAATTACAACAGCTCTGCTGTAATATTAACCACAACAATTCTGCTGTCATTACTGCGACAAAATTTCTACTGTCATATGAGCCACAACATCCCTGCTTTCATATTAACCACCACAACAGTGTACAATAGTGCGAAACAGTCCACACAAACAAATGTTAGTCTATAGTTGTCCAATAGTGGGGAGCCGCACACTCTAACCGATGTTACTCCATAGTTGTCCAATAGTGCGGAATCGTTCACTCTAACCGATGTTACTCCATAGTTGCTCCAAGGAAGTTACTTCGAGCACTTGATGCAAACCCTCCTCAGACTGAAAGTGTCCCCTCACCTTGTACGATGGATAACTGCAGTCCTGCTCCAAAGGAAAGTGGTGCTAAGATGCGGGAGTTGATCTTCTGAGCCGATAACGATATGTCCAGGATTGCCGCAGGGTTCACCACTGTCACCAGTACTATTCAACGTGTATACGGTGCCGATCACTGAACAACAGTTGGACGGGAGGGTTAGGACTCTCTCATTCGTTGACGACGTCCTCGTGTATCGACAGGGTCGAGATAGACAGGCGGTTGCCAATGCAGGACGAACTAGATCGAATTTCCTCATGGTGTGCGGATGCCAGTGCCATTGTCAATCCTGTAAAGGCAACGGTTACATGGTTCTCCCTAAGCAACCATATTGTGAAAACAGACCTGCCAGCAGTGAGAATGGATGGGAGCATTTTGAGTAGAACCCAGTCAATGACATATCTTGGCGTGAGGCTTGATCGTTGCCTGTCCTTCAGAGATCATGTCGATTATGTCATAACGACAGCTCGAAAAGGTTTGTCAGCAATGAGAGTCATGGCGACTGCCAATATCGAGCAAAGATTGCTAATACTTCTGTTGCAACGACTGGTGCTTTCACCCATCGAGTATGCCCTTGCCATCCTCACTGTCAGCCCTACACAGATTGGAAGACTTGAATAGGTACAAAACGAGGCCACGCGCACCCTCTGCATGAAGATATATTCAGAGAAAAGGGTAACAGGCTAAAGAGGGGCAAATCATGGATGGGTCGGGCGGAGGATATCATCAGACAGGTCTGCAGTCCTACCAGTATCAACCCCGGCGAGGAATGGGTGTCTCCAGCTTTTAAGTGCACCTTCTCCTGCATTATCACACTTGACAGACAGTGCAGAGAACAGAATCCTGTCACTGTCAATGCAGAGGTCAACGCGCTCATCAATGAACACGCAGACAACACACAAGTGCTCATCTATACAGATGGATCTGTTGTAAAGAAGCAGAGAAGTACATGGGCATTTACAGCCCGTTCAGCGAGCCGAACCGTTCAAGAATCCAGTGGTGCCCACTCTATGACCACGAGCAGCATGACGATAGAGGTGATGGCAGTTACACAGGCTTTCATATGGCTGGAATCACAGCATTATACCAAAGTGTGTGTACTAAGTGATTCAATGAGCATGATTCAGAAGGTCGAAGCTGGATCTGTACGTAGACAGTGGACTGAATCGCTGCGGAAGTCTGTTGTTCGTAAAGTCACCTTCATCTTCGTCCCGGGACATGCGGGAGTCGAGGGAAATGAACGAGCTGATAAACTGGCTGGCTCTGCACCCCCTGTAGATGGCCAGCCCATGGATCGTGCCGATGTTATAAACGTCCTTAAAGATATGGCGAGAACAGAGGACTTTGACTTCAGTGAATCCACATCGCTGTCCAGGATGACAGACCTGGGAGTAAGAATCGGCACAGCCAGACGCGAGAGGTACATCGGGAAAACGAGTTCCCTCGTCAACCAACACAGAACTGGCACTATTAGCCACCTGACGCTGATGCTTATTCTGGGGGGGGGGGGGGGGGAGGAGGATCTGAGCACCTATGGACCTGTCTGTAGTGCAATGAAGATATCTCAACTGATAACTGATAACTGATAACTCCATAGTTGTCTAACAGTGGGAAACGGTTCCATCTAACTAATGTTACTCCATATTTGACAAATATTCTGGCGTCTCCCTCTAATCAATGTTACCCTATATTTGTTCAATATTGCTGACTGCTTGTCAGGTACCCAATGTCCTGCATGACAGGAGTAAGTGGAGGACAGCTCACGACAGGCGATCAGGACAGGCAGCCTGGTGTCACCGAGTACAGGTCAACTACTAACCAGTTGAAGCCCTGTGGTCATCGTGCCACCGTAACCCGCACGGGTCGCACGAACTGTGAGAAGTGAAGGACTGACCGAACATACCTGTGTCAGCCAGACGGGTTAAGGACTTCGAGACGGACGGACAGAGAGGGTTATGCTTGTGTTTCATGATCGCTGTGAGATGACTGTAATGAGGTATGGCGTGACTGACTGGTAGATTGAGATGTGCTTGAGCTGAGTCAGTGAGAGAGTTATTTTGTATTATTCTATTATAAGATGTATGATGCCTGTATATACTGATGTGATAATGAACGAGTTGCGCATAGTTATGAGAGTAACTTTCCACGAATGTACCCAATGTAAATAGGTTACGTGATTAAAAGGATTTACTTCACGTTGCCGAGTGTGAGAGTGAAATCATTGAATGTGTATGATTGTTTCGCCCCTGTTCTATAGAGCGAGCCATATGTTAATATAAGACCATGACAGGGAACGAATGTAGAGATCTCGTCCGGTTTTGAACCATACATTAGAACATGGACTTATCGTCCAGTTTTTGAATCACATACTTGAACGTGAGGATTTCATCTGATTTTAAACCATATATTGGAACGTGTTTGACAGTATACATACAGAATGCACATCGCTGTCATTTGAATTGTGAATTGTATGTAAAACAGAATGCTAGTAAGTAGGTAATTCTGACATTTACGCTGAAAGAGAGTGACCAAAAGCAGCCAGGTTCAGAAAGTCTAGCTCGCACGAGAACCTGAAATAATTACGACCTCTACTACTTTATTAAGCGACGACGATGACATTACAAACTCACATCCATACTTGACTGCATACAAACCTATACACATTTAACCGACCTCGCATACACCACAGAGTCGAACACTATACTAACATTTTTCTTTCCCCAGCAAACAGATTTATCTCCGGGTGTTAAAGACAAAGTGAATTTTTCTTCCAAGCCGTAAAGTACCACCCCCCCCCCCCCCCCCTTTCGGGTGCAGATATCGAAGTACATCAAAAGCTCCGAACGTCATCGGCAGCTAAGTATTTCTTTCACATATTTTTGTAAGATTTCAGGCCCTAACTGTATTTTTTTTCCACGTTGTACACATATATATATTTACTACATTTGACTGTGTATTATATTGAGTGAATTTTATCATATACTGTAAATTTTGGTGCTATTGCTAACGAAATTTTCAAACTATCATGGCCACTCTACACGACTTCATAGAGTCTGATCTAAAATTAGGTTTAACAGGAGAAGATTTATCTAAATGGAGTGAGGCGAAATATACAGAGCAGGTTTAGTTAGAAAACAAGGCTAGAGAAAGGGATGAAAGGGCAGCAGACAGAGAATTGAAGACATCTGAGCTTGAATTGAAGAAGGCTGAGCTCGAAGACAAAATTAGAGAGACATAAATCAATGCACAATATAAGAGAGAAGAAATAGAAATGCATTTCAAATTGAAACAACTAGAAATCGAAGCTGATACTAAGAAAGAAACCAGAAAATTAGAAACCAAAGAAAAGGAAAACCAGTATAAGAAATACCAAGGTATTGTCAAAAATTTCATTACTGGTAACTGCATATCAGCACTGTCCCATAATTTTGAAACCATCATGGAGCATTACCAGGTACCATTTTCAGACTGGAATATCATATACATGAGAAGCGTATCTGGAGTACCTCTGAAAGTCATAGAAACCATTCCTATTGAATTAAGAAAAGACTATCATTACATCAAAGCCTAAATCATGGCGTATTTTTTTTTAGATGAAGCAGGATACAGAGAACTATTTTCTAAATTATCCTCAAAATCACCACAAACGTTCTCAGATTATACCTCCCTAGTTCAAGATATTTTTAGTAAATGGCTTTCATCAGCTAAAGTTAACAATGATTTTGAACGTCTAAAAGACCTCATTTTGAGAGATAAGATCATTTCATCACTACCATTAACTTTTTCTCGTTTTTTGCAAGAGTGTGATGTGAAACAGTACAACAAATAGAAAAACGTGGGTCAGCTTACTTCACAGCCAATAAAGATTGCTTTGTTAATATTTTGAGAGATACAGAATTTGTAGCAGCCGCTACATATGACAGACCCAAACCAAATACGTACAATAAATCTAAAACCTTTGGTAAATTCGCAAACTACCAATGTAAACACTGCAGTTGCAATCATCATGAAAACGAGATGTGTGATAAAAATCCTGCATATCATACTTAAATACAAAACTTCATAGATAAACAAGAAAGTGAACGAAAGAACAGTAAAAGATTAACTAAATGTTTCCTTTGCAAAGCGTATGGGCACTGGCGCCTTTCATGTAAAGGTAGACAAATGACAAGAAAAGCGAATGCAGCAATGTTTGATAGTTCATCTTCTGAGAAAGAACAAGAAGAGAAACAACAAACATTAAACGCAATTGAAAATATTGATGTGTTTCATTTAGATAAGTGTACTGCATGCAATCGGTTCCATGACAATGGTATGTTATCCTGTGGTCATAAAGTACATACCACAAATGAAGAGGCAAACGCAGTTTGCGATTCAAAAGGTAAACTAGATATCCATCAGGGTTATGCCAACAGAAAACTAGCCAATATTATGTGGGATAGTGGATGTACCATCATTGGTTTAAGGAAAGAGTTTCTACAGCTCTCTGATTACACAGGGAAATTTGTTACCTGTAGAACATTTGCAAGAAACATTGAAAATTATCCACTAGCATGGGCATATATCCAAACACCTTGTTTGACAGACAAGGTGAAATGTGCCGCATTAACTAATCCATGTTGCGGTTTAATTATTGGAAATCAACCTCAAGTTATAGACATTACACAACAGCAGATAACCACCTAGTATAAACATGTAGTACCAACAAATACAGTTGCCAGAACCTCTGCAAAGAAACAATCTGAAACGAACACTCTACAACAAGTAAACAGTATTATGGACCTTCTCAACATACTGGAAGACAATTTCACTAAACCAGAAACAGCTAACATGTCTGGTCATTAGTTTCCAAAACCCAATGAACAGAAAGTAAAACACAAACCCAAGAAAGTAAAGACAACATCACAAACCAAACATCAACTAAAGCCATGTAATGTAAATCAAAGCACTGCGATATTTTTAACAGCACTCATTTACTGCTTAACTATAATATCATTATCCAGCCTCATTACCTGTACACCCTGTAATTGCAAATGTATGCCTAACAATAATCGATGCCCAGATTTAAATCTAAATCCATGTGACAGAAACAGACCACCCAATCTCCACAACAGAACGACGAATTCATTCTTCATTACTGAACGGACACAACAGCAGACAGACGTCATGCACAGAGGCTACACCAACATGACCACAAAACCACTCACATTGACACCAAAACAAGACAAAACATTGCCAGGAAGGACAACAATCCATCACACAGAGACTGACGCAACACAGAGTAAAACAAACATCAAACACGACAGCACACTGACCCAAAAGTGAGAAAACCATTCTACACGACAGTGCAGCATCATACTACACACAGTCAACACCAGACTGTAACAACATCAATAGACACAGGACAGAAACATCACCACCAGAGCAACGCACAACAAATAGTGACATGCAACCAGCGATTACATATGACTTAATACAGGTAATATCACCTACTATACCATTGAACGTCCGTCAATGGACATGTGCTACATTGACATCAACCAAAACTCAATCATTTCATCTGACCATGACAAGACTGCTATTAGAAGACTTACTGCATGTTTCGACATACATAAACGACATCTCATACACACGAGCAGTATGACACAACACATAGCGACATTACGACAAAAGATTAGACGTATCAGGCAACACGGCCTGACTGTAAAACAGCAAATGTTGAAATTGCTTTTCATGAAATATATGTTTTTAGGCTATAAAATCTTTGATGGTTGTATCACTACGATGATAAGATTGTATCTAGAATTTTGAAAGTATCGCTTCCTACAACGAAGAAATAAGTAAGAAGCATGTTAGGATTGGTGAACTATTATAGAAAGTTCATACCAACCTTTTCAGAACTTTTTTTTTCAAAACAGAACTTTTCCACAATCTGTTGACAAAGCGCCAACCAACAAAACGTTTACACAGTGAGGGCCTGAAAGAAGCTCTTACAAAAATACAACGGCATTTTTCTTCTGACCCTATATTAAAATTACCAAACGTTAATCTTTGTTTCACAGTTAGAACGGACGAGAGCAGTGTGGGCGTAGCTGAGGTTCTCCTACAGATCTACGACAACGTTTTGCATCCAGTGGCATATGTCAGTTGCAAGCTAACGCCAAGCGAACGTACATACAGCGCACCGGAATTGGAATGTTTAGCTCTGATGACTTGTCGTAAATCCTGTTCTTCTGAACAATAATAACAAATGGCGATCTACCACGAAGCAGTTAACTCGTCAATGCGTAACGACAACAAGATCTCAAAGTCTCTCCTTAAAATTGGTAAACAGGAAAATACAACACGCAGCTCGGCAAACAGTTCATGTCCTTTAATTTCGGCTTTGCAGAATCATAAGATCAAATTCCAAAACGGTATCGTAGAGCTACCTTGCCGCAGGGACAACATCTACTAACATTAACCAGGAATCATCCTATCTGTACCGTTTGCTCTGACTGCCCATTTCCATACCATAGTTTACTTAGATCCTTGCTGTTTCGTTCGTTCAAGATTCGTCTAGGTTCGATTCCCTGTTCTTCCATCCATCCATGGATTCTTATCAAAAATCGCCTCCTGTTGTTCTTCACTCGAAGATCATCGAATCATCGCATCCAAACATTCCTTGACACAGGGTTTCGGTTTCCAGAATTGTAAACATGAACGGTTCCTAATATGGCTCCACAGCGTATGCTTTGGTCGTTAGGGTTACCTTTTTTGTGACGCATCCCGTCTCTTTGGTTTTCTATTGCTCTGTCCACTTTGCTATCCCTTGGGATTTTCCTTTTATCCTTTCCGCATGCTGTGTATGGGCAATCGCTATGTGGCATTATGCCCCCCCCCCAACACTAAACGATACAATCATTTCTACATATACATACACCTTGTGATAATAACTCATGAACAATAGCATTGCCGACATGATAATACAAATGTAGTGCTGAATACGACATTATGGCCATTATTAACTATCCCCCCAAAAAATAAAATTATATGACGGGCACGCCCATCTGTTCAAACCCCCGTTGATCGTCGTGTGGCCGGCCTGTGCGAAGGCCGGTCCAACTAATATTACATTAGTCTCTAACTTGTCCAAACGAACAAGTGTCCTCACTCTAGGTTACAACTCGAAGTTGTGAACGAGGGTTAGTAATAAGTACCAAGCAGTCAGTATCAGTTGATGCTCAATTATGTCGCTGCTTCCTGTATCCATTCGGTGTTCCTTGTATCCAATAAGTGAGGTGGATGTCATTGCTGTTCGCTGTGCTAACTTTAGAGATATTCTATTACTATCACGTGACCTTCGTTGTAGTGGCTCATCCTGTGTGGATCTCTTATAACCCATTGACAATTATCAAATTCAAATTGTAACAGTTATTAATACTGAACCATTAATTAACAATTTAATTATTCTAATAATATAACTACTAATCTAAATGAGTTAACAATTAACCTAATTACGAATTCATATATATATATATATATATATATATATATATATATATATATATATATATATATATATATATATATATATATATATATATACACACACACACACACACACATACATAATATACTAATGTTATTACACTATTCACTTAATGACATTCCAATTAAATAAATCACATACATTGTTTCTGAGTAAAATACTTAGTCCATCAATCTGAATGAAGCGGAATATCATCGTCTATCGGATCGTCATCTCCATAAAGTACAAAGTTCAAAGTTCCGTCTCCAAATAATTGCATGGACACGAATAAACGAATAGTAGTAGTATTCCAACACAGTTTCGTTATTCCGGCACTTGAAATATGCAGGAAAATTGCAATGTGCCACAACACCAGTTACTTTATATTTCATGATGTCCCAGGTAAAATTGAAAAATATCCACATATATATCTATCTTCCTACCTTACATATTACATTAATGTATTTCAATCTGTTAGTTGCTATATACATTGCCATTTTAATTAGGTGCCGTCTGTAAACTTTTCTAACAATCTATGAACAATACAACTAAATAATAACAAAAAGTGAACAACTGCGAAGCAGACCTATCTATTTACAATCGACCAAGAAGATCCTTAAGAATATTGTTTCCTAGTCATGCGCCGAATCATAAATATCCAAGATTCAAGACTTCTATGAATAAACCAGAAATATAATATACCATTCCGATTCAACAAGAATAACTATTTAAATGAAATATTATTTATAGAAATTATTAATGTTCTCTAATATAGATATATTAACAAAGAATAGCGAAACGAACTATTTCCTAAGATGACTTGTAAACTACATGATAGTGTGAACAATTCTGACAAGTATAGATTTATATCATCGACACTTGGAATAACTGAGTAATAAGACCCTAATGTGTCTGTTGTGTATTATGTGTTGATATGAACCTAACATTCACATTCATCCCATTTTATTTTTTCCAAATTTTTACTTTTATTCTTCCTTTCACTCATTTTCTTTCTTTCTTTGTTTCAAATTGGTGGTGTCTTTTATCTGACACTGTGTTATTATTATTTGTGTCTGTGAAGTTTATTACCCGCGACACAGATTTATATACTGTAAGACTGAACTGTCTGACGCTGAGAACCATCAAGTAATTTATGTACAATAAGACAATTGAGACCTGTAACATCATATTAATGGTTTGTGTGTAAACGTTGACAATTTCCGCAATTATTCTCAAAGAATGAAAGTATGCCTTACTTACGAATAATATTTGGAAATTAAACATAGCTATTACTATCCCCAGCCATTGCATCATGTAAATATAGTCTGTAATGAGTGCCTTTCTCTTTTGTACTCTTTTTGTGTGCTACGCCGTTCTTGTTAACAGTCGGCGTAACTTGTAACCTTGTGTATTTTCTTCTTCTTATGACACGTGGACGTGGGTTCTTGTGAGTGCCACATCAGGTTTGTGTTCTATAGTTTGAACGTAATCTTTGATATTAGGAATGTTACCAATTATCAACCCAGCACATGGGTTTGGTAGTACTGCTGCCCTCTACCCTCATAATATGGGCATTTTATGCTGACTCATGCGGTCTTGTAAGTTTCTATTGTACCCCCAAAAGTTTTTCAACAAATGTTATCATGTGTAAAGTCATTTTTGTTCACTAGTTTGTGATTAACCCGTGTAATATCAGATCCTGTGTCTCTATAACAGGTTGTTTGTGAACCATTAACCTACGCTTTGTGGAACAAAAGAGTATTTGTATGACTGCATGCTGCATTAGCTGTATGTATATCTCTCTTGTGGCCTGATGTGAGATTATCAT
Source organism: Cepaea nemoralis (assembly GCA_014155875.1). Classification (NCBI taxonomy): domain Eukaryota; kingdom Metazoa; phylum Mollusca; class Gastropoda; order Stylommatophora; family Helicidae; genus Cepaea; species Cepaea nemoralis. The sequence continues at coordinate 433,342 of JACEFZ010010103.1, forward strand.
CATCATCATGACATTCCTTACCTATTCTGTTGTTGTACGATTTCTATAGTTGCTTCGTGTGTGTCCTCTAGATCATCGGAATCACTACTACCAGACAACATATATGCAGTACTTGCCTCCTTCCACACATTTTTCATAGGGCATAACTTACTGGTATGTCCATACACCCTACAAGAAAAACATTTAATACTCCTCTTGTAGGAGTCATACTTATTTCTTTTCTTGATAAGTGATGTCACTTAAGTAAGCTGGATAACCTGGATGTTTATCACACATCTCAAGCTATCCATGAGAAAGTTTGCCGTACTGTCACTTTGTGAAGTGAACTTTTATGAGTCTGTCTCCTTCCTTATTGGAGTATTGATATGGACCACTTTTATTTTTACTTGTAAATTTCTTAAACTTACCATTGCCTTTCTGGAATCTGGCGATCGCTCCTATGATAAGCTCTGGTTGTGCAAAATTGGCAAATATGTCACGATGTGCATTATAAAATGATTCACCTTTTGATTCCATCTCACTGAGTGATTTACACTTATTTTCCACCAGAAATGCAGACATCGATTCTGGTACTGCAGACACCAGTTTGTCTCTTATTATCAGATCCCGAATTTTATCGAAATCAGACCCAATATCAGCTGCCTTCAGCCATTTATCAAAGCATTAAGAAGTTTCAGAAACAAAATCAAGGAAAGTTTGGTTAGACTTAGGAGTAAGTGTTTTGAACTTTGTATGCAACCCCGATTCGTCTAAACTAAAATGTGCAAGAACACGATCTCGCATATACTTGTAGTTGGTACGCAAGTTCTCAGGTATTAATTCAATTACTCTTAAAGGTTCCAGCGCGAGGTGTCGATGGAACAGAATCGGTACCTCCTGTTCGGGAATCTTATAGAATTTAACTAACGCTTCGAAATTAGTAATCCAAGAACTTAACGAATGTAATGGTATTCCCTTGGGGTGAGGGGAGGATACTATCACACATTAATAACGGGATAGAGGCACTCTGGGAATACAATAAATCTCAGTCTACAGACCCCACCAGCACGTGGATTCCTGTCTCTCTCACTATCAACCGCTGGACTATACCTATTTCACCTCGCATCCAGAACAGATGACACGACTCTGGCGTCTACACATAATGACTAGATGATATAATGTACAAGAGGATTATCAACAAGGGGAATGTTCATGAGAGAATCCTGGCCACCGTCAGGCGACAGAAGAAATGGCTATCTGGATTAGTCGCAGGCCGTCTCACTCATCACTGTACACTGTGTACGATACCACAAGGTTAAAGAAGTCACTCATCTGCACACGTAGCGTGGAATGTCTCTGCCGAGGTGTAGACTTAACTGGAATGACTAACACGTCGATGTGGTGACCCCGGGATGCGTTGGTACATGATGACTTCGGACTAACATCCCTGTAAAAGTTCGGAAGGCCTGTCATTTAAGATTTATTGGTAAGGCCTGTACTAGACAACGGTCCTAAGAAGCCACTATAACATTTAACACACATTTAACAATGTCAAAGTTCTGGAAATAGATGGTGGTCTTTAATGGGATCAGGCTGGGTATAACTGGGCCTATAAGCACAGAAAGTTGGCACAGTTCAAGTGGACTCTTTCACTCAGTACTGGTAGCACGTGACCTTGTAATGACTGTCACCAATGTTCCAATTACGAAATGGTAGACTGTTCACGGAACACCAGGCTATCCTGACATAAAGGGTAATGTAGTTCTTCTCTACCCGTTTGGCCAGTGGGTCACTATGTCAAAAATGACAACAGAAAGGAGGACACGATACTCGCCCGTGAGTAGCCATGATAATGCTTGGTGGACTGACTGAAGATCATTTAGCGGTTGAGACGAGACTGGACTGTGGCGTAATGACTTCCCGGGACGTGGTGTAGTGTAGAAGCAGCACTTTCCGTCACTTAGGTAAGCCAGCCATTTTGCCACCCTCACCAAGTCATCTTTCTCTGGTCACGTCAAGTAAGTCTCTCAGAAAGTAGAACCTGCCAAAGACAACACCATGTGTGAATATCGTGACACCGACTTACCCCCAGGGGTACACGTTACCTATGTGTACTCAGCATAGTCCGGTGTCGCCATGACACGGCCGGCAGCCTCACAGACCAGGATCCACTGCCAAAACTGAACTAGGTCTAGGTCCTAACAAGTGCTGGCTGAACCGTCCTCCGTCTCGAACCAGTTCAGGGTAGGGCTGTGTATCTGGTCATGGTGTCTTAGAAATCCCTTGTGTCCTAAAAAGACTTCTAATGACACAATATACCAGGTTAGTAGGTTAAAAGTACCTAGAGACATAATGGCCCTGAAGGAGGGCCAATGGCAACCGAATTCCTCTCCCTCGGAGGTAGCCCCCTCTCCCTGGTTCTTTGTTATGAGTACCCACTATCCGATAGGTTTCCCAGAGCTCGAGCTTCTATCCCGGAAATTAATAGATTATACATGGAAATCCCCCTGTAGCGGAAGTCCACGTCCCGTTCCATCCTCCCCTATTCAGGGTCAGAGCATTTGGAACGGTGTTTAGCTGGCTGTGACCAGCTCTTTCGAATCCCCACAGTTTCTCCAATGCCCCTCTCTGTATATTAAGATGGAGTTCCGTTGAGGTGACTAATCACATAAAGAGTATGAGGAAAGCCAATAAAAGCCAGTGGTCGCCACACCAAAAGATTCGACGTTCGACACCCGCAATGTCCTTCGAATGACCTTCGACACCTCCAGCGACCATCGCATGGGTTTCGTCTAGTTCGGCCGAGTTCCCTGATACCTCACTCGACATATGTTCCTACAACGCATCCGCCCACTTCCGGTTGTGTCGACTACGTTAAAGTTCTAAGGCCGCCCAGGAGTGAACTCGGACTACTCATACTATTGGGCCTGTCCTAATTTTCCCTAACTACTTGTATCGGCAATAACACGCATTCACCCACTTGTACAATTGTAACGTACAAAACAGGCCTACACTCCATCGTGTTCAACTAGCCTGCAGTGTTTAGTTAAAAACACAAGGCCACATGTTCACCCCTGACTGACTTTTGTGCGCCGGGCGGGACATGCGGTCGAACAAAATTGGGTCAACGCGGTATCGACACACATTATTTATCTAAATATGTTTAACGTACATTAAGACACACTGTGCATTCAGAATTGAGGAGCTCCCGTCCCAACACTGGACGTTATGTAAGTTTTCTTCGACAAACAGCAAGACAATGGCTTCCTCTTTCCTTTTTACTAATTAACACAGTCGTCCAACACAACGTCTTTATAGCAAGGCCGGATCTCAACTGAGCCTGTCTTTGTTCTGAGAAGGTTACTGCGCATGCGTTTACCGGATCTGGTTGAGTTGAGTATCACTCAACCGAACAGTCTAGAAGTCAAGGGCCACCAATCGCCCTTGCGTGGGGTACATTAATACTTCGGTTGTATCCCTTAGACTAGGTCGGCTGTTCTAGACTGACTGAAAAGGGGAATTGGACTTTTGCTAGTTTTACCAGGTGAATTCTCAGCAGTTCCATGACACCGAATCACCTTGTTGGAAATTACGAAATAAACCGTGGTACTTCTTGACTGGATCATTGTTTTGCTAAAATTTTCTCTCTTTCAATTTCAGCTTCACGATCAAATTCCATTGCCTTGACTTTTAAATTACCTTCAACTTCCTTGTCCTTCCAGTGTTTTTCCTTCATTTCTGCTTCTTGTGCTATTTGTTTTGCCTTCAGTTCCGTCTCTGCGGCTATTTGCTTTGCTTTCATTTCTGTCTCTGTGGCTATTTGCTTTTCCTTCATCTCTTTTTCCAATGCTAGTTTCTCTTTTTCAGCCGCTATCCTATCACGTTCTAGAATTAATTCCTTTTCTCTAGCCGCCATTTTCTCGCGTTCCAAAGCTAATTCAATTTGTTTAATTGCAATCTCTTTTTCTTTTAACTCTTTATCAAGAGCCAATCTCACATGTCTTTCTTCTCGTTCACGTGCAGCTTGAAGTTGTTTCGCTTCTTTCTCTGCTAGTCTTTCTTGTCTTTCTTCTTTCTTGCGGGCTGCTTGAGGTCTTTTTCTCTTCCTTTAATTGTAACTGGAATTCGCTGAACTCCTGTTTGCCCAAGTCCTAAGGTCTGAACTTGTCAAACCAGACTTCTCACCTATGTCCATGAAGTCTTGAAGTGTCGACATGTTATCCTACTTTAGTTATCACTACTCTAGCTGAAATAAGATAGAGGAATGCAAAGGACTAGACGATATTCAAGCGCGTTAAATATAAACTCAACAACAATGTAAACTCGAACAAAGAAGAAATTCAGCAACTTATTGCTATATAAGTATCTTAATTGTTATTCTATGTAAATAACAGAAAATAGTATTAAAATATATTCAGTATAAAGAATATATAACACTAGACAGTTAGCAACGATAGAAAAAGAGAGACGTGAGGCGTACAGACATATTTACATTCTAAAAAGATACTAGCACTGACTAACGATTTTCCAGAAAAATGACCTAAAAGAATTCTCTTATAATACTACACTCTGATAACACTACAATAAATAAGTGCTGTCACCCGTGAGATCGATATAAATTACTTTGTACCGACCTGACGATTGCCAGCACTAAACGCATTCTTAAGTTATTAAGTGACCTTAACTATGCCAAAGAAGGACTCTCCAACCACCCGTTTGGTTAATTTAGAGTTAATTTAGTCATCGTTAACTAGCTAGTTATGATTGCACCTAATTAAACAATCAAATGCAACAACCAACAGATCAAAAATTATACAGGCCTTATGACTATCGTTGGTGTCCTTTGTAGTTAACTAACGTCGTTGACTTGAGTATGGATACACCAGTATATTCGTGGTTGGATTTAGCAAACGATAATTGCTGTTTCTGTAAGCGTCGTAAAAGCAGCGGTCTGCGCAGTTATAATCGTGACATCCTAGGCATAGTTCCTGTCATCAACCCCTGAAGTATACGTAGTTGATGGCGGTGTCACTTGTATAATGCGTATAATAATTGTAGAAACTGCCAAAGTATGTTGCTCGCTGTTGTGAGATACGTATCGTCAACGTCCAGTAGTAGATGTGACAATCTAAAGTGTGTTGTCGTTTGGTATGACTTGCTTGTAACTAGAGTTCAAAGTCGTACTTCTGTGTAACAATGCTGACCGATAAATCACCAAGTATCATCGTTAGCTCCTCTGACAATCACTAGCGTGCATCGTATTCCGCTGAGATTACTAACACATGTTCGACCACTTTGCCTTGATAATGACAGCGCAGTGGAAACTTTCCGGCGGACTCAGGGAGTCTTTGGTGACAACGACACGAAATATGTCGACTATGCATTCTACTGTTTACTATACTCCGTCTATAACGTCCAGTTGCTTCTCAGACACACAGTTGTAGCAGCTTGTGCTCGACATTCTATATTGAATAATGTTATTTGAGCAGCTTTTAATTCCTCACAATGTTGGGCACCATACTGTTTCTCTTTCAAGACAGCGCTGCGATGTCCGGTATGTTTAGACTAGTGCACGTATAAGTGTGCAGTTACTTTCCTGATGCCTCAACTGTTGCTGTAAGTATTGAAATTTGTGGTGTTGTAGTTATTTCTTGAATCTGATCCGACACGAAAACTTTCGATGTGTCAGATACTCATGAAAGAATACAGATATTAAACTTTTACCGTATGTATATTATCGCACAAAATATAGCATCTTTACAAATCATTTGTAACTTGCATGTTTTCCGACATTTGCAGACTTCTGACGTGGAGCGTTTTTGAGTTCTTGTTTTCAGAAGTATTGCACCGTGTGTTACAATGGATTCTGGCGTGCATGTATCTTTCAAAGTGTGCACTCTTCGTGGCTGGATTTTTCTGATGCGGAAAATGATATGTGGTTTGGCGGGAATCGTGTTGACAACAATCCAATTGATGCCCGATAAGAAACCCCACTTTGCCTTGTCGTAAATCCCGTTCTTCTGAACAATAATAACAAATGAAGATCTTTGGTTTTCTATTGCACTGTGCACTTTGCTATCCCTTGGGATTTTCCTTTTGTCCTTTCCGCATGCTGTGTATGGGCAATCGCTATGTGGCATCTGATATACTCATCTAGGCTATCAAGGTATTTGTTGGGCAAACACTTCATTGTTGAATCTGACAATAGCCTACTGAAGTTAATAATGAAACGAACACCATCAAATCATAGAATTGTCAGATGGGCGTTACTGCTACAAAATTACAGCTTCGAAGTACGCCGCATAAGCGGTACGGCGTACACGATTGCGGACCTCCTGTCAAGGATTCCTCTCGATGAGTCCACACACGGTCTAACTACACTTGCGCACAAAGATTAAAATATAGTTATCACCAGCGCTCAGACCGAAATATCACATTGCAGCGCAAGAATTACCCCGTCACAAAAAAACGCTACCAAAACGTATTTAGTGTGATAGGGACTGTGTCCAATTATATTTCCAAATAACATTTTTAAATTGTGAAAGTGCCGAATAAATGAAGGGTGCCGAATGTTGAAGTGTACTAGGACATTAACATTTGTAAATACTTTCCAGTACCGGCACCTAACAATATTGTATATTAATTCCACCGAAACGTGCAACCGTTTTAATTAATTTATTTACTGTGTTAGTGAAACGACACCCTTGCCCGGAACAGTTTACTTCAACAGTGTGTACAAACGAAATGTTCTTTTTCTTCCAGCGTGTTCCTAATTTTTGTAAACACAGTATTTATTTCCGCTTCCTTTCCCAGTGTGTTTCTAAATTATCATTATAGCAAACGATTTAACATAATTAGTTAAGTATAAATGAGCGAGTGAATAAATATTATGACGTTTAAATTTGCATATAAGATATTGAGAGAAATGATTTATATATTTGTAATCTAAGGATCCTCGATTGACCCCATTGTTCAATAGTGCCAGAAATGTTTCTATTAGTGAATAAAGTGAGGCCAAACGTTTGACACTTAGACAAACAACAAATGTACTACTTTATTTTTTGAAAGTATCTAAAAGTTACCCTACATAATTAGTTATGATTGTACCTAAAGGGAAACAATCTGATATTGGTAAAATTGTTACATATATATTTTCTTTCAAAGTGGTCAAATGACTACAAAGTACCAAGTTGCGTCAACTAGAGGTGGATGATGTTACTAAAACTTGACAGGACCAAGATTAGAATATCTGGCCATAGTGGTTAGTGTTCTGCTCCTGAAGTCATCATACAGGGTGATGACTTGACGCCTAACATGTTTATTTGTTGAGAGGGAGGACGTAGCTTGAAAGATAACGTCAATCGTTGTTAACTTCCGGTCTGTGCTGAGTCCATTGTCAAATGAAGTACCAATCCAAACAGGGGGCTATACTTGATGCAAGTAGCCTGATGGCAACAATGAATTAAGTATACATCATACATCATTACCAAACAGATCGCACCTTGTAATAATATAAAATCATGATCCATCAATGTAAACAACTATTGGGTCCTGACATGAAATTATAATGTAAACACAAACTATGTGTAACTACCCACATAATGAAAGGGTGTCCCTTTCATAAGAGAGAGGGAGAATGTATCAGGTACCCAATGTCCTGCATGACATGAGTAAGTGGAGGACAGCTCACGACAGGCGATCAGGACAGACAGCCTGGTGTCACCGAGTACAAGTCTTGTCAGCAGAGAGAACAAACTGAAGTATCTGGGGATCACATTTGACAGGAGCCTATCATTCAAGGACCATGTGGAGACGGTCGTGACAAGAACTCAGAAGGGACTCAATGCACTTAAAACTATGGCTGCTATGGACATAGAGCAGAGAATGCTTTTAACACTATACCAGCACTTGATCCTCTCAGTAATTGATTATGGATTAGGACTGCTCACTGTCTCAGAGAGTCAGCTGGTAAAATTAGAGCGCATACAGAATGAAGCTATGCGGGTCATTCTGGGATGCACTAGAGACACCCCACTTATGTGTATGCGTTACATCCTTGGTCTGCCGACTGTTGCTAGTAGGCTCTAGGTGATGCAGGCGAAGGCATACCTCAGAGTAGCTGCAGACACAGACCACCCACTGCATGAGGCGCAGTACGCAGTTAAGGGTCAGCGACTGATAAGAGGGAAATCATGGATGGCTCAGGCGGAGGATACGATCAGACAGGTGTGCCCCTTGGAGAACATTAGGCGATGAGAGTAGTGGGTCAGAGTTCCAGCGGAGCAGTCAGACGTGTGCAGAGTTATAATCACATTAAGCCGGGAGTGCAGGGAGTGGCCAGCAGGGGACACGGAAGTGGAAATCCAGCAACTAATTCAGGACAATGCTCAATCGAGTGATGTGATTATCTACACAGATGTTCGGTGTCAAGAGGTGAGATAAGTGGCTGAGGGTTCATAGCCAAAGCTAATGGTCCATGTTTGGGGCAGGAGAGCCTGGCATATGATACCACAACATCCAGCTTAAGAATGGAAATGGGGGCAGTCACTGCGGCTATCCGCTGGATGGAGAATACGACACACACACACATCGTGATTGTAACTGACTCAGAAAGCATGCTGACGAGAGTGAGGACGGGCAGACTTCGTGCGGAGTGGCTTGCTTCGCTTCGGATATCATGGGTGACAAGCATCGCCTGGATCTTTTCTCCGGGGCATGCCGGTGTGCTGGTAAATGAACAGGCGGACAGATTGGCTGACTCTGCAGAACGTGATGGAGTATTGATACATGACAAGGCAGACGTGGTTGCGACCTTGTGGGAGCACCTGAACACCTCGGAGGAGCAGGTTGCTGAGGATGGGGACGGAGCACTTGTGGGAATGCCCCGAATGCTGTGATGTTGATTCCTAAATCAATCAATCAATCAATCAAACAGGTCAACTACTAACCAGTTGAAGCCTTGTGGTCATCGTGCCACGGTAACCCGCACGGGTCGCACGAACAGTGAGAAGTGAAGGACTGACCGAACATACCTGTGTCAGGCAGACGGGTTTAGGACTTCGAGACGGACGGACAGAGAGGATTGTGCTTGTGTTTCATGATCGCTGTGAGATGACTGATGGCGTGACTGACTGGTAGTTTGAGATGTGCTTGAGCTGAGACAGTGAGAGAGCTATTTTGTATTATTCTATTATAAGATGTATGATGCATGTACATACTGATGTAATAATGTTACGAGTTGCGCGTAGTTATGAGAGCAATTTCCCACGAATGTACCCAATGTAAATAGGTTACATGAATAAAAGGATTTACTTCACGTTGCTGTGTGTGAGAGTGTAATCATTGAATGTGTGTGATTGTTTCGCCCCTGTTCTGGAGAGCGAGCCAAATGTTAATGTAAATAAGACCATGACACGGTTCCCTCTAACGATGTTACCCTACACTTGTCCAGTAGTGGGGACTGCTCCCTCTAACCGATGTTACCCTATATTTGTCGAATTGTGGGGACTGCTCCCTCTAATCGATGTTACCCTATATTTGTCAAATTGTGTGGACTGCTCCATCTAACTGTTGTTATCCAATATTTGTCCAATTGTGCGGACTGCTCCCTCTAACCGATGATACCCTATATGTGTCCAATAGTGGGGACTGCTCCATCTAACCAATGTTACCCTATATTTGCCCAATAGTGCGGAACGGTCTCCAACTTGCCAATGTCCTGTCAGGGGGCACATGTTGAGTGCCTTACTGCGTCCTCTGGCCTAACCTTCTACAATCTAATCACAATATTTGGCCTAGCCCAGTTGACTGCTGCTCTCTGTGGATCTATATGTCCACACTGTCGCAATACGAGTACAAACGTCCCTGAGGACTAACTGCAATGTCCCAACACTATTCTCACATTCAGTTCTATCTCCAGCGCCCTGTATAGCCTCCGCCTGCCGCCGTCTGTGGCTAATTGCTACGTATGGCGTCTACCTGCCTCCGTCTGTGGCTAAGTGCTCTGTATGGAGTCTACATGCCAGCCTTTGTGGCTATGTGCCATGTAGGACCTCTACCTGCCTCCGTCTGTGGCTAAGTACCGTGTATGACCTCTACCTGCCTCTGTCTGTGGCTAAGTGCTCTGAACGGCGTCTACCTGCCTCCGTCTGTGGCAATGTGCGCTGCGGAAAGCAGACCGATGCGTGTTGATTTGTAACAATGTTATGAGTGTCGGTCGTACACAAAGCAATGGCAAACTACTAACAGTAAACTTGCTTAGTAAATCACAAATAATGCTGGGATTGATTGCCACCTCCTGTAAAGTACACCCAACACAATGGTTTTGAACTACTTAATATCTGCAGTGATTCATATGTTCAGTTGTCCACGGAAGCAGCTTTATGCTTAACAAAAAAAGTCTAGCTCATGTGACAACTACAAGCAGATCAGATGCATACATTTAATCACCCGGTGACTGATTCACCAATGATATGGTACTACCACACAGTGTGTATCCGTCAGCCATGCTAATCTCCACATCACAATGTTGATGGTTCATCAGTTTCATAGCTCAATCTGTGCGCCGCCATGTTTCCGCCTCATCAGCTTTATTGCTTCAATCTGCGCATCAACTGGTGCCTGGCTGGCTTGTGGTAGCTTCCATATAAGTCCCCAGGTTCACTTCGTGTGCTGGACACTCTACTCGGATCCATCTGTAAGTAAACGTCGTCATCACGTATCTGAAATAGTCCGTCTGTTGATCTTGATGGATGTTACTTTGGGCTGTTCATGTCATCTGTACTACGATATTTATTGTGGTTTGTTTTGCAGTCTTCTTCCTATCAGTTGCCTGCTATTCCGTCTTCTTCTTCTTCTTCTTCTTCTTCTTCTTCTTCTTCTTCTTCTTCTTCTTCTTCTTCTTCTTCTTCTTCTTCTTCTTCTTCTTCTTCTTCTTCTTCTTCTTCTTCTTCTTCTTCTTCTTCTTCACTTCCACTTCCTCCATTTACCTCAGTGAAGTGTTGGAGTGAGATGAAAGGATCTGTATGCACTCTTTATAATGCTATTAGTAGATTGGTATTTCTTTCTCTAATGTTGTTCTTGAAACCACCACTCTACCGTGTGCCTAGTCTTTCCCTTGTTCTGTAGCCATTATACAGGGAGGCGCCGGATAATGTCGGGGTTACGTTCTTGGAAAACGCGACTTTAAGTGAAACTAAACATAGCGAAACACTATTTTCCATAGAATTAAATGAAATACAGTGTATTGTGTAATGTTTATTTTGATGGTTGTTGATATTTATAGGCTTAGCAGAGGTGGTTTGTGGGGGGGGGGGGGGGGGGGGGGGGAGAGAGAGAGAGAGAGTTTTAGAGTTATTGGGACGCAGCGGCATTAAATTTTGCCTCCTCATCTGAAGATGAAACTTTAACCTCTTCCTGTCTCTTTTCCTGGCTCTTCTCTGCTTGAACAAGAACAGTGTGTCCAATGTCTGCTGCACAGCCATTTTCCTTTTCTTTAAGTAAAGCTCCTTGCAACAGTTGATGGCGCTTGTGCCCTCGACACTTTAGAGCTCCATTCTCTGATCGGGTTATCCTCATTTATTATGTTCATTGCCACATCAGTCAATTGGAAGAATTGTTACAAACGTTCAGCTGTCAACATTCGAGGTGGCGGTGTTGGGGGGGGGGGGGGGGGAGAGAGAGAGAGAGAGAGAGAGAGAGAGAGAGAGAGAGAGAGAGAGAGAGAGAGAGAAGGGATTGCCACAGGGTGCCCTTGTTCCTGCTGAGCTCTCTGCGCATCGAGTTGCATTAGGTCTTCATTAGGCAACTCTTCTCCATGTGATGCAGGCAACTCATCAATGTAAGCTTCCTCCATCCCTTCAAAGCTAGCTTTAGTGGCTACGTTAGCCATCTGTCGTCGAATAGCATAAACGTGGTCAAATTCACAAAAGTCGTGCACTCATTCTGGGCCACAGCTTTCGCCACACAGCATTCATGCATGCTGACGTGACCTCACTCCATGAATCCACAATTTTGTCAATGGCCTAGAGGATGTTGTAATCTCGCCAGAATCCCTTAATGGTAGGCTTACCTTTACCGTCCGTTTCCTTGACGAACTGTGAGAAGGTGCGACGCAAATAATAACTTTTGAAAGTTGCAATTCCAGCTTGATCCATTGGTTGGATCCTGACGACGTTATGGTGGAACGAAGCGACGTAAAGTTATGTCCCCTATGTGACAACGACATTATAGCGAAACAACGTAAACCGAAGCGACATATAGCGGGGCCTCCCTGTACTTCTTCAATGCGGCACTTCATGCAGATGGTACCAGAGCATTCTTTTGAGGTGGCAACATCTGTTGTGCTTTAATGGAGTGCAAAACTGGTTTCAGTCCCAGTCGTCTTCTAATTTCCCTATTCCACAATATATCACTCACTGTTACTCCCGCAACTCTTTTAAGTCCTCGCATCTCTATTTTTTATGAGTGCCCGCTCGTTAGTTGATGTAAGCGTCAATGTTTGACACTGGTAGCAGAATTCATTCATTCATTCAGTAGCATGTCCTTTGCAGAACCTCGCTCCCATAACAACCTTCCGGAAAACCTCTCGATCATAAGCAAGATGTCCCGAGTCTGAATCACCCATCTGGAGATCATCCGCCACATCCTGCACCCATCTTCTCTTTGGCCTTCCTCTTCCTCTCTTCCCAGGCATATACCCTTCCATTATTGTTCTCTCCACACTTTCGTGACGTTTCAAGTGACAAAAATATTTAAATTTTCTTTGTTTTATCGTCTTTAATAGCAATCCCTCCTCAATATTCAACTCTTGAAGTATGGATGCATTTGTTCTTTTCTTTACCCAAGATATTCTTAGAACTCGTCTATAACATTTATATTCAAAGGAGTTTATGCGCTGTTCAGCTTGTTTAGTAAGTGTCCATGTCTCACAGGCGTATGTTGCAATGGGAAAGATGCATGCTCTTAAAAATCTAATTTTTGCAGTTCTGTCTGTCCCACTCCATAATTTGTTCAGCTGTTTTAGTCTTTGAAGAGCAATTGATAGTCGCCGTTTAATTTCTTTCATTGTGTAACCGTTGTTGGTAATCAATGACCCAAGATATTCAAAATTTTCTAACACCTCCAATTTTTCCCCATTAATGTATATTTCTTTCTCCATAGTAGTTTTATCTTTGTTTTTGCTATGTTAAGATATAAGTTGTGATTTTCACTATTCAATTGGATTGAGGCTATTAGGTTTTCTATGCCATTCTGTGTTTTGGAGAGTAATACTGTATCATCAGCATATCGAATCTCTGGTATGTCAAGACCACCGATATTTAAGGCATCATATAGCTCCCTGTTTATATCATCTCTTACATTTCTCATTATATTTTCGGCGTACAGGTTAAACAAATAGGGTGACAGCACGCAGCCCTGACGGACTCCTTGCATGATGTCAAACCAATCTGATGTCTCGCCATCTATTCTAACTGCTGCTTGTTGGTCTAGATAGAGCATTTTTATGAGTTGTACTACATGTGATGGAAAGCCCATATTCCTCATGATTTCCCAAAGTTTCCGATGTTGTACACAGTCAGATGCCTTTGAATAATCCACAAAACATGAGAATAGGTTTACATTAAATTCTCTGCACTTCTCTATTGTTAAACGCATGTTGAATATGTGATCTCTTGTTCCTCTTCCTTGTCTAAATCCAGCTTGAACCACGTTAATCTCTTCTTCCATTTTCTTACGAAGTCTTCCCATTATGACTTTTAGTAGAATTTTACTTGCATGACTGATCAGGGCAACAGTTCTATAGTTGGTGCATAATTTCAGGTTGCCCTTTTTTGGTATTGGAATGAAGATAGTTCTCTTCCAATCTTTTGGCCATATACCATATTTCCAAATCTTTGTACATAATGAATGATATATGTGTATGCTTTCTTCTCCTCCCTCTGTAATTAGTTCAGCTGGTATCTCATCACATCCAGGTGATGTACCATTCTTCAGGTTCTTTATAGCCCAAGAAATTTCATCTAATGAGGGTTCAGGTTCTTTCTCTGCTGTCATTGGCTAATGTATCTCATTCATATCCTCACTGCCACTCATATCATACATTCCACTGCAATACTCCTGCCATCTTTCAAGAATTTGTCTAGATTCTGTTAAGGTATTTCCCATCTTGTCACAGATAACATTCTATTGAGGTTGAACATTTCGTGTCAATAACTTCTCTTGATCGGGATTAGATATTTTGCTGCAGTTATCGAGATATGGTAGCATAATGCCGACCAGAAATATGGTTTATACGATCTGCTTTACTACTTACATATATTCTTTTTTTTTTATATTGTTACTGTTACTACTATTGTTTCTGTTATTGTTTCTACTGTTATATGTTTCCCATCGGAAGTGATAGTTGGCCATCGATGCTTAAATTTGCTGGGTTTTTCCCTCGAGTGTTCTAATTGTTATTGACAGGGTTCTACTGCGGTGCATATATGTTCGGCGTATCTGTGATATCTGCGGCAGGATGGGATCCTCGTCACCTGCCGTTATTCCTGAGTTCTAGTGGAATGTTAATCCGTCCCACTTTGACCTTCGTCGCCCTACCTGAAATAATGGACGATAAGACTGCAGACTCTTTAGATACTGTCACTAAACTACTTATGATGTATCTAAGGAAATGACCCAACTCTTCTACAATGAAAGAACAAAAAAGTGTATTGCAGCAGCCCCCCTCCCCCTACTTTCCTCCCCCTTTCCCTCAAGGCAAGACAATCTGGAGAAAGGTTGGTTCTGAATTTGAGAAATGTCCCAGAGTTCTGTACTTATAAGTGAAAGCATTCTGGGAAATGTCCCAGAGTTCTGTACTTATAAGTGAAAGCACTCTGGGAAATGTCCCAGAGTTCTGTACTTATAAGTGAAAGCATTCTGGGAAATGTCCCAGAGTTCTGTACTTATAAGTGAAAGCATTCTGGGAAATGTCCCAGAGTTCTGTACTTATAAGTGAAAGCATTCTGGGAAATGTCCCAGAGGTCTGTACTTATAAGTGAAAGCATTCTGGTTGGCATGTCTCATCATCACGGAGAGCAAGGTCTTAAACTCAGAGTGGTTGGATACGTTCGTGTCTCAGGTTGTGTTGGAGGTCTGATTGATGTACGACTACTCCCTTAGTACTTGACAATCGTCATTAGGACTGAGTATCTTCACTGGCACACCGATTGGGTAGCTGTAGGTGGTTCCTTTAATCTTGGTGGAGGCTTCTTAGATATCAGGATGCCTCCACTTCCGGACTCACACTCTCTCCGTCAGGACGGCTTCTGAGATTCTGGACACCTGACTCACCTGGGAGAGACCTCCGATCTGGACTGTGGTTTAGAAAATCTCTGGACGTAGTCTCCACATTACTAGGAGTGCCTTGAAGTTGAGGAACAATCTTCATGCCCTTGAGGACACTGATATTAATAACATCCTCACAAATAGGGGGATCCTGTAACAGCAACACAACAGATGAACTGCACAAGTTAGAGTATGAACACCCCACGTCATGTATCACGTTTTCCCAACACTCTCCTGAGTCTTTCCAAAATCTGTCGAAGACCAATACCTAATGTCTGTCCAGCAAGACATCCTCTCTGGTAGGCTGGATCTGTTTGACCACAGATATAAGAAACCAACAAAACACTTTGCATTCAGCCCCGGTTCGAGGGTTTGTCTTGAGTCGAGTATCCAACAGATCACGAGTGCCAAGACCAGTGCACTCGTGCAGGTATTACAATTCATGGAGGTATATAAGGGCCGCACCGACCAGCGCACTCGTGCAGGTATTACAATTCATGGAGGTATATAAGGGCCGCACTGACCAGCGCACTCTGTTACGTCATGAAGGGTAAGTATGTGAATAAGGAAATCACATACTAGTCTGTTACATCGCGAAAAGTAAGTGTGTGTATAAGGACTTTACAGACTAGCGTAGAGGGCATGTGTGTTTCTAAAGACAGCACAGACAATCTTATTCTGTTTAGCCGCAAAGAGAAGGTGTGTGTATAAAGACAGCAAAGATTGGCGCACTTTATTGAGAAGCAGACGGTTTGTGTATGGGCGCACTGTCTCAGCCCCGCCACATGATGGTGACACTAGTACTGGCTCTAACGTTCTGTAATGGGATTCTCTTGAATGTTCTGGATCTGAGGAGGTATATTTGAGGTGACCTTCCATGATCAGGTACTACCCCTAAGTTGTAGGATTCAACTAGTCCGTAAACTATTCAGTCATACTCAACACATAAAGGCCTAGCCATTTTCTGTCTTGCCAGACTTCACACGGTTGACAGTGTCATTGAAGTCCAAACATTGCAGGTGTTGACTGCCATCGCCCCGCCGTTGTAATTTTGACCATATCACCCATCGCGTGGCCATATTCTACACACATATGGGGTTTAGCACCATATACTCTATACGAGCCAATGCGTGGAAACGGCCGGTGTGCTTTTGTTAATCATGTTGTTAATATCACTATTAGGTCAATAAGTGATGTGAATCCATGTAGAGGAACAACATGCTGGGAAAACACATGGGGTCAAGTATATCAGTGAGACCTACAACAGTGTATGCCCACCTTGTCTCACGTGGGCAACAGACACACCTGCATACAAAGTTCAGGTTGCCTCTGGGATATTGCCCACATCACCATGAAGTTGTCGTTTGACATACACAGAATTAAATACAGTGCATTAATTTCAGCAGCCGGGAATAGAACTGTACACACATATAGTAAATGTCGTGGCATTGTGAAGTTGTATGACACACACACATAATTAAATACAATGCATTAATATCACCAGCCGGGAATACACATGTACACACATATAGTAAACTGTTTGTTGATATGAAAAACAATTCTATATCTAATATGTCACAGCAGGGACAAGATGAGAGCTCTACTCTTGCTGCTGCTAACAGTTACCGCTGTCGGTCAGGCAGACGGATGGTTCTTTGGTAAGGAGAAGGCACATCGTATGTACGGGATTGCTACTGTTTAGGCTTGTGATGTCTGTACATTATCAAGTGCTACTGTTTAGGCTTGTGATGTCTGTACATTATCAAGTGCTACTGTTTAGGCTGTCGCTGTCTGTCTGTACATTATCAAGTGCTACTGTTTAGACTGTTGCTGTCCGCCTCGAGTGCTGGAGGTCCCGGGTTCAGGCCCCGGTGAGGACCGGGATTTATTTAATAAATCCACCTGGACTTCCAGTAATAAAATTTCCCCTGGTCTCTGGATAGTGAGATCGGACGCCCGTGTGTATTGTTGCGCACGTGAAAAATCCCTTGGCAGTTGGAAATCGAAAAAGAGTAGCCTAACGGCGCTGCCCGGGAAAAATTTCGAGTTAAAAATCTACCCAAAGTATTTCAGGATCCTCGCCGATGCAACGGAGTTCGTGCATTGAGCTGAGTTTCTCCAGACTCAGTTTGAGTTAGGAGGAAAACGGAGCACTTATGGGTTAAACCGTGTGCCGTGATGTTGATCCAACGACTAAAACTAAACTAAAAACTAAGACTGTTGCTGTCTGTACGTTATCAAGTGCTAACCACGCGGATTTTGCATATTGGCGTGGATAGGCCTTAGGTTCATAACAGAATACGATCAGCGTTGCCAGTACTGGGTTGTGCTCAGTATTTAAATTTAAAATCCCGAAACAACCAAATAATCAATTTGATTATTGCTCACTGGATTTTAGGAGACCTGGTGTTCCTTGATAGTGAGAAGACCTGATCGTTCGAGTCCACATCGATTGACGGACGTAAGTCGCGGCGATTGGGCAATCTTGAGCATAGCCTACGATGGGTAACGTTGTAATATTCTGTTATGATAATTTGGCGTGTCCAGCGTGTGCCGCGTGGTTACACACCCGCTTCACACGCCAGTGATCCGGGGCTTGTTTCCGGATCCGGCAGGGATATGCACTACTGAAGAGCTCAAACGAGAGCGAAACTCGAGTATAGTGCTTCCATATTGACGTGGATAGGCCTTAGGTTCATACCAGAATACGATCAGCGTTGCCAGTACTGGGTTGTGCTCAATATTTAAATTTCAAATCCCGAAACAACCAAATATACAAGATTGCTGTACCAGAATAGAGCAATATCATAAGACTGGAGGAGATTATGAAATGTTCAAAGAAATGAAGTTATTGACAAGAAATGTTCAACCTCAATTGAATGTTATCTGTGACAAGATGGGAAATACCTTAACAGAATCTAGACACATTCTAGTAAGATGGCAGGAGTATTGCAGTGGAATGTATGATATGAGTGACAGTGAGGATATGAATTAGATACATGAGCGAATGACAGCAGAGACAGAACCTGAACCCTCATTAGATGAAATTGCATGGGCAATAAAGAACATGAAAACTGGTAAATCCCCTGGATGTGATGAGATACCAGCTGAGCTAATTAAAAGGGGGAGGAGAAGAGAGCATACAAATCTATCACGCGTTACGTAAAAAGATATGGAAATGTGGTATATGGCCAAAAGAATGGAAGAGAACTATCTTCATTCCAATACCAACCTGAAATTATGCACCAATTATAGAACTATTGCCCTGATCAGTCATGCAAGTAAAATTCCACTAAAAATCATAATGGGAAGACTTCGTAAGAAAATGGAAGAAGAAATTAATGTAATTCAAGCTGAATTTAGACAAGGAAGAGGAACGAGATATCACATTCTCAATATGCGTTTAATAATAGAGAAGTGCATCAGAAACATTGGGAAATCATGAGGAATATGGGCTTTCCACCACATGTAACACAGCTCATAAGAATGCTCTATCTAGACCAACAAGCAGCGGTTAGAATAGATGGCGAGACATCAGATTGGTTTGACATCAAGCAAGGAGTCCGTCAGAGATGTGTGCTGTCACGCTATTTGTTTAACCTGTACGCCGAAAATATAATGAGGAATGTAAGAGATGATATAAACAAGGGAGCTATATGATGCCCTAAATATCGGTGGTCATGACATACCAGAGATTCGGTATTCTGATGATACAGTATTGTTATCCACAACACAGACTGGTATAGATAATCTTATAGCCTAAACCCAATTGAATAGTGAAAATCACAACTTGTATCTCAACATTGCAAAAACAAAGATAATGCATACAGATAAAACCTCTATGGAGAAAGAAATATATATTAATGAGGAAAAATTGGAGGTGGTGGAAAATTTTGAATATCTTGGGTCATTGATTACCAACAATGGTGACACAATGAAAGAAATTAAAAGCGTTTACTATCAATTGCTCTTCAAAGACTAAAACAACTGAATAAATTATGGAATGGGACAGACATAAATTATATTTTTAAGAGCATGCATCTTTCCCATTGCAACATATGCCTGTGAGACCTAGACAATTACTAAACAAGCTGAACAGCGCATAAATGCCTTTGAATATAAATGTTTTAGACGAGTTCTAAGAATATCTTGGATAAAGAGAAAAACAAATGCATCCATATTTCAAGAGCTGAATATTGAAGAAGGTTGGCTATTAAAGACGATAAAGCAAAGAAAATTGAAATATTTTGGACACTTGAAACGCCATGAAAGTTTGGAGAGAACAATAATGGAGGGGTATATGCCTGGGAAGAGAGGAAGAGGAAGGCCAAAGAGAAGATGGGTGCAGGATGTGGCGGATGATCTCCAGGTGGGTGTATCGGACTCTGGACATCTTGCTTATGATCGAGAGGTTTTCCGGAAAGTTGTTATGGGAGCGAGGTTCTTGTAAAGGACATGCTACTGAATGAATGAATGAATGTACCATGCGTAATATGCATTGTTTATGCTTAAAACATCCATTTGACAATGTTTTTTCCCTATGTAAATGTACCATGCACATTTGATGAATGGAAGATGAGTGATTGAAAGGGCCGATTGAAAGACCGGCCTGCGCGCCCAATTTGTTACCCTTTTAAAATAAAGTTCGTTCGTTCGTTCGTTTGTTTGTGACTCCATGTATGTATGGCTCCATGTATGTGTGACTCCGTGTATGTGTGACTCCATGTATTTATGGCTCCATGTATGTGTGACTCCATGTATGTGTGACTCCATGTATGTATGGCTCCTTGTATGTATGGCTCAATGTATGTGTGACTCCATGTATGTGTGACTCTATGTATGCGTGACTCTATGTATGTGTGACTCTATGTATGTGTGACTCTATGTATGTAGAGCTTCAGATATGTGTGACTCTATGTATGTGTGACTCCATGTAGGTATGCCTCCATGTATGTGTGACTCTATGAATATGTGACTCTATGTATGTGTGACTCCAAATATGTGTGACTCTATGTATGTGTGACTCTATGTATATGTGACTCTATGTATGTGTGACTCCAAATGTGTGTGACTCTATGTATATGTGACTCTATGTATGTGTGATTCCAAGCATTTTTTACCCTATGTATGTGCGTGTATTTTTTACTATATGTGTGTGTGTGTGTTTGTGTGTGTGTGTGTGTGTGTGTGTGTGTGTGTGTGTGTGTGTGTGTGTGTGTGTGTGTTTGACTCCATGTATGTGTGAGATTGTTAAAGTATGTGTGTGATGTATGTGTGTGACTCCATGTTTGTCTCGATCTATGTGTGAGATTGTTAATGTGTGTGTGTGTGTGTGTGTGTGTGTGTGTGTGTGTGTGTGTGTGTGTGTGATGTGTGTGTGACTCCATGTTTGTCTCGATCTATGTGTGAAATTGTTAATGTATGTGTGTGTGTGTGTGTGTGTGTGTTTTTTTTTTTTTGTGTTTGTGTTTGACCCCATGTACATGTGTATTTTTTAATCCGCGTACGTGAAAGAGTATATGTGTGTGAGTAATGACATATGCTTTGCATTGTGCGTATGTGCATGTTTGGCTGTGCTCTATTATCAGCCAGTCAGTTCAGTATTCATTGTTTCAGACACAATTATCGAAGCGGGGAAGGACATCATAGAGGGTGGACTGGACATCGGGAAGGACATCATAGAGGGTGGAGCTAATGTACTTGGTGGACTAGCCCAGGGTGCATTTGATATATTTAATTTTGGCGCCAATGCTGTGGGCAGTGTCATCAACACAGGGGTGACCATTGGAGGAGCCGCCATCGGCGCCTTCGTGGACCCGTTTGGTTGGTGGTCAGGTAAGTGGAAGTAAATATTGTTGTCATTTCTGACGTATGTCTGGTCACACTGACAGCTGCATACAGTCAGCTCGTACTAGGGACGAGAGTTATCCCCACTTGTTGTCATCTTTGCGAAACGGAGATGGTCTCCTGGAGAGGCAAGTCTTACTTTTCTCCATGAAGTACAGATCTGGGTCGAGTCAAGGTGATCACCTGGGTAACGGCTATATCCTAGATCTATCTGGCAGCTAAATGCGAGCAGATGACAAACTCTGCTTGTCTTGGTGTTATCTGGTGCATGTCTGTGTCTGGCATTCGTGAATTATATGCCACTGTCTGTCAACTAACTGGTTGTGGGTGTCGTGTATCTGTCAACTATGGGTGGCTGCGGGTGTGGTTTATCTGTTAGCTAGCTAGTTGTGTGTGTCTTGTATTTGTCAGCTAAGGCTAGTTGTGTGTGTCTTGTATCTGTCAGCGATGGCTGGCTGTGTGTGCCTTGTATCTGTCAGCTAGCTGGTTGTGTGAGGGTGGGGGTGTGGGTGAAAAGCAGGGGGGGGGGGGGGTGTTGCAACGATCAGAAATGTAATAAAAACAATGAAGAAAATTATTGCAGATTGCGACATAAGATGGTGTGTGCGGTGGTGGAAATGACCATATGTTCACGGACATGCATTGTGAACGAATATTTACAGAGCGAATTCGTCTGATCAGTCACATTCACTACAACCATGGCTTGTAGTTATGCCTTTTTGTGAAGCACACTGTAACAAACTAACTATCGGCTGACAAGACGGTAAGGTGACGGTGTGTGGTGTAATATGGAGAAACAGATTGTGAGTAGAGACGAAATTATATTATAGGCAGAGAAATAGATTGTGAGTAGAGACGAAACTATATTATTAAGAGAGAATTAGATTGTGAGTGCAGACGAAACTATATTATAGTACAGAGAAATAGACTGTGGATAGAGGCGAAACTACATTATAGACAGAGAAACAGATTGTGAGTAGAGAAGAAACTATATTATAAACAGAGAATTAGATTGTGAGTAGAGACGACATGATATTATAGACAGAGAAACAGATTGTGAGTAGAGACGAAACTATATTATAGATAGAGAAGCAGATTGTGAGTAGATATGAAACCATACTGTAGGCCGTGAGACACATTGTTAAATAGAGCTTAAACATTTGGAAAACCATCATTGCGCTTGCCCATAGCCAGCACGAGGCCTTGTCAGCTGCCTCGCCCAGTCTTTTAAGTTCCCGTATTCTTGGTGTGTCCTTGCACACCTAATTGTTTAGCACCCATCTCTACGGCGAATAGCCTGACGGTATATCCTTCTTGTCTCAGTATCGCGACCACATCGCTGTACGTTTCCATCTTGTGGGTGTGCTAATCGTCTCGTGAATCTATAGGAACAGTTAGCTGGATGAGTACCAACTGTTGAGTCCATGGTGAGCACACCACAATATCTGGTGGCAACGAAAACCTCCATATTTCCTGTGGGTATTTGACACTTCCAGAGATCTACTGTCAGTTTCCAATCCTCGCCCTACAGAGGATGGATAGCAGGATATTGGAAGCGGTTGACTCTCCTGTTCAGTTTGTTTTCAGCTTTTAGGAAACTGTATCATTCTGGTCTTGGCAACAGTCCCCTTTCTTGCTCGGGTCTTGCTACATCCAATATGTCTGCCAGCTCGGTAAGAACCAGTTATGGCGCCATGTTAATCAGCTTTGTTAACAGGACACCCTGACCGCAGACAGAATGAGTTTAGTGTCTGGGGGTCTATTTGTCTGCGTATTGCTACAGAAAGGACATGTCGGGTACTCGGATATTCCCCAGCTGACCCGGTTGGCCGCTGATCGCAAGACATCGTACAGTGATCGGACAATGAAGTGTATTCTCAATGGTGGCAAGCACCATACATCGGGCCACGAGAGTGACATCTGCAATCCTCTCCCATGACACTCACTGACCTTGCTGTGGCTTGCTGCACAGCCTTCTGCACTCGCTTGTTGTCCTCGTCTTCACGAATTGAGTCGACCACCATGTCTCAGCGCTGCCTGGTCCACGCCTGTGACCACCATTGTCTGGCACTGTGTTAGCCAAAGCCGTGTCTGTTGGACTGGGTGTGTCCCATTCCTTCCTTTAGCTGGAGTGCGTCTTACCCCGGCTTGACTGACCTGTCACCCTTCTATTCCCTTCCCGTCTTGACCGCGGGCTGGGAACTGCATCATCCCCAGCCTGTCTGTTCCTACTTTGTATTCCTCCACGACTGACTTGAATGGGAGCAGGAACTTTTCTTCTTTGAATACAACACGTCTCCAGAAAGACCTTGGGGTGCTCCCAGCAATTTCCTTGTGGCTTAGTTGATTATCAGCAACAAATAATAAATATCTATGACTGACACGGTGATGTGACCATGACCTGTGACTAATAGTGATGTAACTATGACATGTGTTTAATATAAATATCTCTTTATTTATGTGTAGGAGGGGCTCCAGGAGGCGACCACGGTCACAGTACAGGACAAGGTATGTTTTATGTAGACGTGAAATACTGTCAGGTCAAGGTATGTTTGAGGTAGACGTGAAGTACTGTCAGGACAAGGTATGTTTGAAGTAGACGTGAAGTACTGCCAGGACAATGTATGTTTGATGTAGCAATGAGACATTGTCAGGACAAAGTATGTTTGATGTAGCCATGAGACATTGTCAGGATAAGGTATGTTTGATGTAGCCATGAGACATTGTCAGGACAAGGCATGTTTGATGTAGCCATGAGACATTGTCAAGACAAGGTATGTTTGATGTAGCCATGAGACATTGTCAGGACAAGGTATGTTTGATGTAGCCATGAGACACTGTCAGAAATGGTATGTTTGAGGTAGCCATGAGATACTGTCAGGACAAGGTATGATTGATGTAGCCGTGAGACACTGTCATGTGAAGGTATTTATTGATTCACTGTCCATGTGATTGTCAATAATTGGCCAGTGTCATTCAGTGCCGCTAGTCCGTGCCTATTCTAGAAATCTGTATAACTTTCTCATGTCTATGATCTAGATATCTCTATAACTGTGCTATCCTATCCTTTGTATGTATTTAGGTCAGTCATCACAAGTCCCACATTCTCATGTCTATGATCTAAATATCTCTATAACTGTGCTATCCTATCCTTTGTATGTATTTAGGTCAGTCATCACAAGTCCCACATTCTCATGTTTATGATCTAGATATCTCTATAACTGTGCTATCCTATCCTTTGTATGTATTTAGGTCAGTCATCACAAGTTCCACATTCTCATGTCTATGATCTAGAAATCTGTATAACTGTGCTATCCTATCCTTTGTATGTATTTAGGTCAGTCATCACAAGTTCCGCATTCTCATGTCTATGATCTAGAAATCTGTATAACTGTGCTATCCTATCCTTTGTATGTATTTAGGTCAGTCATCACAAGTTCCGCATTCTCATGTCTATGATCTAGAAATCTGTATAACTGTGCTATCCTATCCTTTGTATGTATTTAGGTCAGTCATCACAAGTTCCACATTCTCATGTCTATGATCTAGATATCTGTATAACTGTGCTATCCTATCCTTTGTATGTATTTAGGTCAGTCATCACAAGTCCCACATTCTCATGTCTATGATCTAGATATCTCTATAACTGTGCTATCCTATCCTTTGTATGTATTTAGGTCAGTCATCACAAGTCCCACATTCTCATGTCTATGATCTAGAAATCTGTATAACTGTGCTATCCTATCCTTTGTATGTATTTAGGTCAGTCATCACAAGTTCCACATTCTCATGTCTATGATCTAGAAATCTGTATAACTGTGCTATCCTATCCTTTGTATGTATTTAGGTCAGTCATCACAAGTTCCACATTCTCATGTCTATGATCTAGAAATCTGTATAACTGTGCTATCCTATCCTTTGTATGTATTTAGGTCAGTCATCACAAGTTCCACATTCTCATGTCTATGATCTAGAAATCTGTATAACTGTGCTATCCTATCCTTTGTATGTATTTAGGTCAGTCATCACAAGTTCCACATTCTCATGTCTATGATCTAGATATCTCTATAACTGTGCTATCCTATCCTTTGTATGTATTTAGGTCAGTCATCACAAATTCCACATTCTCATGTCTATGATCTAGAAATCTGTATAACTGTGCTATCCTATCCTTTGTATGTATTTAGGTCAGTCATCACAAGTTCCACATTCTCATGTCTATGATCTAGAAATCTGTATAACTGTGCTATCCTATCCTTTGTATGTATTTAGGTCAGTCATCACATGTTCCACATTCTCATGTCTATGATCTAGATATCTCTATAACTGTGCTATCCTATCCTTTGTATGTATTTAGGTCAGTCATCACAAGTTCCACATCCTCATGTCTATGATCTAAATATCTCTATAACTGTGCTATCCTATCCTTTGTATGTATTTAGGTCAGTCATCACAAGTTCCACATTCTCATGTCTATGATCTAGATATCTCTATAACTGTGCTATCCTATCCTTTGTATGTATTTAGGTCAGTCATCACAAGTTCCACATTCTCATGTCTATGATCTAGAAATCTGTATAACTGTGCTATCCTATCCTTTGTATGTATTTAGGTCAGTCATCACAAGTTCCACATTCTCATGTCTATGATCTAGAAATCTGTATAACTGTGCTATCCTATCCTTTGTATGTATTTAGGTCAGTCATCACAAGTTCCACATTCTCATGTCTATGATCTAGATATCTCTATAACTGTGCTATCCTATCCTTTGTATGTATTTAGGTCAGTCATCACAAATTCCACATTCTCATGTCTATGATCTAGAAATCTGTATAACTGTGCTATCCTATCCTTTGTATGTATTTAGGTCAGTCATCACAAGTTCCACATTCTCATGTCTATGATCTAGAAATCTGTATAACTGTGCTATCCTATCCTTTGTATGTATTTAGGTCAGTCATCACATGTTCCACATTCTCATGTCTATGATCTAGATATCTCTATAACTGTGCTATCCTATCCTTTGTATGTATTTAGGTCAGTCATCACAAGTTCCACATCCTCATGTCTATGATCTAAATATCTCTATAACTGTGCTATCCTATCCTTTGTATGTATTTAGGTCAGTCATCACAAGTTCCGCATTCTCATGTCTATGATCTAGAAATCTGTATAACTGTGCTATCCTATCCTTTGTATGTATTTAGGTCAGTCATCACAAGTTCCACATTCTCATGTCTATGATCTAGATATCTCTATAACTGTGCTATCCTATCCTTTGTATGTATTTAGGTCAGTCATCACAAGTTCCACATTCTCATGGCTATGATCTAGAAATCTGTATAACTGTACTATCCTATCCTTTGTATGTATTTAGGTCAGTCATCACAAGTCCCACATTCTCATGTCTATGATCTAGATATCTCTATATCTGTGCTATCCTATCCTTTGTATGTATTTAGGTCAGTCATCACAAGTCCCACATTCTCATGTCTATGATCTAGAAATCTGTATAACTGTGCTATCCTATCCTTTGTATGTATTTAGGTCAGTCATCACAAGATCCACATTCTCATGTCTATGATCTAAATATCTCTATAACTGTGCTATCCTATCCTTTGTATGTATTTAGGTCACTCATCACAAGTTCCACATTCTCATGTCTATGATATAGATATCTCTATAACTGTGCTATCCTATCCTTTGTATGTATTTAGGTCAGTCATCACAAGTTCCACATTCTCATGTCTATGATCTAGAAATCTGTATAACTGTGCTATCCTATCCTTTGTATGTATTTAGGTCAGTCATCACAAGTTCCACATTCTCATGTCTATGATCTAAATATCTCTATAACTGTGCTATCCTATCCTTTGTATGTATTTAGGTCAGTCATCACAAGTTCCACATTCTCATGTCTATGATCTAGAAATCTGTATAACTGTGCTATCCTATCCTTTGTATGTATTTAGGTCAGTCATCACAAGTTCCACATTCTCATGTCTATGATCTAGAAATCTGTATAACTGTGCTATCCTATCCTTTGTATGTATTTAGGTCAGTCATCACATGTTCCACATTCTCATGTCTATGATCTAGAAATCTGTATAACTGTGCTATCCTATCCTTTGTATGTATTTAGGTCAGTCATCACAAGTTCCACATCCTCATGTCTATGATCTAGATATCTCTATAACTGTGCTATCCTATCCTTTGTATGTATTTAGGTCAGTCATCACAAGTTCCACATTCTCATGTCTATGATCTAGAAATCTGTATAACTGTGCTATCCTATCCTTTGTATGTATTTAGGTCAGTCATCACAAGTTCCACATTCTCATGTCTATGATCTAGATATCTCTATAACTGTGCTATCCTATCCTTTGTATGTATTTAGGTCAGTCATCACAAGTTCCACATTCTCATGTCTATGATCTAGAAATCTGTATAACTGTGCTATCCTATCTTTTGTATGTATTTAGGTCAGTCATCACAAGTTCCACATTCTCATGTCTATGATCTAGAAATCTGTATAACTGTGCTATCCTATCCTTTGTATGTATTTAGGTCAGTCATCACAAGTTCCACATTCTCATGTCTATGATCTAGAAATCTGTATAACTGTGCTATCCTATCCTTTGTATGTATTTAGGTCAGTCATCACAAGTTCCACATTCTCATGTCTATGATCTAGAAATCTGTATAACTGTGCTATCCTATCCTTTGTATGTATTTAGGTCAGTCATCACAAGTTCCACATTCTCATGTCTATGATCTAGAAATCTGTATAACTGTGCTATCCTATCCTTTGTATGTATTTAGGTCAGTCATCACAAGGTCCACATTCTCATGTCTATGATCTAGAAATCTGTATAACTGTGCTATCCTATCCTTTGTATGTATTTAGGTCAGTGATCACAAGTTCCACATTCTCATGTCTATGATCTAGATATCTCTATAACTGTGCTATCCTATCCTTTGTATGTATTTAGGTCAGTCATCACAAGTCCCACATTCTCTTGTCTATGATCTAAATATCTCTATAACTGTGCTATCCTATCCTTTGTATGTATTTAGGTCAGTCATCACAAGTCCCACATTCTCATGTTTATGATCTAGATATCTCTATAACTGTTCTATCCTATCCTTTGTATGTATTTAGATCAGTCATCACAAGTTCCACATTCTCATGTCTATGATCTAGAAATCTGTATAACTGTGCTATCCTATCCTTTGTATGTATTTAGGTCAGTCATCACAAGTTCCACATTCTCATGTCTATGATCTAGAAATCTGTATAACTGTGCTATCCTATCCTTTGTATGTATTTAGGTCAGTCATCACAAGTTCCACATTCTCATGTCTATGATCTAGAAATCTGTATAACTGTGCTATCCTATCCTTTGTATGTATTTAGGTCAGTCATCACAAGTTCCACATTCTCATGTCTATGATCTAGAAATCTGTATAACTGTGCTATCCTATCCTTTGTATGTATTTAGGTCAGTCATCACAAGTTCCACATTCTCATGTCTATGATCTAGATATCTCTATAACTGTGCTATCCTATCCTTTGTATGTATTTAGGTCAGTCATCACAAGTTCCACATTCTCATGTCTATGATCTAGAAAACTGTATAACTGTGCTATCCTATCCTTTGTATGTATTTAGGTCAGTCATCACAAGTTCCACATTCTCATGTCTATGATCTAGATATCTCTATAACTGTGCTATCCTATCCTTTGTATGTATTTAGGTCAGTCATCACAAGTTCCACATTCTCATGTCTATGATCTAGAAATCTGTATAACTGTGCTATCCTATCCTTTGTATGTATTTAGGTCAGTCATCACATGTTCCACATTCTCATGTCTATGATCTAGACATCTGTATAACTGTGCTATCCTATCCTTTGTATGTATTTAGGTCAGTCATCACAAGTTCCACATTCTCATGTCTATGATCTAGAAATCTGTATAACTGTGCTATCCCATCCTTTGTATGTATTTAGATCAGTCATCACAAATTCCACATTCTCATGTCTATGATCTAGAAATCTGTATAACTGTGCTATCCTATTCTTTGTATGTATTTAGGTCAGTCATCACAAGTTCCACATTCTCATGTCTATGATCTAGAAATCTGTATAACTGTGCTATCCCATCCTTTGTATGTATTTAGGTCAGTCATCACAAGTTCCACATTCTCATGTCTATGATCTAGAAATCTGTATAACTATGCTATCCCATCCTTTGTATGTATTTAGATCAGTCATAACAAATTCCACATTCTCATGTCTATGATCTAGAAATCTGTATAACTGTGCTATCCTATTCTTTGTATGTATTTAGGTCAGTCATCACAAGTTCCACATTCTCATGTCTATGATCTAGAAATCTGTATAACTGTGCTATCCCATCCTTTGTATGTATTTAGGTCAGTCATCACAAGTTCCACATTCTCATGTCTATGATCTAGAAATCTGTATAACTGTGCTATCCTATCCTTTGTATGTATTTAGGTCAGTCATCACAAGTTCCACATTCTCATGTCTATGATCTAGAAATCTGTATAACTGTGCTATCCTATCCTTTGTATGTATTTAGGTCAGTCATCACAAGTTCCACATTCTCATGTCTATGATCTAGATATCTCTATAACTGTGCTATCATATCATTTGTATGTATTTAGGTCAGTCATCACAAGTCCCACATTCTCATGTCTATGATCTAAATATCTCTATAACTGTGCTATCCTATCCTTTGTATGTATTTAGGTCAGTCATCACAAGTCCCACATTCTCATGTTTATGATCTAGATATCTCTATAACTGTGCTATCCTATCCTTTGTATGTATTTAGGTCAGTCATCACAAGTTCCACATTCTCATGTCTATGATCTAGAAATCTGTATAACTGTGCTATCCTATCCTTTGTATGTATTTAGGTCAGTCATCACAAGTTCCACATTCTCATGTCTATGATCTAGAAATCTGTATAACTGTGCTATCCTATCCTTTGTATGTATTTAGGTCAGTCATCACATGTTCCACATTCTCATGTCTATGATCTAGAAATCTGTATAACTGTGCTATCCTATCCTTTGTATGTATTTAGGTCAGTCATCACAAGTTCCACATTCTCATGTCTATGATCTAGATATCTCTATAACTGTGCTATCCTATCCTTTGTATGTATTTAGGTCAGTCATCACAAGTTCCACATTCTCATGTCTATGATCTAGATATCTCTATAACTGTGCTATCCTATCCTTTGTATGTATTTAGGTCAGTCATCACAAGTTCCACATTCTCATGTCTATGATCTAGAAATCTGTATAACTGTGCTATCCTATCCTTTGTATGTATTTAGGTCAGTCATCACAAGTTCTACATTCTCATGTCTATGATCTAGAAATCTGTATAACTGTGCTATCCTATCTTTTGTATGTATTTAGGTCAGTCATCACAAGTCCCACATTCTCATGTCTATGATCTAGATATCTCTATAACTGTGCTATCCTATCCTTTGTATGCATTTAGGTCAGTCATCACAAGTTCCACATTCTCATGTCTATGATCTAGAAATCTGTATAACTGTGCTATCCTATCCTTTGTATGTATTTAGGTCAGTCATCACAAGTCCCACATTCTCATGTCTATGATCTAGATATCTCTATAAATGTGCTATCCTATCGTTTGTATGTATTTAGGTCAGTCATCACAAGTTCCACATTCTCATGTCTATGATCTAAATATCTCTGTAAATGTGCTATCCTATCCTTTGTATGTATTTAGGTCAGTCATCACAAGTTCCACATTCTCATGTCTTTGATCACCTATTATAACATGAAGCTGTATGTACATTTCTTACTGTATTAATTCACATTTAGCATCTACTGATAACACTGAATGATGTTCATCTTTATTGTCCTTCTTTTGGTTTTAAACATTGCTACCCTAATTCTAGAACTTATGGCTGCCCACTTTATTCATGCCTTCGTCCAGCGTTGATTAACGACACTAGATTATTGAGAGACTTAAGCCAATTGTACCTTCTTGGACACAATGGCATCTGTGTATTTATTATGATTAGAACCATGAGCTGTGCGGAAATATTTTCTGACTCGGATGTAGTCACTGACTCTACTCCATCTTTCACAGTTACCAAGTGCCCCGCAGTTGCCGACATTATATTTGTGCTGGACACCTCAGGAAGTATGAACCGCAGGGAGTTTGAGATGGAGCGAGACTTCGCCATCTTGCTGACGGAACACTTCAACATCGGACCCAATGATGTCCGCATTGGGGCTATCACGTTCAGTGACAGAGTTTACCTGAATTTTCATCTTGGCACCCACACTGGCAACGCAGCCGTGAAACAGGTAAGTCAAACAGATGCCAACCTGGACCACATGTTGGTTTCAAAGTTCACAACACCTGTCCCACAGACCTCGACCTGGACCCAATTTTGGTGTCAAAGTTCACAATCCTTGTCCCACAGACCTCGACCTGGACCCAATTTTGGTGTGAAAGTTCACAATCCTTGTCCCACAGACCTCGATCTGGACCCCGTGGTGGTGTCAAAGTTCACAATCCTTGTCCCACAGACCTCGATCTGGACCCCGTGGTGGTGTCAAAGTTCACAATCCTTGTCCCACAGACCTCGACATGGACCCAATTTTGGTGTCAAAGTTCACAATCCTTGTCCACAGATCTCGACCTGGACCCAATTTTGGTGTCAAAGTTCACAATCCTTGTCCCACAGACCTCGACCTTTACAACATTTAGGTGTCACAGTTCACGTATTAAACCCGGCGCTATGGTTTCCCCTCACCCTCCCCCCACCCGGTCAGCCATTCATACTGATTGCAATTGATATTACAGCCCTGTGTTCACGATTACACACTAATAAACATTCGACATTTACAAGTATAGATAAATGTGCATTCACTGACGATGTTTTCTTTACCCAGGGGTTGATAAACTCGGCTTACGTGGGAGGTGGGACTAAAACTTACCTGGCGCTAGACTACATCCGGGTCAACAATTTGTTCAGCATACTCTATGGAGGCAGAGACAAGTCCAGCAAGATTGTGGTCGTGCTTACCGACGGCAATTCGGACAACCGGGTAGCCAGTAAGTCATTCCTTGATAAGTAGAAGATCCCATCTTCCCGCCACCAGATATATTGCTAGCCCCATATTTAAGACTAGCAGCCAATCAGCGGACACTGAAGTCAACATCAGCAAAAGGAAACACGCTTCACTAGTACATCTTTATACATAACAACCTCCACTGTTGACCACACCGTCCAGTTCTGTTATTTGTGATACCCGATGTTATTGATGGATGCCATGGGTTCGGGAACATTATCTGTAATTATAATTTCTTCTTCTAGTCCATGCCGTGATTCAGAGTTCGATCCAGGGTCCAGTCAGGGATATACACTACTGACGAGCTCAAACGAGATCGAATCTCGAGTCCATGTTCCAATCTGACGTGGACAAGGCTTAAGGTTCATGCCGGAATACAATCAGCTTTGCCAGTAGTGGGTTGTGCTCAATTTTTTAAATCTCAAATCCCGAAACAACCAAATAAATCAATCTCATTTATGTATTTCCTTACAAATTTAAGACAATCAATGATATATTTTCTGACACATGTAAAAACGTCACTCATGATTGTTCTGACAAATGTACGATATTCACTGATATATTTTCTGACAGATGTACGACAATCACTCATTTATGTTCTGACACATGTAAGACAATCATGGATATATTTTCTGACAGATGTAAGACAATGACTCATGTATGTTCTGACATATGTCAGACACAGACTCATGTATGTTGTGACACATGTAAGACCAGTATTGTATCATCCACACTGCTATATGCTTGTGACACCTGGACTGTTTATCAGCGACACGCTAGGAAATTAAACCACTTCCACACAGTCTGCCTTAGGAAGCTATTGAAGATTAAATGGCAAGACAAGATCCAAGACATTGAAGTCCTAGACAGAGCGTCCATGCCCAGTATCCACACTTTACTAATGAAGAATAAGATTCGCTGGTCTGGTCACGTAACTCGCATGCCAGAACACAGGCTCCATAAATGATTTTTTTTTTGTTTTTACGGCGAGCTGCGTTGTGGTAAACTCTCCCAACGCGACTAGAGGAAATGCTTTTAAAGACTGAGAATCTCACTGAAAGCTTTTGGAATTCATCATGACACCTGGGAGGCTGCTGCCAAAGACCGTAATTCGTGGCGTACATTATTACGTAAGGGTGCAGTCACTTGTGAACCAACCAGGACTGCAAGAGCTGTGAAGAAAAGACTGGACAGAAAAAACCACTGCAGGAGATCCTCCTCCTCCTCCTGTAACGTCCAGCAATCTTTGCCCACTTTAAAAGAACATTTCTAGCCAAAATAGGCCATTTCAGCCATCTTAGAATTCACGGCTCCATACTTTCAACCCGACTGGATTAAATGAATGGTCATCATCATTCTTGATGGACAAACAACACAACAAGACGTCTTCTTCTTCTTCTTTCGTTCGTCGGAAATATGTCTATAACTGCAATGTTGTCTCTTGTATGAATCTAACAGTCTTTTGCAGTTCACTCAGCGGTCCATAGAGTTTATCTTGTACTGTTGTCTCACTAGGCCAGAAGGTTCGCCTGGATATGTTGTAGTTTGGGCAGTCCTGGAGTATGTGCTCTTCTGTCTGCAAGGCTAATCTACATGTGCACATGGCTGAGTCACCAATCTTGAATGTTGTATACATGTGGTTGCGTAATCTATTGTGTCCTGTTCTGAGGCGCAGAATAATGACCTGTTTTGGTCTGTCCATAACGTGGTAGTCGTCTTGAGTAGGGTTTGGTGGCCTTCTGATTGATTTGATCATTCTTTTCTTTTGGTGGTATGTAATGGGCACATCAGGTTGTTCTTGTTTTGCTCCTTCCTTAGCTAGTCTATCAACTCTGTCATTTCCGGGTACTC